>CM062834.1:2621542-3221542 GCA_031772345.1 Himalopsyche anomala
CCGTGTGGGGCGGTCCTTGAATTCATCGCCCCAAATATTTCCTCTAATTTTGTTTTTGAATCAATTATTTTTTTTTATCTATGAACTAGGAGTTTTTACTACAGGTGGATATTTTTTTTTTATGTATATATAAAATTTCCGTTTGGTCCGCCCCTGCCGCACCCCCCTTGTTACGCCACTGCTGTGGCATACATATGCTCTTCCACGTCATTACCGATTTTAACAAATATGTATACATATATGAGTCGCCCATTTTCAAAATTAACCTTGTCCATTTTCATTTTTTTAGACATACCTACAAAATAACGTGTAAGGAATTGTTATATTGAAATAAAAGTCATATTTTCTTGAATCAAATTGAAGAATATATTATCTATTTCAATTTGATTCACTAAAATATGGCTATTTTTTAAGTGAAGAGTGTCTCAACACGTTTTTTTGTAAGTGCTAATTTTGGAAATGGGCGACTCATATATATGCATATATGTATGGTGTAGTGGTAAATAAATAGGTACCAGGTTGGTCATTGATTTCTTCCCTATTTAAAAAAAATATATCCTTCCGAAATTAAAAAACCACAAGTTTTAACAATTAAATCAATAAATAAATTAAAAAATACATTAAAAAAATCATAAAATAAATTTTATGAACAGTATTTTGAATATATGTAGATACTTGAAAATTAAATTACAAATCAAAAAGTTGACTCATTGTCAGGTGCCAGGTCGCCAACCTGACCCCACTACACCACTGCATATATATGTATGTATATATTGACACCTTCTCATTTTTTCGATAAAGAATAAATAATAGAATTGTCATGTAAAAAAACGCCTTGGATATTATAGATCAGATTTCTAACTAGTATTCATTAAAGAAACCACTTGCTCGTAATAGAAATAAAGAAAAACATAATAATTTAATGATTATTAAACAGAAACTGTTTTAAAAAAAGAATAAAAACTATCGAAGTCAGGATAATGGTAACGAATAATCGCGGAAACACACGACACGCATCTTCGTTTTTTTCTGCACTCGGAAATTAAGTGACGCGTGCAAAAATAACAAAGTGGTGGATCGAATTTGAAGAAGTAAATTATTTAACGGCTAAGCGAGGTTGATTGCTCCATGGTATTTCTCTTATGTAAGGAATGAATATGAAATTTTGCGAGAACGTCTTAATTAGCAGTTAACATCTTTTCTTAATTTTTAAAAAGGACCATTCAGCGGGTAAACTAACAGGAGACTTTTAACCAAAGAAAATTAACATCATCAATTGTGGTCTCTGAAATTCAAATCTCGGAGCCATAATTTTGTCACTATCTACTACAAAATAATGACTAGCTTTCTGCATTTTTTAAATGTTAATAAAATGTCTCAGATCTTTCTGAAAGTAGTTTACCAATGATTTAAAATGTTTTATTTAATTAAGAAACATAATAGATAACGAGTTCTCCTTCCACCCCTTTTGTTTAGATGCGTAGAGACGGCGTTAAACAGGTGATTTAGTTTTTAGAGTGGGAGGCAAACTATAAAACCCCCCTCCCTATTCAGAATTAATTAGTATACAAAGGGATTTGGTTGATATAGGTCACGCTTGATTATTATTTTTTTTTAAATTTTGTTTTTTTTCTCCGTCTGGGATCAACACCATCTACAAACTCAGTGAATTGTCCAATAGCCTCATTGATGATAGTATTTCGACATAAATATCATGAAGTATTCTATCCGAAACGTTATAATAATAGCAAGATATTGAATATATCCAGTTTAATAATAATTAAATAATCACTCTAAGTCAAAGTTCTTCGTTATCCCGTGTGAAGTGAATTTCAGCGTCAAGTCAGGTTAGCACCATTAATAACTATTTTTTTTACATAACTATCATGGGAACTATTTTATCCAAAGTATTATCACAATTGTTAGGGTTGAAGTAACTCGGGTTTAAGAATAGTAGTATAAAAGAGTTATCCGATGCTGTCCCAGGCGGAAAAATATGAAACAGAAATTGGAAGGGTAAATCTAATATTTTAGTTTCGTGAAAAGGAAAGATTATTGTTAACGTTATTAGCTTAAAAAAAAAAAAAAAAAAAATTTCATGTGAAAGATTTTATTTTATTTCGTTTTCAATAAAAATCGAGTTCCAATAAAATTAATAACGATTACTTAAACATTTGTTTCGATAATTGAAAAATGGAGTTTTGTTTTGTAGAAGGTGACGGAAATAATTAAAACAAGTGATATTAACTTAATTGTTTGATAAATCAATTCCTATATTCGTGTCAAAATTATCTAAATGAATTTTTTTTTTTTTTATTTTTTTTTTGTTTCCAATTTAAATATTTAACTTTATGTAAATAATTTTGTATAAATAATGGTTGCTCAACTATGTGGGTTGAGACATGTATAAAGTTTAACTTGAGTATGTAAGGTTTAAAGATTAAATGCATTTCAGTTTTATGTTATTTGTCAACTATGTGGGTTGAGATATGTATAAAGTTTAACGAGAGTATACAAAGGGTTTTGATTGATATAGGTCACGTTTGATTGTTTTAAATTCGCTGTCGTTCGGGAAGGCAGATTCATAATTATAAATTCAAGTAACGGTGCAACAGAAAAGTTACTTAATTCATTAAATATAACTAAAATCACTCGGTGTTCAAAGGATTTTTAGTTGGCAGTATACAAGTTTTCTTATAATAATTTCTACCGAACGGCAGCGAAAAACAAACGACAGGCAAACAAAATGGAAAGCTAAGTTCTTTTGTTCTTTAAAGAGAAACGTATAAACCTAATATTTTAATTTCGTGTTTTAAAAGATTATTGTTGACGTGTTAGCTTTGAAAATTCGCGTAAAGGAATTTTATTTTATTTTGTTTTTCAACTATGAGGGTTGATTGTAAGACACGGGTATGTGTTGTAGGAACTGGTTTATGTGTAAACTAGTGCGGTTCAATCACCGGAGAGAGAGTGTAGTATCACCTCTAATTTTTGAATACGAGAGCGCCGTCATCCCTACTCTTTAGGTGCGCAGAAGTAGCTCGAGAGGCCCTGGTCGTGGGGTTAGCAATGGGGTGAGCCGTGTCTCGTATAACATGTTAGTGTAAGGTAGGTAGGACATCCTGAGATGTAAGGAGGTGCCTACAGGAGTTAGAGTGTTTTACTTTAGGTATGGAATGTGACAACGTAGCGCGTATCAAATGGGATACGGTTATAACACCGTGAAGGCCAAAACAATTGATCGGTATGTGCGATACCGCATACGGTCGGATCATTTCCACTGCATCCTGACCCGATGCAGGAGGAAAAATAATAGAGAAAACCAAACGCTTGTCTAGCGTGGTAAACATTGGATAATGTTTACACTTCAAGTGGCAGAACTTTCAACGGTTGATGACCTTCAGCCTTGACAACTGTCGGGAGTCAATAATTGGGTCACATTTCTATATCTCTAGGACATAAACCTGTTAGCGTAGCCATTGTAGTTTGAAGGTTGTAGAATTGGATCAGACGCTTTGCTTGGGAATAATGATTGTTATAGAGCCTCCATCTCCTTTGAGGCCGTGCTTCTTGACTGGATGTCAGGAAGGGATTAAGGTGGTTGTATGCGTAGCGTAGGAGGTGAGTCTCCGCTAAGCTTTATCCTTGGATCCGAGGTCCCTGAACGGCCGGAGTCTATTCCAATTCACAGACAACCATTTATAGTTAGGAATTTTATATTTGACTTTGTATTGTTTCGTGATTCCTTCTTTTTAATTCTTGTGCACTGTATAAATATGTAAAGAAAAATCAGAGACGCTGAACCAGGTCATTGGACGTGACTGGTGATTGGCAATAACTTTTGCGTTAATTTCGAGTCATTCCATTCAATTCTGTGAACCGGCTCGAAGGCAGACGATAACTACTTGGGTGAGTTGTGATTTTGTTTATTGTTGTAAACCCTTTGCTAGATGTACATCAGCGTACTACCTTTTAAAAATCCTCATCAAGTGTGTTGGATACCTTCGACCGGCAATTTATGATAATGTGGCCTTCTGCCGCCCTTCAGTCCTAGTCCTAGTTAAGGTAAATATTGAAGTAACTTAATGAAATAATTAATGTTTGTATCGAATTGTTAAGTCGTTAATGACATAATGTATTTCAGTCAACTTATTGACAGTAGTGACATGAATTTATATGTAATTTTATAATCAAGTTTATAAATTCGATTGCTTCTACGAATACTTAATTATCATCTTATTATTATGTTAATACGAACTTATGTCGAAAATGGATTCGCCCCCCTGAAACCCCTGAAAGATGAATGACATCTTTTGTTATTGTAGTTATGAATATTGTTGTATGTACTTTAATTGAATAAAAATTGTAGTACACATGTTTACTGAGACCGAGCCTTTTATTGTTTATCTTTGATTTCTTATAAAAATAATTATGTACCTAGACTTGTCAAGGCCACACCAAATCTGAAAGATCGGACCGGGAGAGGTTTTCCTCCCCAGCTCTATCCATAAGAGGCTTTGCCTATGTTAATATATTACTTACTTTACACTGACGAATTTACCTCTTATTGAATGAAGACTATCACACATCTAGTTGGATGACATACCAGCATCAATGTGGAACATGTTTCCATTCTAGCGTATGCGCATTTCAAATGAATCAATATTTATTTGTGGAACTATTTACAAGGGCGTCAACTCGGCCTCTAAAAACATTGATATGTAGATTTTTCTATCGACTCATGTAATTCTATCCAAATATATAGATAAACGATCATGGTTTTTTTCTGGCTCAACTTGATCTTAATAATCTAAGTCATAAAAGAAAAAAACCATTCAACCACTACTTGTCTTTGCCTTAACCCATCATACTAACATTAGCTTATTTGACTAAATTGAGAGGTACAACTAGGGCTTCCAAACCGGTTTAAACCGAAACCGGTTAACCGGTTTATCGCGTGTTTTGAAAAAAACCGAAAACCGGTTTATTTCTCTCGGTTAACCGGGTTCTATCAAAAATACTCTTTTCTTATTTTTCATTGTTTTTTACAAAAAGAAAAATGTTTTATAATGAATTTACTGCGTTATATAGGAAACAATTAACAAAATACAACAAACATGTACATATACATATGTATATTTTGTAAAATAATCTACTTCTGTCTCAAAGTTGTCCATGTTCTGAACAGAAATGACTCTTTCAAATAATTTGACATTTTTATATAAGTGAATATTTTGGTATTCTACTCTATTTTTGTCTAAACATTGGATTTCTTGTCTTATCCCGTTGGTATTTTTTAAAATTGAATGCGTTTAAACATCATTCTTTTGGTGAATTTTATAATCAAGCTCTATTTTTTTATCTGACGTATATTTTTTTTTATCATAAAATATGTTTTCACATGTTGGTTGGTAACTAGAGTCCTATTAAGATAAATGTCGTGTTTTTTGTTTGAAATTGGAGTATTAGCTGTTATGCCAAATATTGAAAAATTTCTACGATTTTTTTTGCATACCTACCTAATCAAAATAAATGATATTTCGGCTTAAACCGGTTACCCGGTTTATTTGTCAGAAAAAAACCGAAAACCGGTTAGTGTTTAAGTCCGGTTAATTGGAAGCCCTAGGTACAACGACTGGATTACTGCCAGTTTGTGCTTAGCAAGTTACGCATAAAATATTGATGAATTATAGTACATTAACATCCATATTCTCAATATTAGAATCACACATGGTGTAAAAATGTGAAACGTGTTTATAGCTACGGTAAGGAAAAAACAGGTAGGAAAAATAGTATACTTATACATTTTTGAATTTATAGGATATAATTTTTCAAGAACCTTAGCTCATTGATAGCTACCATTTAATTGAAATAATAAACTGGTAAGACACGCACTTTTATAAATATTTCAATATTTTAATCGTTTATACGTATCTTAATGCGACTACGTGCTGGCCGGATCGTACCGAAATCCCTAACTTCTGCAGCCGGTACATGCAATGGTGCTCTGTAGTAGAGTAGAAAGCTTCCCCGCGTAGGGAGGTAGCGCTGTCGGTACTAGGAATACCCAAATCTAAACTCGGCTAGCAGGGTTGACCAAATAAAACAAATTATTTAGAAAATAGAACAGATATATATTAATGGGAACGGCCATAGTATTGTTATGTTTGCATTGTTAAACATTAACATAGTAAATGAATCACTCAAACAGGAATTGAACACCATAATCGTTTGCACATCCCCGATTCGAAGTTGTTGATAGCTGTTTTAGAAAAAGGAATTCGTGGATTAATTTTAACTGGATTTCTGACAAATCATTTACTTTGTCAACTTTCCTGCTATATTAAAATCAATGTTAGTGAAGGAAAGCAAGTGTTTTATATTATATCGTTTGCGTTTGCCAAATCTTGATTGTTGGAATAAAATATATAATGGATATTCGTGTATAATCAGGGATGGGCTGGGGGGGCTCGGGGGGGCTCGCGCGAGCCCCTTGTTAAGATAAGAAAATCATTCGTCTTAGATCAAATCATCACATAACTGCAATTTCTGTAGATGGATAAATTTGAAAATTAGTTGTCGTTTCATTTTTTCATTCAGCGTTGTGGGCGTCCGTGAGTCCCAGTACGAAAAAACATTTTTTCGATCGATTTATCTATTTTCTGTTCGAAGGAATGGGTGTTTGTGATGTCTTACGATTGCCTCCCACTCTTCCGATTCTTCAATTCAACTGGGCGCTACTATTAGTTAATCACTAGTCCAATCTTATGCTTATCATTTTATCCCTACTACTCTCTTTGGAAAAGAGAGGTAGAGCGACTAAGTAACAAGCAAATCTCGTAGAAAAATAATTTTCGTTGTGATACCTTCATTAGGAGGCCATATACTCGACAAAGGGAGCGGACATGGATAAAAAAATAGATAACATTTACCGAGCCCCTTGTTAAAATATTGGCAGCCCACCGCTGTGTATAATATTTTCACCACCCTATATTTTATGAAATATCATTTCGGTTTTGCTTGGAACGATAGCTGATTATATATATTTTTTAAATATATGTCCTGAATTTAGAATGTTATGTATGAAATTTATAATTTTTACGTTGTAAACTTTTGCCTTATGTAAAATCCTCAAGTAGTCATGACGCGGTGCTCGAAGACCCCAAATCTTTCACTAGATCACATTTGCTTAGATTTTACTCATACGTTTGTTTGTCATTTGTTTAGACACACTAGCTGCTACAGAACGCAAATACACTGTATGAATGATATTTAGTAACCATTCAGTCAGCTGGAACATGGTGGATTAAGAGTCACCCTAGTCTAAAAAAATTCAAAAAATTCCATATAGTTTTTGTTGGTAAAATAAGTATTTAACTATATTCAACGAATAATATCCTGAATCGGCATAGCATGGCTATATATTTCTGGAAAAATGCATGATATGTTATTAATCCCTATATCACTTTTACGGTGTTCACTGTCAATACTTGGTGGAAAGGCATTATATTAATAAAAACACAATATTCCTTTGTACTTCATGCCACTTTATGTAATAGATCAAGACCAGTTTCGCTCATTGCGAGCATTGTCAACTGATAAGAAATAATAATTTAACAATGCTATTTATACAAAAATGAAAAGTTGTAAACAACAATTGGCATTGAAAAGAGATTACCAATTACATTAAAAGTGATTCTAAAATAACACATAATTAAAATGTTTAACACATCTAACATATAATTAAAAAGTCATCCCAGATTAATAAATTTAGAATGGCGATTGAGCCAGCCAGGAAGATTCTTCCTGGCTGTCGATTTTGTTTATGTATATACGCACACCAACTACTTGGAAGCGGGGAAAAACAGGAAACTATCATTAAGCCTTTTCACTTTATTAATGTAGCATTTTATCACTTTATCAAAAATTTCCCAAATTTTAATTATGTTTGTAATAACTTTTTTAAATATATTTTTCTTATTGAAAACGAATAACTTCGTTTAAAGGCTTCTACACTCTTAGAACATGGAATGACTTTTCGCAATGAAAAAATAATAACGAAAGAACACAGCTTTCATATGGGGTATGTACTTGCTATACATAGTAGATATTATACTTATGTTATGTATGCTAAATAGATTGATGCGAAAAATTTTGTAGTCGTTAATTACTAAAGCATAGGTTCCCAACCTTTTCCGGGTGGCGACCCCTTTTTATAAAAGCCATGTGACCCGCGGACCCAATGCAATTGAAAAGGGTATTTTTTTTTCAATAAGGTAATTTTAGTTGACTGTAGTTTTAGTGTTGTTGTTCAAATCCAATATCGAAAAAAGTTGGCGACCCATAGGTTGGGAACCCGTGTACTAAAGGATACATGTTTTATGTAGGCGCGTATTAAAATGGAAATCATGATACGTCCTTCGATAATAGCTATTTGTATGACACCAATGAGCCCCGAAACGATTTCAAAGCCTCGGTTGATTAAAATTTTAATCCTTGATAGAACATTTTTAGATGTAATACGTATATAATTTGTATAATCTAATTCTTTAGATATATAATAATATGCGCTAATATCGTATATATAAATGATATATCATAAACACTATTTATCAGTAATATTTCAAAGTATGGCAAAACATTATTTTTACGATGTTTGATTTAATTGATCAAATAAATTATGGCAATTATTGTGGTTGAATGATGCTAAAATGAAAATATACGGATAGAAAATGCAATAAAATGTTATGAACCTTCCAAATTTGTCAGAGCTGTGACTATTTACATCCCTGGTTTCGAACGGCGACCTGGATAAAGGTGTTTGCTCCCGAAGCGAGGGGTAGAAGACCCTGCACGACACGTGGAGAGTATCACAGCCCCGGGAACTGAACCCGGGGCCGGTCATTGCCAAAGTTCATTCTCATCTGCGCCGATGCTGCTACGACCAGCTACGGTGCTACGCCATTCTCGTAGAGACCTACATTTTCAACCCATGCTAGTAAGCGGGCCCTTACTGCGTTTTTCGTTTTGAGGGCGGGGAGAACCGCTTGCGTTTCACGCCTGTTCATATTTTATTGATTTTTAGTTTAATAAAGAAAATTATACCATACAATCAGTTACTTTATTCAAATTTTTTAAGCGCACGAACTACGCGAAGCCGTTGAATCAAATTTCTTTTTATTTACTATACAAGTAAATAAAGAACTTAGATCCTAAGAACTTGAAGATTTAATTTCAAATGAATTTTGCTAACGTAAAACTATTTACTTTTAAATTTCATGCAGGGCTAAATATTTTTAAATAATATTTTTTTATTCAATACAATCAATGTAAAAAAATAAAAACTCTTAAAAATATCAAAGTATTTTATGCAACAAGAATTATATGATTCGGTTAAAAGCTATTTTGGCTGCTCGCCATCGTTAGAACAATGAATTGAACAGCAGTCATGCTTGTTGTTTCGTCGACTATGAAAAAGCATTTGACAGTCCACACCGACCTTTGTTATGGAGGATACTGGAAGCATACGTGATCCCAATGAAGATTGTGGTGCATTCTGTGTGAGAATCGTTGACTCAAAAACCGAATGGCTCTTGGTCACAACTGGAGTGAGACAGGGGTGCGTTTTGGCACCGTTCCTGTTTGTTATTATCTTTGACTTCATACTTCGCACGTCAATTCCGCCTGATCGAGGTGTAGCTGTTGGTCCCGGATAAAGCTGTGTGAACTTGAATATGCCAACGATGCTGTCATATTCGGCAAATCATTATTATCGACGGGTTAGCAACCAGCTCAGGTCGCATTGGTCTAAAAATAAATACAAGTAAAACCAATGTGAAGTGTAAACAAACTTGCCATGACTCTGATAGAACCCTGACCAGTGCGGGGCAGGTCATCGAGAGGGTCGACAGCTTCAGATACCTCGACGTACATATTTTGGAAGACGGTAGTACAAAAAAACATTAAACCCAATGCGGACTGTCTGGGAAACAGAGCTGAATACGAATAAAACCAAATGACATTTGTTCAACACTTGCGTTCTACCAGTTCTGCTTTACGGTAGCAAAACATAGCACCTGGAAAAGAATCACAAAAACCGTATACAGTCAATCCTCTTTTTATGCGATAGATGCGTTCTACGAAATATCGCATAAAAAAGACTTGACTTCCATACAAAACATAACTTTGAAACAGCAAGTTTAAATATACCCAGAATCGCATAAAAAGCTTAGAAAAATTAGAGGAAAAGACATCTGACTAAATCTTAATGATTTAAGAATTTAAATCATTAAGAATGAAATGATTTTCTAATTTACTGCAAAGTTGGAGACTTCTATTTTCTATTGTCTACTATTTTCGCAGATTGGCAACTGCAATTTCTTCCACTTCGTCATCATTTTTTTCGTTTTTTGTCAATAGTTAAAGTTAAATTAATGACATCATCGTCACTTTATCCATAAATAATTGGTCGATATCAAATCGTCGTATTTCAAAAAAAATTGTTTCAACTGTTCGTCAGGTCAAATCCAATGTAAAATCTATTGACTCGTATCAAGAATCTTTTGTAGGAAAAACAGCATTTTATCAAATGAGTCCGAGCAAAATTCAGATTCAAGCAAAATTCAATACGCTCGTTCGAAAAATCACTAACGATTATATTTCGTAACTGACAATAACTCCTAGCGAATAACTCCTATAAGTGAATACAATTATTTATATATACATAATATGTATCTGTTACTCATTTTTATTTATAATCAATAAAGAAATTAAGTTGCCGCCTGTGTGGTCGAGTGGTCAACATCGTTGGCTACCGATACGGAGGGCACGGGTTCGAATCTAAGTACGGGCAGTTTTATAAATTGATTTTTCAATCGATTTATGAATTTCTGTTCAAAGGCATGGATGTATGTGATGTCTTAAATTCCCCCCTTCCACCCATTCTATCCTATAAACGGGGCGTAGCGAGAGCGATTAGCTAACCACTAGTCCTGTCCTAGCCCTTTCCTTATATTCCTACTCTCTTTGGAAAAAGAGAGGTTGAGCAACTGAGTAACAAGCAGTTCTCGTAGAAACATTTCTGTTGAGATAAACTCCGTTAGGAGTCCATATGCTCCGTATTGGGAGCGGACATGGAAAAAAAAAAAAAAAAAGAAATTAAACTATATATATAAAAAAATGCGCGTTTCTTTTACGCGCCACTTTCTAAAACCAATGTATCACGAAAAAAAAAAAATTGGGTGTAAAAAAAATAATTTAAAATTGAAAGATTTTAAAAAAAATTTAAAACTATTTAAACATTTGTTTTTTAATATTTCATATTTGTTCAATGTCATCGTAACTTCGCAACGACACTTTAACTTTGAGAAAAACGATTCGCATCAATATGTAGTCCAAAAAGCATATTTCCAGCTAAAATTATTCTTTCATAAAACAATGTATTTCATTCCCTTTGAACGTTCATAACAATTCTAGTTTGCAGGGCAGATTCAACTTTTATATCATACGGAGCTAGGAAAATAGTAAAAATCTACTTCAGCTTTTGCAAGGTTAAATGCTTTGACTAATTTTGTGAATAAATTAGCATACTTGGATAAGTTTTGTCTGTAACTAATAAATTCATTGAATATTTTTAAATGAATTTATCAGTAGCTGTGTTTCATAACATCATTTAGAGTAAAATTCAGATATATCATTGCTATTTCTATTCATAAAAAACATAATTTCTTAGCTCATGTTCCAAAATCTCAATAAGCAGTAACTATGACTATGCTATCAAATTCGAGTATAAACAAGATCAGTGTGTTTGGATTCGATTTCGTGACATATTTTTGAAACATTATTAATTTTATTATTATTTATTTAATTAACCACTGTAACAACAATTTACTTCAATAAAAATAATAAAACATTTTTAGTACTTTTTTCACATAAAATATATTTGATCAGGACCAGTTTCGCTCATCGCGAGCATTATCAACTGATAATGTTCGCGAGCTGATAATGCTCGCGATGAGTGAAACCGGTCCTGATCAAATAAATTTTATGTGGAAAAAGTACTAAAAATGTTTTAATTTTTTTTATTAAAATACCATTCCACCAAGTATTGACAGTGAACACCTTAAAAATTTACTTCAATATTATTATATATTAATTCCAATATTAAACACTTGTTCACAAAAGTTTTTGGTGAGTAAAAAGCAATGTGAAATGAAAATTTCAATACCATTTGAAGTTTTCGTCTGACATTTTTTTGGAGGGGTTTATCTCTTCCAGAATTGAACTAACAGCTCCAACATTTTTGCCAACTATCAAAAGTGGGCTGTCTGTTTTTTATGAGATTTTTAAAATTAATGTCATGATTCTTCGTGCATTTTATAACGGCTTCTTCAATATCTTTTCCGGTGGTTTTACCTTTTAAGCTCACAAGACCCAAAAGTTCTTCTGTCATAATTGATAATGTCAGCTGATAATGCTTACGATGGGTAGAACCGCTATTGATCATTATAAAATTTATGAAATCAGAATAATAAAATATTTTTTTCAATTAGCTCAAACATGATTAAATGATGTTTTAGTTTTGATAAATAAGCATGTATCAATGAATATCGAAAGATTTAAATATTTAAAAATGATCGTCGCGAGCGAAACCGGTCCTGATCTAAATAAATGTTGAATTAGTGCAAAAGAATGATTTTATTTTTTACTATATAAAAGATAGGTTCCCAACCTTTTTCGGGTGGCGACCCCTTTTTATAAAGCCATGTGACTAGGCGACCCCCCGAGGAATTTGAAATCCTCGATTTGCTATACTTTTTCGTTATTTTGTTGTTCAAATCCAAAATCGAAAAAAGTTGGCAACCCCCAGATTGGGAACCCGTGATATAAAAGATTTTAAAAAATATATTATATAATAGAAGCGTGAGATAACTGGTTACTGAGATTACCAGTGAATATAAATAAACTGATTAATAATGGTGTGCCGTTTTTAATTTATTTTTAAGCCATCGTCAAAAGCGGAAGATTTGCCTGCATTCAGTCGAAGCCCAACTTCTTCGGGATCCTACAAGTTGTATCATATTTTTTTTTGGTCCCTTCCTCTTCGATTGTAAGTTCATCGTATTCAGGTAGACGGCAAGCAAACAAATCCAAAATGTCGGTTTGAACAGCTGTTGTGAATTCCTTTGTTTACCTGGTTCACACGACAAAAGGGAAAGACGGTCTAAACTTCTTCTGAGCGAACGGGATGAAAAAAAACGATGCTAAGAAAAAGGGACATCCGCTCTATATACGCTTCATTGAAGGAAGAGCCACTTAACTAAAGCAGTGGTGTGCCGATTATTAAATTGACCCAATTAACAAGTCTTCTTTTTTTGAAATTATAAATTAAGTGGTCTTGTGTGTTTTATACACGAAGCTGTTCCGAAAATGGCTTATAATATGTCAATAACGGATGTGAGACTTACAAATAATTGTTAGAACGCTATGATTATAAGATTATATATAGTTTGAAATATTTCTCATAAGAAGCAATACCAACAACTTCACACCAAAACCTGTAGGCAACGAAAGAGTAATTGATATATTAAACTTCCTTCCAGATGTTATATAATTATAAATTAAAATATTAACTGTTAAATTACACATACGCTCATTACGGACGCAATAACTTTATTTCAATCTTTCCTCGCTAAATATATTCTATTTAGACACACTAAGTACATAGTATATATAAGTAATCAATTTAAACTGTAGTTGTTTGGGATTAAATATATACTTATTTTGGTGTACGAATTCTTTACAACATTCAACGTATAATAGTTACTAAATTTTTTTTTTGTTGTTAAAACTATAAGCACGATAGAAGAAATTATATTTATTTAACGTTGCGGAATATACATAAACGGTCAAATATGTTAAGGCATATTCTTAGGCGGAATTATCCTTTTACGTAGAAATCACAAAACCATTTTTAATTCAATGCCGCTCCCAATGAGGGGCATATGACCTCCTAGTGGAGATATCTCAACATAACTTTTTCTATAAGAAGTGTTTGTTACTCAGTCGCTCAACCTTATCAATTTCATTTGTGACAACTTCTTTTAATTCAATTTTTAAAAGGATTTAAGGAAAATTCTCAAACAGTTTTTTTTCTTCGTAATAATAATTTTGATTAACTGTTTTAGCGGTAAAAAATTACAAACAACCACAATAACAATAGTTATGTTACTGTCTAGATCAGTGTTTCTCGTAGGCGGCCACCAGAGAATTTTTCCTACGGTAAAATATTCATAGTAGTTATGTATATTTTAAAAAATGTGTTTTTACAAATTAATTTGTAAATTTGATACATTTTTTTAGTAAATGCAAATATTATTATACAGCTATTTTTATCATATATCAAAACGAAAATTTAGTGCGGCCACGAGACATTCCCATAGGACCTCTGATGCGTACAATGCGACCACAGTGAAATTTCACGCGAGAACCACTGGTCTAGATTTTTAGCAACAGCACCTTCATCACATATAAATTTGGTTTTAAATATTGGTTAAAAAATGACCTTTTGTTCATGTTTACATTAGCATCAGTTGATAATCCACTTAATGGACGAAACTAGCCTTGAGCTTTATGTAAAAATATTTAAAAAATGTTGGGTTCTTTCCACCAAGAATTGACTGTTGATATTAGGTACGTCACTGAGATATCAGCAGCTGTTCCTTATTTCTTGCCAAACAATCTTGGTCGCCATCGATCATCAATTTACATGTATTAAAACATATTTTAATGTTCATATTACGCATGAAATTAAAAATATTATATAAATAGTTTAAATTATGGCATAAATTTATTAATTGATAAAATGTATTAGGTACATGTTTCAAAAATGTTTAAATTTGTGAGTGACTAAATATTATCATACTGACTAGGGTATCCAATCCTGGAGCCTTTTTCCAATCCCGGGATATCGGGATTGATAAATTTTCAATCCCGGGATTGGGATTAGTTCACCGAGGAATTTGAAATCCTCAATTCCCTATACTTTTTCCTCAGATTATCTGCAAACCTTGTTTTTTTTTTTTGTAGCTCACCGAGGAATTTGAAGTCGCCGATTTGATATACTTGAACGGGATCCCGGAATTGGATGCCTTAATACTGACCTAATAAGTTCATATGTTTACATAAACTAAGTATTCTTCCAAAGTTCTAAGTTTTGTGATTACATATTATGAGTATACCATAAAAACTATGTGACGTCTATTCTCATTATTTTCAATCATTGTTTTGAATCCATGTCCGTTTCCAATGTGGAGCATACCGATAGCTTATTTCCGTAGAGCTACAATTAGAAATTGGAAGTTTTAAGATATGGCTGACCAATGTTTTCAGTCATCTAAATTCAACTTAATTGCACAGTAACAGAACAATAAAATGATATTTCGAGTCAGTGACAGATTAGACATTAGGAAGGAAGGCGCAATAAAATTATGTGTTTTATAAAATATAAGCTATTTTGAGGTCCCCAGGGGTTTGAGGCTAATCTAAAGGCTAATCTATTGGGTAATCTGCCACTGTTTTGAGTTGTATTTGCAAGGAAATGGAAGTTTATAATATTTCTTTAGTTGCAATGTTACATTAATAGTAGCATTTTATCACTTTGTCAAAAATTTCCCAAATTTTAATTATGTTTGTAATTACTTTCAATCGCCATTCTAAATTTATTAATCTGAGATGACTTTTTAATTATATGTTAGATGTGTTAAACATTTTAATTTTGGGTTAGTTTAGAATCACTTTTAATGTAATTGGTAATTTCTTTTCAATGCCAATTGTTGTTTATAACTGTTCATTTTTGTATAAATACCATGGTTAAATTATATTTCTTATCAGTTGACGATGCTCGTAATGAGCGAAACCGGTCCTGACATATTAAATAAAGTGGAATGAAGTACAAAGGAATATTGTGTTTTTACTAATAATTCGACTGTCTTAAACTTTGTCCTCCAAGAAATCGATGCAGCACTACATACAGATACATTTTTAATTTTCAATGCGGTCCTCGAATTATCTAATGTGGAGCAGCTTTTCTCTGGGAAATCATTTTTTTAATAGCGGATAAGGTCAGTTATGTATTACAGGGTTGTGGAGTTAGAGTCGGAATCGGACAAACCGGAGAAAATAATTTAAAGATATTGATTTTTTTTTAGTCTATTCATCATATCGATTGGTGAAATTCACTAGAACTATTCTTGTAACTAAAATAATCTGACAGTATACAGAAATGTTAGTTAAACGGAGATATGTGAAGAAAAAATTTGGAGTCTGAGTCGTAATTTTTTTATCCGACTACGCATCCCCGATTTATTATTTTCCGACTAGCCTCGATTCCTATTCACTGTAACTTTTTTTTCAAAGTCATATAGGTTAATAATCAATACGCCCTTAACATAATTAACATAAGAAAATAATATATTTTTTTCGAAATATATCGAATGAATAAATGATTTTTTGTACTGCTAATTTAGGCTTGGTTTCTTCTTGATAAAAAATGCTTTGGCTATGGAAATCGAGTTTTCTCGCAACAGGTTCGAATCCCAGTTCATTTTTTTTTATGTTTTGTTTTCGAAAGAATATATGATATGTCTCATTCCATTCGCAAAAGTCGCAGACTCGACATTCGAGTTATAATGTCCCCATTAATATTAGCAGGCGGAAGTTCCCAGTAAAGTTAGCTTACAGTACATAACTTACTGTACGTCTTACGTGGGTGAAATAAAAGCGAGTACAAAACGACTCAGTGCAGCACGAAAATATCAAATGGTCTTCGCCGCTATAGAGTGTCCACGTGACAAAACGCACGCCGCGATCAGTTTTTTTGATATTTTGATTAGCTTTAAACCGTGTTCCAATCACGTTCGCAATGAATTCGCCCAGGTAAGACGTAGCGTTATGGAATAACAAGTAATAGGGGTAAACAGTGGCGGATTATCTCATAAGCGCAAGAGGCGTGCGCTTGGGGCCTCCAAGTATCTAGCCTCCAATAGCATACACTATATAAATCATCATATTTTAATTTCAGTTTTCAATATTCATTATTATTCTACGAAGAGTTTTGCAACACTTTTCTCATGTTATTCGAAAAACAGAGCCTCCAAAATTTATTGCGCCTAGGGCCTCCAAAGTGCTTAATCCGCCACTGGGGGTAAATCATTTGATAGTATATGTCTTCTTCTTCCACAACCGGTGTTCACTCATGGTCAATTGTATGTAGCATGCTCGAGAATGAAGTCTGAAAGCTCGGCCTAAAATATATATTTTTATGGAAATCTTAAAAGAAATAGTCTTCACATTGTTAGGTTTAGGTTAAAGCCATTGTCGTTTCCAATATTGTTAGTTTTCTTTTACCGATTCTTTCAGAAATCTTTAGAATCGACGGATTATGAACAAACCAAATAATGCGCGCTTGGGGGCTTCAATCGTAGGGGTCTCAAAATAACATATAATTTATAAAACCCATATAATATGTTTAATTCAGTAGTATTTATTCGAAAAACAGGCCTTTCAAAATTGAGTTTGAGAGGTTGTACTTTAATCAATACATCTATCGTAATTGTTCGCAAATTGCTTTCCGACAGATATCTTTTCTGATTTCTCGACGTAGTATTCATACTATTGAATATTTGACACGAGGGCTGCAACCGTATCCGTAGCAACAGACAGGGATGCAACCTACCCCCAGTCGCTTAGCAACCGGGGGAGGAAGACATGTCGCACGGCATCAGCAAATTACCGCCATCGTTCACGTACTCACTCCTTACATTCGGCGTAATGTTTTTTGTTTACCTGCGTAATGCCATTGAAATTATGTACGGAATAATTTAAATATTCACTTCGTAGGAAGCAAATATTTTCGACGTGGGATATGAGTTACTAAGATACGAATCGAGCACTTCTAAAATTCGTTCATTTGAGTCATATCACTGAAATTGATTAAAATAAGATTTCCGCGAGTCATTCGATTGATCGATCAACCTGCTACTAACAAAGTATGTACTGTTAGAATGGGATAACACTTTATTAGCGACAAATCAAATATTTTTTATAAAAGTGAACGTGTAAATCTTATTTGAATTTGATCGTTCGCGAATCGCATTCACGATTCATGACTTATCTTATATCAAATTATAATAATAAAGGTTCTTAATTGTACTTTAAAATTAACATATAAGATTAATTTAAAAAAAAATGAAATCAAACAATATGTATTTTATTCAAACAATAAGCCACTCATTTCTACTAATTATACTTTTATTTTATATGGTCAGTACCGTTTTCTCTCATGACGATCATTATCAATTGATAAGAAAATAATGCTACAACAAATTAAAAATATTAAGGAGTAACAAACAATTGGTAATAAAAATATGGAACGAAATTACAGGGAAAGATAAAAATATGAATACGTGACACTAGATTGACTATAGTCAATCTTTAATAATTACCTCTTAAAAATAAATGTTTAATTTTAAATCTCAATTATTCGACAACCGTCCGAATGGAGGATAATAGTTATGGCAAATATGGCGATGATAAGTAATCAAAATTAATATGAAATTAAGTTTGATAAGTTTGTTATTTCACTTGTTGTGTTACAGAATGTGTTTACGAATAAACTGAAATTTTATTCTTATTCTTATGTTATAAATTACAAATTAAAATTCGGCGTTTATCCTTTTCTATTGAACGCAGTGAGGGGAGGAGGTAAGATAAAAACATTTATAATACTAATTATGAACTGATTACTTCCTTTCTAACGACTTTATTAATTTTAAAAACTCTAATCTATTTAATCCTAACCCTTTGTTATTTACTGTACGGAGTATTTCAACATTTTTATTGTTATTAGAATTGTGATAATTTTTTATCAAATGAATCGGATCTTTGAAAAATTATTGCTTTTTAGACATCTTACGTGTTCTTTACTGCTAACAGTAATGTTTTTACCTGTCTGCCCAACGGCAGCTTGCATTGCAGCTTGACAGTCTTCACAGGTTAAGCGATAGATGCCGCTTTGAGAAAGTGACTGAGATTTTCCCGAAAGTATTCTAGCGAAGTACTGTATTACAAAATATTCTATCAGTTAAAGTTTAGCTGATAGAATATTTTGTTATTTTGGCATAGTTCCCTGAATTTTATAACCTTGAAATCTGCCGATGCTGAGCATATGGACTCTTAATATAGATTGTTGAAAAGAAAACTTTCTCTAAGAGGACTGCTTGTTACAAAGTAACTCAACTCCCTTTCTCGAAGAAATTAAAGACATAAGGAAATGACAAAAAGATATTTTAATTAAATATATCATACAGAATGTCATAAATATAAATGAAAGATCATTTTATTTTTTTGATTGTACGTGTTAATTGTTAGTATCTTATATAATAATCAAATATTTTTGATTATAGTAAAAGATACTGAGAGAGGCATATACATATTTTGAATAATTGAATTCTGTTTCACGAAGGTTTTGTTTCCAGACGCTTAATACTTCACAGACAACAAAGTCGGGAAATGATGTCGTTAGAATTTTTTCAAATATTGTGTTTCTAGGGAAGGTTTTGTCTGTACGTAATGCGTTAACCCCAAAGGTTGTGATTTCCAAAGTTTAAATTTTGAAAAAATGAAATATTTTATAATTCACAAAAAATATAGCACAGCTGAAGGTTCAAACAAATCCGTAAAATAGCTGAAAACTAAACATTTTTAATTAAATTTTTCATACATTTTGTAATTTTGGAAATTTATTGTAAATATAAAAATAAAAATGTAAAATAAAACAAATTTATATTTATAAACTATCATTTTGAAGATTATCGGTTCGTAGTTTTTTTATTAATTCAATAATTTTTATTATCAAAAGTTAAGCTATTGTGAATAAAACGTGGTAAATAATATGATAGAAAAAATCAATTAATCATTAACCCATTATAATCACAGGGATACACTTAACAAATAAAAATAAAATTCCATTACTAGTTAATTAAAATGAAACATAATATAACCATTCAATGCATTTGAAAAAAATGAATCTGCGTTAATTTTCTTGAAAATTTGTATCGCAAATAATATAATCGTTATATCATCAAACAAATTTCAAACTTAATCGTGCAGACTTTAATTTTCATTCACCCATCAAACATTATTAGTTATTAAATTCAATGTTAAATAAAAATGCTTGAGTTATTTTATAGGTGCGTGGAGTGGTCACTGTCGTTGACTTCGGTTGCGGAACTCACATATTCGAATCCCAGTATATATTGATTTTTCAATCGATTTACAAATTTCTGTATGGATGTTTGATATATCTGAAATTCTCGTCATTTAATAAAAATGGGGCTTAAAAAGAGCGATTAGCTAAGGACTGGTCCTGTTCAAGCCCTGTCCTTCTGTCCACAGTCTCAGCGGGTCTCTGCAGGGGGCTCGGAGAAGCTTACACGATTTCTTGATAAATTGTAATCAGTCTGACGAGCCCCTTGTTGAGCAAAAATAAAACAATAGTACGATACGATGGTCCTTGTAGAAATTTTAAAACATAGGATAGATAATAATTATTTTACGGCTATTGCATATTTTTACATATTATGTTATGAAGATATTGAGTAACATTCAATGTATTTAATAATTATTGCGTGTAATTGTATAATCGTGATTTATTTATTTATTTATTTAAATAAATAAATAAATAAAGTGATAAAAGAGTTCGGTCCCTACAGTAAATATTAATAAAAACACAATATTCCTTTGTACTTCATTCCACTTTATTTAATATGTCAGGACCGGTTTCGCTCATTGCGAGCATTTTCAACTGATAGGATATATAATTTAACAATGCTATTTATACAAAAATGAAAAGTTGTAAACAACAATTGGCATTGAAAAGAAATTACCAATTACATTAAAAGTGATTCTAAAATAACACAAAATTAAAATGTTCAACACATCTCACATATTATTAAAAAGTCATCCCAAATTAATAAATTTAGAATGGCGATTGAAAGTAATTACAAACATCGTAATTACTTTAAATTTAAATAGCTGTGATATCAATCGAGTTATTTGTTAACGTATTGGCAGCCAACCGCTGCATCGCTATTTAAAATAAGAGAGTTTGAGCATCAAGCAGGTCTTGTATAAGCACTTATGTTGAAATAAACTCCATTTGGATTCCATATGATATAGTCTAACTTGGGAGCAGACATGTTTAAAAAGATCATACTGTCAGTATAACATGGAGGTGAATCATTTGCAACATCAACGTATTTCAGTAACGTGCGTTTTGTGTTAACGCAAAAAAATGTTCGAGGAGCAGTGCTCTAGGGCTGCAGAGGCCAGTGCCTTTTTGTCTGATCTATCCCTTCATAGTGACACACAGTGGTCCTGAAATATTGTTTCTAGTTGGATATTAAATAAATATAGAATTTAAAAAAATACTATTATTTAGAAAATATACCAATTTATTTCTACTAGCATATGATATACAGCGTTAGCCGCCGTAATGCGAATTTTGACAACCAATTTTAGCCAGTTACGGTCGTTTCGCTACATAACTTAATTTTAAAAAACACCCAAATTTAAACGTTCAACTTTGAGAACTTTAATTAATTTTCTTTTTTAATATTCCTCAATGTTACGCAATGACTTACCACCTTGCCAAGTATTGCATCCATAAAACCTCTAAAAATATGTGTATTTTAAGGAAAAGGTGTAATTTACAACCATAAATATTGATATGCATTTATATGTACACGCATCGTTACTTGTTAGTGAACGTAGGGATCGGCAAACTACGGTTCGACAGCTGCTTCCTACTCTTTGCATAGGCGTTTGCAGCTTTTCAGACAACTTTTTAACCTAAAATGTTTTTACCCCAAAAATCCATTTATAAATATAAATTTATTCCATATTTAAGGCTCTATGGTACCTTTTTATCCTGTTTCCTTGAAAACTTGACTCTTCTCACTTGAAATTTCGTCGAACCCAAAACTAACGAATTTAAAGGCCTATATGCTATAAAAATAAAATACATACTTTGTATTGATTCGATATACAATGATCATGGCCGGTTTCGCTTATTATGATATTGTCATGAATGCTTGCGATGTAAAAAGCTGATCCTGATCATAAAAAAATGTGTTTTATTTTTATAAAATATATTCTCTTTCCATCAAGGATTGACCCTTAACACATTAAAATTGATTAAATATTTGTATTAAATAAAAGTTACACTTACTTTCTTCCTCTGATACTGTTTTTTTAATAGCAGGCAGACTAAAAAAAACAAATGACTCGCAGAGAAGCAAATTAGAAAAGAGCGGTTTTGAGCTGTTTTTGTTACGCAATGATACTTATCTGATAAACGAATCAGTTAGAACGACTTGAAAATATTTGTGATTGATTTTGCGATAACTTCAAGGAAAATAATTTCACTCGTGGATACAATCGCTATTACATAGTTTTTCCAACCTTTAGGCAACTATTAATTAAGCAACACTTATCTGGTAATTAGGTGTCAAGAAATGTCGACTAATTTAAATAAGAAAAAATCAGCTCTTATCCACCCTGTATCACCATCCCTAAGTGGCACTCCGTCAGCGGCATGGTATCAAAATACCCAACATCCAATCACAACTTCGGTCCCTCTGTATTTCTCTTTCCCATAAATCATAAATCTCAATTTGCAGGGAAAGCAGGCTTTTTATTTTCTAAATGTTTGTTAACAGTCTATTCGATCGATATACGGGATTGGTGTGGGAAAAGAGAAAAAAATCGCTGCTGAATGTTTGCCATCAAATTGAATAAACAATATGATTTTGCATTTTCCGCGGCAATGTTCTCGATACCATAGTTTCACGCATTTTTACGGTTTCTCAAATCACAATACATCAAACAAATATTCACTAACCCTGGAACCTCAATATTGATGTAGTTCTTAACAGATTTACAACATTTTAAGCGCGTCAATATTCATTCACATGTTTGATTTTCATATGAAAAAATAAACATACACTTTAGTTTCGAACACAGGTATTTAGGTTATAATGGTTTTTAATGTAAGGGAATGCCTAACTGTAACAGTTTGTATAAAAGAAGCCGTGGCTAATAGATAGTAGAAATGGTCGACATGGGTAAATTAGTCGCGAGAGAAATAAACTTTTCTAGTGGGTTTATCCATAGCAGTCTTTGGTTTATCTCAATCATTCATGACGTATTCGCGCATTACAAAAACTCATTTCTCAATTTGAATCGGCAAGTCTATCATAAGTCTATCGCACTCTACATGGTAAAGATAAAACATCATTTGAAAAAAAAGTGATTCGCGACGATTCCTATCTTTTAATAGAGGCAAAAGAGTGACCCTGTTTTACTACATAAATTAAATAGATCCAATTTTTACTCCATAATAAGATTAACTCCGATCCATCTTAAAAACAGGAGTAGCGTGAGCGATTACTTAACACGTTCAATGCGGACTAAAATGAATTATGCATTGTAGCATGCTGATTTTATAATATTAATATTAATAATCTCGTTCGCAAGTTTCAGGAATGCGTACCTGTGTCGATAATTTATGGTACCTTTTAGGGTGTTCACTGTCAATACTTGGTGGAAAGGCATTATATTAGTAAAAACACAATATTCATTTGTACTTCATTCCACTTTATTTAATATGTCAGGACCGGTTTCGCTCATTACGAGCATCGTCAACTGATATGAATATTGTGTTTTTACTAATTTATGGTACTTAAGAATAACCAGCGCCTGCATAAAGAAGCATTTACAATGCATATGTTTCCAAGATTTTTATAAATAAATTAATTGCATGTTAGCTTTTTGATTTATATAATATTGTATACATAAATACATAGCAAACAATAGATATAATACATTTATCAATATTAAAAAATGGCATACAATTACTTTCATTTACGTGAATAAAATTACATCTTTTGTAAACATATGTATATGTAAATTGAATATAACATAAACGTAAAAAATATTTTAAAAAATAAAATACAATAAGCAATATTATTGAATTAAACAATACTTAGCATTTGTTGGTGATATAACCGAAAACATGGATCAAGACTCAAACCCGGTTCATTTGGATATTCCGGACAAAAAAAAAGAGGCTTTTCTCTCCTTTTTTTCATTCCAACAATATTTGCACCTGGGTATGTTTTGCAGAAAATAGGAAGATGGACTCTTTTATTTTTTTGTTTTGGAGGGGGGGGGGGCACTTATTTTTCAATAACTTGTAGCCTGTATATAATTATATCTAATAAGAATTTAGTAGCATGGTTTGAAATTAATCAATCCCTATTTTTTATAACATCTTAATGTTTTTTTCTACATGGAAAGTATGCATTTGATCATCGTAGCCAAGCCCAGTATGCATTTGACCATCGTTACCACTCCAGCCATGAATTCGGTGTATTGTATTACCATGTTCGGTTTTTCTAAGACATTTCCTCGGCGATTAGTCGTTACTGTTGATGCGCCATCGAATTCTGACGAAATCGTCAGAACGTCTCAGCGATCTTTCCATTTAGTTGCACATATTCCTTCTGGGGTATATTTTATCACGGACTCACTTCTTTGAAAAAAAATATTTGTAGCTTTTTATGTATAAAATTCTAGACAATACTCAAAGAATCTTAAAGAATGTAAAAAGAAGAACAGTAAATAATGCAATTTAAAATTTGAAACTTATGTAGTAAATGTATTCTAAGCGAAAGTGTAAGCCAACCTGTATGTGAAAAAACGAGATGAAAAAACACGACTTCTGCAGGTCCACACTACTGATTCGATATTATTGTTATTTTTTATTGCAAAACAATGAAATAATAATAATATCACGCCAAAGCGAGTTGCGCCCGTGCTTAAATAAATCCACCGACACGCTAGGCGTGTTCTTAGCACCCAACTAATATTTTTTCTAAGTCTTCCCTTTCTCTCCCTCCGAAAAAGAGAGGTCGAGCCGCTGAATAACAATCAGTTCTTCTTGAACAACTTTTGTTCAGATTGAGAGATATTATCCTCCACAGTAGGGTCGGATTAGGTTGAAAAATGTATTTTACTGTATCTACTATAAAATCTGTTATTTACAATATTGGTAGTTATTTGTGACTTTTTAATAATTATTTATTTGTAAAATCCTGAAACCACGGATCGGAAAACCGGTCACAATAAAAAATATTCTATGTAAGAATTATGAGTAAATCTTTCTAGTGCGCAGTAGGAGAAACGGTAAATGTAGTATTTTTAAAATTATTTTTCGTGCAAACAACCATTGAAAAAGTGTGCCACATTCATGATTTCCGCTAAAATTTTATCTTGCTAATTATAATTTATCGTTCTTGTAGGAGATGAGACCTTCAATTGAGAAGATAATTTAAATGAAAAATGAACTACGTCCACGTGCACATTAATAACTTTAATACCAATTACCTCAACGCTCCTATTCCATAATAATGAATATTTTATTATTATTGTCGAATAGAAACTGACTCACTTAAATAGAATTTTGCAGACAAAACAAACCTGCATGCGCGTGAATTTCTGTCGTATATTTGCAAACCAGTTTATTGTTATATATTCGTATATAATCCAAACATGATAATGGTTTGTGCTACTATATTAATACTTATCATATGATCACTTTTAAGGTGTTCACTGTAAATATTTGGTGGAAAGGCATTATATTAAAAAATAAAATACTCATCTGAAGTAATTTGTAATAAAAGTGGAATTCGTACAAATGAGTGTGTTTTTTTTTTAATTGATCATAAAGTTTATTTAAGGAGGGGTCACTGACAATTGTTGGTGGAAAAGCATTATATTAGATAATTAACACTCTTTTGTACTGATTCTACTCCTATTTATTAAGATCAAGACTGGTTTCACTAATCATGAACATTTTTTTACATTTAGGTGTAACTAACAATTGTTGATAGAGATATTAAAAGAATCAATGGATAATGTCACAAAATATGAATAAGTAACATTAAAATAGATTGTACTAAAATGAATTAGATATTTTACAAAATAATGATACTTAATTGCTATCACATAAAAAATCTATTTCCGGTAAGTAATAAAACATACATTTTTAATAAAAAGCGTTATATATAGCCTTGGCAAAAATGTAATTAACTGACAGTGTTAAATAATTGAGAATCACTGGAAACCTGTAAAATACAAAGGTTAAAAAAATCCGCTTTATTTGAAAATAGAATAACTACAAAAATACATAATCACTTTTTGTTATATTGTGATCCCAGCAAGCATTAAATTACTCAATATCAGCTCAAGGGGAGTTCAATAAATTAGCTCTGGAATCAACGACACCTTTATTTTCTAGATCTCATTTTGTTGTGAAATCGGAATATTTTACCTTTGCTATTTGACACTGGTAGGAGTCGAACCAAGGACTTCTGATGCACTGAGCAATTTCAGGTGTAGAACGACAAAAATACCATACATACATTGACCAACTGTCTCCGGAATCAAAGAACCAAAAAAAACGTAGCTATATCGAGGAAAAGCTCAAATGCTTTTATTATAACGATAATATGCACACAAGCACTTATCACAGGAAAAAAGTCTAGCAATTGTTTATTGATAAGATTTTGGGCGAAACATTTTTTAGAATTATCAAAAACGGAGTCGGTAAATCAAGTTTTCTTGCAAAAACGACTGTTGAGATAAACTCCATTGGAGATCGACGTGGTCCACATTGACAGCAAATATCGTTTAAAAAAACATTTCATACGTTTTAATGTTTAAAATCTT
This sequence comes from Himalopsyche anomala, assembly GCA_031772345.1. Classification (NCBI taxonomy): domain Eukaryota; kingdom Metazoa; phylum Arthropoda; class Insecta; order Trichoptera; family Rhyacophilidae; genus Himalopsyche; species Himalopsyche anomala. The sequence continues at coordinate 2,648,393 of CM062834.1, forward strand.
AGTGGGTTGAGCAATTGACTGACAATCAGTCCTTTTGATAAACAATCAATCAGGATAAGTTTGAATATTATAAGGAACCATATGCTTTACGTTGGGGCATAAATGGTAAAAAAAAACTGTTACTTTTCTTATCAGTTTATTCCATTTTGTTTTTTATTGATTGAGATGTAATTTACAATTTAAAATTTTGTTTAATATAGCCATATAAAATAAAAAAATACTAAGCCATACAATTATTTTCAGTTTACATAGTTTTAGATGATAGAAATGATACATAACATATGGTTCACTTACATTATTCTTTTTACATTAATTAATTAATAATATGTTAGAGTAAAATACCTCATATGTGAGGACAGTGCGAGCAGAAGTACTCCTATGTGAAAAAAATATGGAAAATCAACTATTTTACCATCCAAAATTGAAGGTATTATAAAAAGTTATGATATTAAAATGATAATATATTATGCGCATCTATAAAAAATGTGTAAAAAAAGTATATCGTTTTTCTCTATTTTTTTAACAGTTTTTTGTGATTATCTCGGAATGTTGCTTTAACCACATAGGGGATATTTAGAATGCAGGGACGATATATAGATTTATAAAATATGTTTATTGTTCAAATAAATGACGTAATAAATAATATTTCCGCTAAATGTACTTTATGGAGTTCCAAAGCGGCATTCTCTTTCAACAACTGCTTTTATAATGATATTCATCCTGTAATATATTTTCAAAGAAACAATTTTATAGTTTCCGGAAATTTTACCGTTTAACATACATATTTGATAACCAGTTTTGAAACATGCAACTTATTCCCAGCATCCAGCGCCAGCCGGGCAAGTTCCACGCTCAGCTCCTGTCCCGGACTTTTCCGGGTGAGTGGGGTTAAAAGGGGGATAGTGGGTGTTGGAGGAAAGGGTGCAAGCGGCAGGGGTGGGGCTGTATAGAAACGGTGCGGCACGGAGGAGGGATAGCGGTCGATAAGGGCGGACTGGCGCTTTGCGGACGACGTCTGGATCGGCGGGGAAGGGGATATTTGCTAACAAATGGCTCTGAAACTAAGGGGACGAATCATTGAGAAAACTTGTAACTAATTTATCATAAAAACGTAATTGTTCAACCTGTGCGATAGCTTTGGAGATTAGGTGAGTCTGGGCCTCAAACACCGACATCGTCAATATCAAACTGAGATGTTTCGATTAAAATTTGAGATCTTAGGTCGTCTTAGGACATGGGTGCTTTTGATATTTCTTTTTTTCGAGTTGATTTCGAGTGACAAAAAAGACAAGTCTTATTTCAGTTTATCTCATGTGCTTTATTTTGTGCAGTCACTCTTAGCTTAGCTAAAATGCAAGATTTTTTTAACATTTACAATTTTATTTATTTATTTTATTTTATTTTATTTTATTTATTTATTTAATTAAAATCGCACAAGGTTGACAAATTATAAATTTAAAACTTTTACAATGGAGAGAAAAAAATAGTACAATTTAATATTAAAATCAGTAGAAAAAAAATGGCAAAGAAGTCAACTGAGTAAGCGCCGACGAACTCTACTTTAATACATAAAAAATAGTATTCGTTGGAACTCACCCACGTCTACGTGGAATATGTCGACATCCGAAGCAATATTGTTGAACACCGTTAAAGCTCTCCCCATTGGCAGGCTGGTTCTACACCTTGGGAGAACAAACAATTCATGTCCACGATTTCTCAAAAAATAATCAGTAACATTAAGATTCACATTCTCAAGAATGGTGGAATTCTCATTTTGGCCACGTATAAGTCGAAAAAAAAAAGGCCAGATTTATGAAATGACCAGGACAGATTTTGGTCATCGCAAGCTATTACTGGATAAAAAAAATAGAACAGTTTGTGTAGAGATGCTTCTCTAAGAAGCACGTGCAACATCTAGTAAAGCAGCACACATTTATAACAATTATGTCCTTATGAGTAAGCCAGGGGTGGGCTGGAGAGGGCTCGGAGGGGCTCGCGAGAGCCCCTTGTTAAATTTCAGCGCGGCCGGCGAGCCCCTTGTTAAGATAAGAAAATCATTCGTCTTAGATCAAATCAGCACATAAATGCAATCTCTGTAGATGGTTACATTTTATTATGAAACAAGACTTAGTAGCCAATTCATTTTTTCATTCAGCTTTGTGGGCTTCCGTGCCGGACCTCATGGGTTCGAGTTAATCACTAGTCCTGTCTTGGCCTTATCATTCTATCCCTACTACTCTCTTTGGGAAAGAAAGGTTGAGCGACTAATTAACAAACAGTTCTCGTAGAAAAAAAACTTTTGTTGAGATACCTTCATTAGGAGGCCATATGCTCCACATTGGGAGCGAAAATGGATACAAATAAATGGGTAAGATTTACCGATCCCCTTGTTAAGATATTGGCAGCCCACCGCTGGAGTAAGCTCTGTAAGGTGAAACAAAATCAAAAATATTCTAAGGATTGAGAACGTTTGCGGTAGACAGTAGGTGTGGAGGCGAGGGAATGGTACAGGGTGAAGGCTGTACTACTGATTCGTACAGTGTATCTATAAAATAACCGGAACTGCACGCCCAGAACGTAAAAGTCTCATACAATGAAGGAACTTTTAACTTAATTTCCTGAGTAATTCGTACCATTACCAATATGTGTATGTAATGACTAATTCAAACAACACAAGATAAAATTAATACGATAATTTTCACATTGATGATTAATTTAAGATTTCGACTGAAGGTGCTTAGTGGAATTTCAATATTAAATTTGAATCGTTCAAATTATGTACATTCACACAAGTTTTGTCACTAAAGACCCAGGTTCACCTTTCAGTTCAAGTTCACCCGTGCACTTGAACGCCTAAAAATGTTGATGTTCCGAGTTGTTCAACGTAACTTTTTTATGAATTTACTTAAAATTTACACATTTTTATTTTACGCCCTTTATCGTAATTATTCTGCACTGTTTTAAGAATGACAGATTCCTAATATTTCATTTTTTATTTATTAGATCATCTTGAAACTAATTTATTATCACCATGCATAACGTTAAATTAAGATCTAAGGAAACCGAGAGTAGAAATCCACGATTTGAGGAGATTTTTTGTTTTCGAATTTGGTATCGAATATTCATTCGTTCGTCAGAGCCGCAAACAATCTCTCGTGCTGAAAATTAATAAATAAGCATGGCAGAAACTGAACACAGTGTTAGGGTTGTGAAATCATAATTAATTAACAAACTTTATATCGAACATGTGTCATGTGAAATGATGATTAAAATTACGAGTATGGTGTTAACTGTCAATTTTAGATGTAAATGTATCACGGCTGAGAATAAGAGAGCCCCTTGTTAAAATATTGACAGCCTACCGCTGAGTTCAACCATCTAATCTGAATGGAGTGTAACGAGAACAATTAGTTTTGCGAGTGGTCTTATCCCAGCACTATTTTTTTATCCTTGCCTTCTCCGAAAATGAAAGATTAAGCAATTGGATAATAACAACCATTTCTCTTAAACATTTAGGATAATTCATTTGCTACGCAAAAAAAAATATCTTATAATCTCAACAATGACTCTATTGACATCACAAAATAATTTGTTTGGTTCGGATTCAAGGCCTTAGTACAGAGGTGGGGAACCCGCGGCCTTCTGGCCAATTCTGGAAAAACGAGATTTGGAGATATCTGGGGAAAAAGTGTGGCAAATTGAGGATTTCAAATTCCTCAGTGAGCTAAAAAAAAACGAGGTTTGAAAATATCTGGGGAAAAAGTATAGCGAATTGAGGATTTCAAATTTCTCGGTGTTTACTGCGGCCTTATGTCGAATCAGAAAAATTAATGCGGCTTTTAGAGAAGAAAAGATTCCTCACCTCTGCCTTAGTATGTACATGTAATAAGTTCTATCTATCCCGGACGAAGCTGGATAATAAAGGCAGTTGTATATAAGCGGTAAAATTAAAAACTCGCCATGATGAAAAATTTACTGTATTTTTAATCATCATTATTTTAACATCGGGTTATGTTTGTTCGATTGAGTGCTTCCAATGCGCGTTTGTGCGTCATTGTGCATTCATCCCAGGTGATGATTTTACTTGCTACCAAAACTTTAGTCATTGCTGAGTGTTTTGCAATCTTGCATGTCAGTTTTTCTGTCGTTTAAAGGTTTAACAGCAATTTCAACACTGAATGAGCCGTTCGCCACCCTCTTATCAACGTGGCCGCTATTCCAGAAGAAGAAACTGCTACAGCTATTTCGGATCTCGCACGAACAGTGGCCATAATCAATAACATGAGGAATATCTTCCCAGTTTCACCGGGCGGAAAATGGTGGAAAAATAAGCCACCATTGCCATCATCAATTGCATTCATTAACGTATCGCACACTTCCTTCTGTTGTGGGTTTAACATTAGTACATTCGTTTGAACAGATTGGTTCAATGTATCTCGATCATATTCACGTTCACGTTCCAATTCTCGATTAAAAGCGTCGTTCATTCTACGATCTGGCGTTGGCATTCCTAACTTGACTAACAAACTGCCGAACATGAGGTAACACATGTCTTCGATCTAAAGCAAAGCTTGGTTATTTATCTCTTCGAATTTGATGTAAAATGTCTTCCGACATGTCATCCTTGTACTTGTTCCACAGTTCACATGGATTCGATGGGAACCATGTCAAAATAATGATAGAAAATTATGTGCGTATCTGATTTAGAGATTCAGAAAGAATTTCTTGAGCGATTGTCATGTCCCAATGAGTATCACTTTCAAGCAAATTGAGCTGTTGACATGCAAGTAGAATCATTCGATATTTTTCGGATAAACTGTGTAAATACGACCAAGAGCATCAGTAGCCATTCGGGTGATCAGGATCCGCATCGCCTTGCTTTCGACCTTAAAATGTCTTCGATGTAGCGTCCAAGTGTAATAAAGTGGCATCTCAGAGTAGAGCAACGTTCGTGCAAACATCGTAATATTGTTGTCAAAAAATGTGTCATACCTAATTATAAACATAACCTTTTTTCAATATTATCCGATTTTCTCTTGTTTTCATTTCATATCATCGATTTGTATTCTAATCCATACTCTAAATTTAAAATTATTTAAAATTCAACCGTATAAATAAATGTAGGAAACAGTGCCATCTATTGTCATATACCTGAAACCAGCATAAAACAACATGTTCATTATTTGAAGCTGTTCGTCATTTGAAAACTGCATGAGAATATTAATTTTCTTTACAATTTCTTTCCCGTGATATTTTTTCGATGTTTTAATACTTATTCTGCTATTCTAGGCGGAGACAAATTTAATAAATCAAAGATCATAAAAATCCGTGCAGCCATTCTCGAGATATACGTGGTGTATATAACCCCACTTTTTATATATATATAGATAAAATATAAACATGCATTTGATGTTTCACGTCAGTAAACTTCTGATTTTTGATAATGCAAAAATTCTCCATTTGGGCTTACAGCTAGTTAATATTATTTACCGATTACAAAGTGAATCTGAATAATCGAATGATCGTGGTAGTTTGAAACTGATTTTTGCTTCTATAATCTACATATAGCTATACTGATGAAATTTGTATTTGACGTTTGCCTACTGCGTTAATTGCATTGAGTTTTAGACTGCATAATAATGTGTGGCCTTAAGTTCACAGTGACATTTTGTTTCAAAGGGTTTTCCTCGCTGAAAATATAACGTGATTACGGACGACATTTATTCAACATCGAAACACACAATCATGTTTAGCATTTCCGGGAAATCGACGTAGAAAAGCATCAGCCCCTACGTTGTTTTCCGGTATTGTTTATTTTGCAGCGGCTGGAAACGCTTTGAGCAGCACACAGCCCTATGGGCTATGCTATGCATGACCAGTAAAGTACTAATTTATAGTAAAAATCTCTACTAAATTATTTTTTTTAAAATGAATTGTTTAAATGAAGAACTTTTAATGTCACTCGATGTGAGGTCACTCGGAAAAGAAAAGACACACGGACACCCATGCCCAAGATCTCAAATGTAAAATTTTAAAAAAGTGGTTGACCTTGCCGAGGCTTAAACCAAATGATTGCCGTGATGAATCTCTAGAGCAGTGTTTCTCAACCTTTTTGGGAGCGTGGCTCCTTTTGAGTGCCTTTATTTTTCTGTGGCCCCCCATACCATTGTTTTTTCTTCCCATTAAAATTATAATTTCAAAAAACCACATTTTTTATAGCTCTTCCGAGATTTTCGAATCTAGAATCCAGTTATTTAATTTATTTACGGATTTACAAAAAATAGCTGCGCGACGTCCGCCATTATGCTCTTCCCTGTATCGTTTTATCAAGACCCGTGGCCCCCCTAAGCTGTGCTGTGGCTCCCCAAAACACAAATAAATCTCTGTGGCCCCCTTAGAACACGCTGTGGCCCCCTGGGGGGCCACATGGTCCACCGTTGAGAAACCCTGCTCTAGACTACAAGACTAGGGTTTCCAATCCTGGGATCCCGAATCCACAAATTCCGAGATTGTAATAGTAATAATCCCGAAATATCGGGATTGAGGATAAAAGGTGAAAAAATTCCGTATTTTTTTTTCGCTAGAGTCACTGGCAGTCGTAACGTTTTTAACGGTGGAGCTTAAAACGAAAGGTCCCACATTTTGTAATTTTTGAAAATCCGTAATTTTTTAAATCGTCCAGCTAGAACTATATTTATGGTGAATAGAAATCAATCCCGGGATCGAAAATTGTTAATCCCGAAATCCCGGGACAGCAAAAAGGGTCCAGGATTGGATGCACTACACAAGACCACAATGGTCAATTAGTTGTTTCTAGCTCGTAATTTATACAACGCGTTATCAGGAGTTGAAAGGGAATGACTAGAAAAGGATGACAATATCATAAAAATTTGGACACAATTGTAAAAATATAAAAATCTATTGAGAAGTCAATGTATATCATCCGTTTCCGCCACGTAAGCGGTGAGACGAGAGCATGAAAAAATACCACTTGACAGCAGAAATGAGGGTCTGTGTAGTTCTTTACACAATTTACCAAAAAAATATATATAACAAGCTGAAATTATTTTACCAAAGGAAAATTTAAGCACTTTGAAATATTTTATGTCAATTATGCATTACTACCAGTGCTTATTGAATTACGAAATTAGTATTATTGTCATTTAAAACCATTTACATATCTATATCTCTTTGAGTGTTATCACCTGTATTTTTCACCTCGGTTTTCTTGTAAAAATACTTACTATGGTAATAGTTCTAGAATCTGGATAGTATCAATAAAAGCGTGCACGCCACTGCCTGTAGCAAACCGTAGTGCTTGCTATGTCAATTTAATTACTAACGTGGCTTTATATAACGGACGAATCCTCTGCCATGCTTTCATTTTAAATAGTTTACCGTATGAGGGATTCAAAATTCCCTTACATGCACGACCAAAGCTTATTTTGTTTTCAGTTTGAAAGTTTTTTTATATAAACGTCAAATGAGTTTTACAATTAAGTATAATATACATGGCCTACATAGAATATTACAATATGTATATGGGATACAGGAAAACAATAACTATTTACTATTTGTGTTTAAAATAATAATATGATGCGTATTTGATCATCATTACGCAAAAATCTATTTGCAAATAATGTCTTTATTGTAAAAGAAAAATATTTAGTTCGACAAGATTATTTGATTCGGTAATGTTTCCGTGCACAGTTAATATTCAACAAAATCAAATGTACATTATATATTTTATTGAGCTTTCTTATTTCAATAATAAAATTTATTTTTAATACTACTATATGTTGATTATAAACCGGAGTAGTAGGCGTGGGGAGTTTTTTTGAACGGAGATTAAGTGTACGGAAAAATCTAGCACAGTTAATTCTTTTCACCGTACTAATGAAATTAATAGTAGTTAGGCACAAAAACAATTTTTTTTTGTCGTAAATTGAAACTATTTACTTGGTTGCTATTTTTTAATTATATCGTTTATAGACATATTTCAAAGGATCTTTATATATTAACATTCAGCGAGTTCAGACAATGTCATTTATTACAAATATGTAGGATTCAGTGGACCGATTACAGATGAACTGTTATAATCATGGGTTTGACCTTCTTAATGGCCAAACAAACCAATATCAATTCATTACAATTTACTCCAACATTTATAAGCAGCTTAGTTAGTTATGCCTAATTATAATAATTTAAATAAATCTACCATTCAAATAATTTAATATATTTTGTTTTGTAGAAACAAAAAGAATCCTGGATCAACTTGAACCGATCGCCTTCTATAAACTATATGTAAATAAAACTAAAAATGTTAATAGTTTATTACTTGATAGGATAGTATTATAGTGGATACACACTGTGGCGTAGCAAGGGGGTGCGGCATTTTCAAAAATATATACGTTATTTTTAGAGAAATTATATTTATACATAAAAAATAACGCGACCTGTAGAAAAAAAAACTCCTAGTTCATAGATAAAAAAATAAAATTAGAGGAAATATTGGGGGCGGCAAATTCAAGGACCACCCCGGGCGACAGGACCTCTTCCTACACCACTGTGTGTATCGAAGAATTTGTGAACGATAGCTAGCTAGCTGGCCCTGTGGTAGTTTGATCAATTTCGTTAGCTTCGGTTACGAAACTCACAGGTTCGAATTCTAGAACAGGCTGGCTGTTTCATAAATTAACACTTTCGATGGATTCGGCGGTAACTTTGTGGAAGTTTATTTTAATACAAAATAATTTAGATTATTCCACGTATTGTGCTGCAAACTTTGACACGTGTTTCGACATCCTCAGACAATCTTACTTTCACAAATGCTTGTTTAGGTACAAGTAAGTAAATGATTTTAATTTTACTATTTTGATATAAAAATAAAAATAAAAACGGGAGGCAAGGAGGGGATGATATAAAAAGCAAACAAACAATAGTAAAACTACAAATGACAATCACTTTACTGAATGATTTAACAATGAGTTGCATCGATACTTTTTTATTGTTAATACTCTGATTTACATCTATAAATTTTTCATTTTTAAACCTTTTTTATTTACTTGATGGAATATTTCTACGTTACTATTCTAATTAAAATTATGTTTTCTATTAGATGATTGGCAAACTTTAAAAAAATGTTACTTTTTAGACACCTTATATTTTCTTAAATTCTAACATTAAAGTGTCTACCTGTTTGACCTACTACATAAAAAGCTTGGCAGTCTCCACAAGAGAGGCGATAGATACAACTCTTAGCCCTATCTTATAAGCCCTATCTTATTCAAAACTTGTTCTACTAAGCAGACCCAGCAATATAATTAGAAAAAATAAACAAAACACGTGTAACAACACGTGTAATAATTAATTAATATTCAAGTTACCAGCGTTTCCATTAAACATATTATATAATTCATGTTTTTTAAGTACTAATTACAAGTTTTTTAATTGAACGTTTCAAAATGTATTTTAATGAGAAATTGGTCATCATATAATGAAACCGTTTTGTGGCTTTTCAAAGCTGTCCTTATATTTAAATTAATTTATTTTATGACTTATAGCGTTTCAATGTCACAGCGTAACTTCTTTTAAAAAACTATTTTTTTTTTTAAAAAAAACTCAATAATGTCGGCTGATCTTTAAAAGGTGTCAACAAATTCTGACGTTAAAAAGATCAACAAAATATACCTACTTATTCATCAAAACTCAGTCTCTGCGAAACTGGTTTACCTATGCAAAAAATTAGTCCTTGAAAATGGAAAAAAAACTCCGTTTGCCATTATCAAGTATGAGAATTCGCCAGACATATAGGGGTCCGTCAATAGACCTCGCTCAGGCAAAGTCCTGGGGTTCGTAGTACAATAGGGCGGCAGTTGGGGTATTATATATTTTCTTTTAGTAAATTCACTTTGGCTATACCATACATCGCTAAGGTCAATTGGCAGATGCTTTCAATTTTAATGTATTTTATAAATTTTATTGCAAGTCAAACAAAAATCTCCGTCGGAAAAAAAAGCAGATATGGTCGTCCAATGTCTACGAGAACCGGGTTTTATTCAGTCGTTCAGACCCTCCCTTTTGGTGATATTAAAGATAGGCTAGGAATCTAAGACTACTAATAAGTAGTAGTGAGCTTATCGCTGTCACTCCAAGGTATGTCTCATTTTAAGGATCGGATTGGTTGGAGAGAATTTAAATGTCACAGACATCGATGCCTTTGAACAAAAAACGATTGAAAAATCATTCTATGAAATTTTAACAACGCTGCCTATTCTTGGACACGTAAAAAACTGAGGACGTTGAACACTGGAAACTGTTAAATACAGGGAATTTAGATCCGAAAGCATTAATATGTGTAATGTTTTTATCACTTCACTTTTACGCGACATGATGGAAAAGAAGTGTAATAGTTCCATATATCCATGAATACGAGTCTTGTAACATTTGAAATGTTCACTGTGGAAAGGCATTACGTACACTTTTTTATAGTACTTCCACTTTTTTAAAAACCAAGATCAGCAACAATTTCTTTTACTATAAGCATTATAAGTATATTATACATAGTCTATAATACTTGTGATGATCTTGGGGTTTGTGTGCAAAAAATGTGCAATAAGTACAAAAAAATATATTATTTTTAATATGAAGGGTATTTTTCAGGCGACTGACTTACAGCCAGTTCTCGTTATATACCTACATCATAAATTCCATGAGCCCGCTAATTTCTAAATGTCAATTTCTCATCAATGACGTTTTCTACAACACCATCAGCAAGACCATCAGCTATAATAATTATAATAAAAGCACAATATCTCTTTGTACTTTATTCCACTTTATTTAAAAGGTCAGGACCGGTTTAGCTCATTACGAGCATTGTCAACTAATAAGAAATATTTTTTGATATCTATACATCAAATTATGGGGCTGGTGGAGCCGAGCTCCAATTTCCCTTTCATCTGGTGTATTTTGATGTTGCTTTTCCCGCGTAGCGTCCTGGATTTACTTGGGCGTAGGCGGGTGCGTGGTCTTTGGTATAATAAGAAATATTATCTAACAGTGCTATTTATACAAAAATAAATTGAAATTAAAAGGTTTAAACATAAACATAAACAACAATGTAAATTGAAATGAATTTACAAATTACAGTGTAAGTGATTCTATAATTACACAAAATTAATATGCTTAACACCTCTTACACATGATTTAAAAATCATCAACGATTAATAAATTTCAAGTGGTGACTGATGGTAATTACATATAAACATAATTAATTTTTTGGAAAATTTTGTCAAAGTGATATAAATTATTACATTACTAATGTTAATAATTTAATGATGATTTTCTGGTTTCCCCCACTTCCAAGTAGTGTACTTTAACAAAATCGACAGCCATGAAGATTCTGAAAAAGTTTTTTTTTTTAAACTTACAACTCACAATTTAAATAAAGTGGAATAAAGTACAGGGGAATATTGAGTTTTTATTAATATAATGCCTTTCCACCAAGTATTGACAGTGAACACCATAAAAGTATAATAGTTTTATTTCCATATTCCATATTCAAAATTATAACACGGTAATAAATATCAAGCACTTTTCTATCACCAGTTTGTAATTGGATAGCTGTGCTTTTTTCTTATCAACCCGTTTTATGTTCATTATTTTAATAATAAACTTCTTCAAACATGAATCATGCGCTTGTAATAATAATCCTCAAACTATTGCGTGACAACTTATTTAACTTACCTGAATTATGTTTATACCTGAAGCCAGATGTTCAATGTCTAACTAAGTACACGTATAACACAATAATGTTACCTTTCCTGTTTTTTGTACAAAGACAAGTCTGCACTTTTATTACAATAACAAAATGCATCAATGTCTTATATTGACAATAATTTAACTAAGAATAATAATAATATGTATAAAGTAAATCTTGAATGAATATATCGATTTTCTTCCATACAAATGGTAACTATTTGTAAGTAAAAATATGAATTGTAAATGTGGTGTTTGTCACAAAATTAATAAATAAAACTATGTAAGTACTTTAACATTGCTCTGCGGAAGGGGAGGTTGGGGTCTTCCACAGATAACGAAAACCGGCCAAGCATTTTTCTCACAATTTGCATCGCATTAACAATGGCGGATTAAGCACATGGGAGGCCACATGCGCAATAAAATTTGGATGCCCTCTTTTACGGATAACATAAAAACGTTCAGAAAAATATGAGTTATATTATATAAGATTTTTTTGTGGGCCCTAAAATCGGAGGCCCCATGCGCGCGCCTCATTTGGTAATAAGATAATCTGTCACCCGACATTATATATTTATAGATTCACCAGTTGCTAATATGCCGAAATATACAATCGATATGTATAATCAACCTATGTATTGAAATAAAAGACACCATAAAAGCGTACGATAAATCAAATAGACAATAGTAAATAACCTGTTTGGATTGTATGATTAAAATGCAATGTCTTTTAAAAATCGAAGCATATTGACACCAATGCTACAAACCTAAACATGCTTCTCGAAAGACGAAACACGTGTTACAATAATTAAATTCAAAACCAGTGAAATAGTAAAACAAACATTTTTATATTTTACACAAAAGTTACTGCCGAATCCATCGGAAATATTGTACAACTCATTCACTTTTTTCGCTCCTGTAAATTGAAAAAAATACAAAAAACCGTTTTTAATAGTGTACATACAGCGGCATACCCAAATCGAGTTATTCTAAAAAAAGATTTACCAATATTTGAGAGTTCTTTTGTTTGAAAAAAATAGCATAAATTGATTAATATGCAAAAGCTTTCGATGCCTTAGTTTCAGAATGCAACAATTCTGAAATAGGGAATATTGCGTTAATAATGAAAAGTTTTTCAAAATACATATATTTTATCAGTTCCAAATAATACAAAGTCGTAATTATGCTGCATTATCTGTAGGTTCCACAAACCACTCTTTGGAATTAAACATGTTTTTAAACTTGATATTTCTATACTGCAAGTCGAAATGATACACTTATTTACGATGCACGAAATATTTAACGGAACAAACAGCGCATAAAAACATTGCTTTTTATTTAGACAATTGTCCCGGACAGAATAAAAATAAATGTACATATTACCTTTTTTGCATTGCGGGATAAATCTACCACAGACTGAAACGATGAGTCAAATTCCTAGCAGTGGAACATACTAAAAATGAAGGTGATGCCATGCATTCCGTTATTTAACGTGAAAAAAAATATATTTACGAGGAATCTTGCTCTATTTGAAAATACAACTGTTGCCTTTTTTGTATCTTTCAAAGAGAATTGCAAACATCATATAGCCCATGAAATGTTTGATTTTTTTTTATACAGAAAGAAGTTATGTTAAATTGGATTTTTTAACAAACATGAAGGGGGAGAAATCATTAAATGGAATGAAATCCAAATATTTCAAGTGGAGAAATCTTAATCGCATACTATTTAAAAAAAAAAAAATTTGGTGAAAATTTCAAAGCCATAAATATATGACCAACGGGGGTGGGGCTTTAATAAGGAATCTGAATAACCGAAAATGCATACACTAGGCCACCAGGTATTGCAGATTTAAAAAACGGGATCTTTTTTCTTTTTGTTCATCTGGAGTCATTCCCAGAGTTTACTGGGAATGTTATTAGAACTTACCTACAGCATCAGCAGCTTCCACATCAGCCATTCTTACAGGTTCTGATGATTCTGATTCAGTGGTGTTGAATCATTTTTCATTATTATTTATTTTTTTATAAAAAAAAAAATATTATTTATTCTTATAAATTTCAGAAATTACCATTTCCTAACTGCACTAACTAAGAAAATTATGTACAGCTCCAAAGAGCACCAACTTGGGAAAATATAGGGAGAAACCGAATATATATAATGTGTTATCATTATATTTTTACCAAAAATATTGTAAGAACTGATTTCCAAAATTTTAAGCCAATCCACCAAAAAATAAAATAGATATGGCAGCCCAAACTTTCACAAAAATCTTTATTGCCAAATATCACAAACCAGTGATTTCAATTATAACACTCTGGAACTAGAGTATGGATTTCGTCAATGTCTCTTCCAGGATGCATACATCAGTTTCAAATGATCCACATAATCCTGTTCCGCTGCATTTAGGGATTGAAATATTCTACGAATCGACTGATTTATCAGACCCGGTACTACACATATTTTATAATGTAATTGAAGATTTTTTTAAATGAGAACTATAGAATATACCCACCCCAAAGCTCAAAGCACTTGATAAATATATTTTTTTAACTAAAATACCACAAAATTCTATAAAACAGACATCACCGACAGCCATGGACGAAAACATAAATATTTATTTTTTAACATGTTCACTCCCAAAGTGGAAAATATGGACTCCTAATAAAGTTTTCAACTAAAGCTTTTTTTACGAGGACTGTTTGTTACCAATAAAAAAATCAACTTATGAAATTTTTCGTGCTGGGTTTCGAGCCTGTGAGCACCGCAATCAAAGCCAACGGCGTTGGCACTTGACCACGGAGCCGATGTAAATATTATATTGCAAAATTCTAATGTTAACAACCTTACCGGAACTAGGACTCAGACCTATGTATATAAATGAAAGCGCACAGTTCTTACCGCTGTACCAGAGGAGTCCATTACTTTTAATATTATATTATAACAAGATAAATAAAAATTATGGGAAGACACATTGCGGCCAATTGGAAATGTAATACCGGACGAATAAATCGATACTCAATCGACCAGTCATAACATTCATGATTGAATGCTGTACTGCAAGGGTTACCAATCTTTTTGGACCCTAGAGCGCATTCTAAAATATTAGTAGGGCGGCGGGCACTACATTTTTTCAAGGTTTTTATAACCCAGGAATTTAACGATTTGCCCAAAGATTCCTTCCCAGAGACTCTTCCAAGAATTTTGAAATTTAAAATCCCAGGAATTTAACGATTTACCCAAATTAGTTGGCGGGCGGACCAAAATCGGTCGGCGGGCACGAGGTTAGTAACCCTTGCTGTACTGTTATGTATCTGGACACCAAAATACCGACTTTTTTCCGGTATTAAAAATACAGACAAAATTATAAAATCCTTGATTTGGTAATACCGGTATTTCAATTCATAGCTACATGCAGTTTGTGTTTTAAAAGCCTTAATCGGAGGCTTAGCATGAATTTTCAATTAAAGTGCATTTCCATAGCAACCTTTGTGACACCTGACTGCGCATATGCACATTCTTAATGAAAAACGATGTATGAAATACTGATAAAAATATTGAAAGATATGAGAGTAATATTCAAATTGAATTTTATGGAAACGGCATAGCTCTGTTACACGAGAAAGGCTGAATTTAAAATGTAGTGAATCTAATACCGGTCTATATTTTCTAAGTAGTGAATACGGATTGACAAAATAGAAACCCACTTATAAATTGATCAAATCTTATTATATGTATAAGAAAATTTGATAAATTTGTTGCAAATTGTGACACGTGGTTCGCCTGTTCATCATCAGACAGAACATCGCATGGTTTACGAATTAACTTTAAATGCATTATAAATAAAATTTATAAAGAGGAGGAAATCACGGAGAATTTGTCGCATATATTGAGTAGATGTGCATAAGTAAAAAAAATAATTATATATATGAAGAGGCTATTGAATTTTAGCCCGCCCAGCGCATTTTAATGCAGTTTGTAAAATTATATCTAAAATTACTAGAGACTAATTTCAAATTAGCCCAGCCTTACTTCTTATTGTTTATATCATAGGTTCCCAAAGTGGTCCGTACGGACCCCCGGGGGTCCGTGAGAACTGCCAGGGGGTCCCTGACAAGAATAATAAAAAAATGGGGGTCCACGAGATGTAAATGGGGGTCCACGGACCGGAATCAATGGAATCAAATTTAATCAAAATAGTGCGGGTCAAAGTAAACTATCTCTTAAATTTATTAAACAAAATATATTTGACCTCCGGGGGTCCGTGAGAACTGCCAGGGGGTCCCTGACAAGAATAATAAAAAAATGGGGGTCCACGAGATGTAAATGGGGGTCCACGGACCGGAATCAATGGAATCAAATTTAATCAAAATAGTGCGGGTCAAAGTAAACTATCTCTTAAATTTATTAAACAAAATATATTTGACAAATTTTACGTTTCACATCCACTATTAATTCCCTACCATCCTTCACGTCCATGCGCAAGTTTCTACTAGTTTCATACCAGCAATGATTTTAGTGCAGTTGCTAATTTTCTTACGAAAAAAATAAATCGGTTGCAAATCACTGAACGTGGAGATTTACGACTGTACCTTACGAATTTGAACCCAAATATTGACCAATTGATATCGGAGCATCAGGTTCATCCCTCTCATTAATAGATTTTATTATTTTATGTAAGAATTTGATTGTGGTTTGATTTTTTCATTTTCATTTAAAAAATTCACTAATGATAAGAATAAAAAATTAACATTTTTTTTTACAATTTTCCACTATAAAAAAAACCCTATCACAATGTGCTCATCTTTGTATTTAAAAAAATTAGAAAACTTCACTATTATGCATCCTGGGGGAGGGGGTCCACGAATGATAAAATACTGGGCTGAGGGGTCCACGGGGGAAAAAGTTTGTAAACCATTGGTTTATATGCATGCGTAAGAAAATTCGAGAATTGGCCTTGTTACGATAGAAGAGAATCAGAGCAAAGATATTGTATGATTTTGTGATAGGTTAGGTACTTTGTAGATAAACAATATATTTTTTTGTTCATACAGCGTTTGCTTACTTTTAGTACCTATTTTGGCTGAACAATTCAGAGCGGGCTGAGCCCACCTAGCCTAGTACGTAGTACAGTTATAAATTACAACACAAACGTCGGGGTATGTCCGTTTCTATTGGACACAGGGAGACGGTATGTTACAAACTTTGATATTACTAATTATAAACTCATCATTTACATTACATAGGTCGATTTCAATGGAAATAAATTCAACAATGGTGATCCGCCTATCTTACTGAAAATGTTATTTATTAATGTTTCCTTTCTATTAATGACTTTATTAATTTTCAAAAACTCCGAACTATTTATTCTTAAACCAGTATTATTATTAGAAAAAACACAATAATCCTTTGTACTTCATTCCACTTTATTTAATATGTCAGGACCGGTTTCGCTCATTACGAGCATCGTCAACTGAATGTAATGGCTCGTAATGAGCGAAACCGGTCCTGACATATTAAATAAAGTGGAATGAAGTACAAAGGATTATTGTGTTTTTTCTAATATAATGCCTTTCCACCAAGTATTGACAGTGAACACCCTAAAAGTGACCAGTATTATTAACTGTATGGAGTATTCCAAAAAATATATTTTATCGAAATTGTAATATTTTTTTTATCAAATGATTTGCACTTAGACGTGTTCTTTATTAATTCGGATATTAATTTATACAATTAACAACTTAGGGGAACTTATTAAAAGTATATATGTACAGTTATTTTTATTTAAATTGTTTACGTTTCAGTAAGTAAAGTAATAATTGCATCGTTTTTGTACCCGTTTTACATGCTATTTGTTAAATTGTATTTAACTTAACTCTACGATCAACTATGTCAAGTATGATAATGCTTCTCAAAAAGGCGAAACATGTGTCACATTTGGTAACACAACAAGTGGAATAATAAAGTTGTCAAATTGAATTTAATCTTAAAAATGAAACTCTAAAATTTGTCTAGTTTTCTTTATTTACTTCGCTTTTTTAAAAACAAAAAAAAAATACTATTATTAGACTAGCCCAGGCGTGGGGAACCTGCGGCCTTTTGGCTAATCTGGTGCAGCTTTCTGGCCTATTCTGTAAAATAATTCTGCGAATGTTTACTGCGGCCTTATGTCGAATCAGAAAAATGAATGCGGCCTTTAGAGACGAAAATGTTCCCCACCCCTGTACTAGCCTATTTACGAACAATTCGATAAGATTTCTCTCGGAATTCACTGTCAACTAATTCTTGGTGGAAAGGGATTAATTATTAGACAATAAGAAACACTTTCGTACCAAATTCAGGTTTGTTAAAATGAGAGTTGTTAAAATCATTATTTATTTTGCTATAACACCAGTGGCTACTGATATTTATTATAAATTATGTTATAAAAAAAATCTAATATGCTATTTCTGATGAAGTAAGACATACTTTTGAATTCATTGTGGACACATTAATTCCTTACTTCATTGATTTTTAATCAGGTTTTAATATTGATTGCAAGTAAAAGTATGTACTTGTAAGTATACATAAACACTTTAATCAAATAATTTTCATTTTTTTACAAATTGTTTGCTACACTCTAGTCTTACTTAACTTTCAGAGAATAAAACAATCATTTGTACTAGCGAAACGGTCCTGATCTGAATAAATAGTGTGAAATTGTAACAAGTTTTTTTTCGATAAAATTTCTCATTGTCATCATACAAAAAACGCAAAAGGTTGCGGCTATTCGACATTTAAATTTAAGTTTATGTGCGTTCTAATACGTGTATAGTTCAATAGTTGGGAGTAGGGATTCTGTGTCGAGACGTCCCGGGACAAAAGTCCCGGGACTTTTGAGCATTTTTGCTGTCGTAAGTCCCGGGACTTTGTTGTTAAATGTCCCGGGACTTAAGACAGCCAAATTTTACATTTTAATTTTGAAAAAACCATTCTAACAAAATAAAATTGGATGCAAGCAATCGCTAATGTGACCTAAAAAGTTAATTTTGATTTAAAATAAATTTACATAGGTGTCTATCCTCGAGATTAGTTTTGAAAAAAATGCATTATATTCAGGCTAAGGATTAAAGGCCGGGGTTTTAACAAAATTAAGTATGCATATATAAAAGGGACCTTATGAAAGAAACAGCTGTTTAGATTTATAATTGTAGAAGTTTCAAATAATATCTATTTATATATTGTAATACGAAACAACCATTTTCGATGGGTAGAGACATGCAGAAATACAAAAAAACTTAGACACGTGTTCGCTTAAGCTTGGGATTCACAGAATTCCAAGAAATAATGAAGCCGATAGTTATTTCTCGAAAATTATGTTATAAATCAAGGCGGATTATAAATGTTTTATTATCAACAGTTCAGCTGGGACTAATTGTTTTTCGAAAAGAATAAAAGAAAGATCAATGTTTTGGAAAAACAATGTTGCAACAACGTTTATTACAAAAATAAGAAATCGGCTGTCTGATTCGTCATTAAATTCATTATTATTTTTAATATCATATTTTGATAAGCAAAAATAAAATATTAACTTTTGTGTTAATAATACATACTGTGTATGATTTGAGGTTCTGATTTTATTATTCAATTAATTTAATATTTTCATTTCAATGTGTTCAAAAAATGTATTTATTTTAATAACGCATACTTTCGGCGGCCTTTTAAAGTACGTACGAAAAAAAATATACGTTTAACTGCGTAAAAAACGCTCAAAAAAATTAGTTTAATTGAAACAAAATATTAAAAAACGTTTAGGAGAAAGATATCTCCTTTTATGTTATTGGAAATTTATTTAAATCAATTTATATTCATATAAAAAATATAACTGTAGCAAAAACAAATTATAAAATATTATAATTAAATGTTCATACCAGATGTTGTTTTATTTACAAATGTTTTTCACTATTTTTCAGCTGTATTGTGATTTGTGAAGTAACGGTCATAATTTTACCTAATTCATTGTTATTTTTTCAATACATGTATCGTTATCATCCCTTTTTAGTACATACATACAAATATTTAATTTTAATAAATTTATAATTTTATTGAAGGGGAAATAAAAGACCCAAGTCCCGGGAAGTCCCGGGACTTTGACTTTATCACGTCTCGAGTCCCGGGACTTTGAAAAACCCGAGACTTCAGAATCCCTAGTTGGGAGCATACTTTGAATAATACTGTATAAATATTGTACACAGTGAAAAGCACTAATCTAATATTGACAATCATAAAAACTGTGGTGTATAATGTATTTCAATGCAAACTATTCGTTTTAAATCAAACTATTAATATTTAGCAAATTTATTTATCTTAATGATATATCGGTGCAGTATTAAAATATCTTTTTAATGCGTAATAACTTTTTGTTTCTAAAACAACAGCTTTCGTCAAATATTATGTTTTTAGGACCTACATACATATTGTACTTACGCCATCACACCCACTGCAAGGTTCTGAAATAAAATTAAATGTAGTACCAATACTGTTCGTACTTTTTCGTCTGGTGCTCAATTCCCTTAATGGCGCAGTCATATTGTAATTATCATATGTCACAGAAATCTTGTAGCAATTCTGTGGATGTGTCTTATCACTGAGTATATCGTTTCTAAAGAGTAATATTGTATTTTCCGTAGTGTTAAATGAATAGCTGGTAACATTTTTTTTTCTATTTTATTACATCGGTTTATTAATTGTATTTTTTTCATATGTTTGTGTAATGTATAATATCTATATATAAATGTGTGTATACATACTTCGTGTTTGTAATTTTGTAGTAGTTACATTATTGTTTTTTTGTAGTTAGGATGACGATGACTAGACTACCAATCATACCACTGTGTGTTTTTATTATATACTCTACTTCAGGGTTCCCAACTTTTTTTGACCCTTGAGCACATTCTAAAATATTGGTAAGGCGGCGAGCACCACCTACTTTTATCAATGGTATTTAAAATTGGACAAGAATAATATATATTCACGAAATTCATAAAATATCTTTCTTGAGGTCTAAAAATATTAATTCTAGTTCTTGTGCCTTTCCTTGAATGAAATCTGCAATACATGAAGCTTTTTCTACTTGCTCGATAGTCGTAAACTGCTGAAATCTCTCTTCAAACTGTTTTTGAAGCACTTGAATGTGTAACAAATAACTCTATGTCTAATTTACTTTTATCTAACATTTCCTTCATATTTTGTAAATGAGCGAGAGACATGTAGATGTGAAATCCACAAAACTAATTTGGCTTAAACGAGTTTACAGAGCTTATCATTTCAGCTGCATTTTTGTTATTTCTTTGGAACTCCAAGTTTAAAGAATTCAATGTGTCTATAATGTCTGTGAAATGACCCAAATCCACCAGGCAGCTAGAGTCAGTTGGTTCAGCAAAATGATCATAGTTTCCGTTGACAATTTGTTGTTGCGGGATAATGTTGGCGGGCTCACAGAAATCATTCCGCGGGTGCCATATCGCCCGCGGGCATAGAGTAGAGCAGGGTTTCCCAAACTTATTCTGGGATGGAACACTTTGGATTTCCGGAAAACTCAACGGAACACTTATAAAATCTGGAAATGTTACCGGAACACAGCTTTTTTTTTAGGTCGGGTAATTCTTAATAGTAAAAAAAATTGTTATTAAACCACTTATTATGTATTGATTAATTATCTTTAAAACATAATACATAAAAATATGAGTAAACAAAGTTCAAAGTGATTAAAAATCTCTGCCTATACCTAGATATTTGACGTGTTTAACATCACTGGATATTTACTATCACTCGATTTTTGATACGAAGTAGAAGATGCTTAAATCTGTCGCAGCGTATGTTACCATTTCAAATTTTTGCGGAACACCTGTTTAGGTCCCACGGAACATGGTTTAGGAAACCCTGGAATAGGGTATCCCAGCTCTATTTCATGGACGTTTGTCAGGGCAGATGCAAAAGTGGGGTTTGGCCAGGGGTCGAAAATCAGCCTACTTTGATTACTTTAACACTTGATTGACATATTTTCTGTGATACCTACCTGAAGTAATAAACTTTATCGGCTCCGGCTCAAATCAAGTGAAGCTATCTCGTGTGCTCCGCTTATTTTTGAAGAATAACATTTTTTCTAAAAGCGCCATACCTGTGAAACCACGTAGTCAAATCAAATGAAGATGTTTGTGACTGCTTAAAATGATTCCATTTTGTGTATTATTTCTAGTATTTCCTGTTACGGAGAGCCACTCCATGTACCGACTATTACTCCTTTTTGGGTTGGCGTACACCTATTTTTTTACTGCTAGAATCAAAATTGGAATCAAAACATTTCCAGTGTTGATCCCTGATATCCAATACTAGGTGACTGCACCATCATGTGGTTTTCAGAAGGACAAATGGACGAATCATATGTAACTATTTTTGAAAAATAATGTTAATTAAATGACTGTTTTAGAATGATCGAGTATCTGCTATAATGGCCATTATGAGCTTTTTTTAAAAAATGTTACTAATTACAATAAGTATGGTTTTAATAAAGCCATAGTCAACCTGCGACCCATTCAGATTTTATGTGTGCCCCAAAAGCAAACATAGTCACCAGATGCTTTACCAAACATCTGGTATTATATGCGGAACTTTACGTTAACGAGTGAATGTTTCGGATTCATTTGTATTGTGTACTTACATTTATGATGTCACTATATTATGTATAGTATGTGATGTATTCCGGCTCATTAGTGCAAAAGTAAGGTATCTCATTTTTCTTTACTTTTCAGGAGAGCCGAAAAACAATTTTCCCTAGTAATATTTTACTTATTCTTACAACAGGCAGTGGCGAATTATCCTATAAGCGCATGAGGCGCTCGCTTGGGGCCTCTGAATCTTAGGGGCCTCAAAAATAGTTTATATTATATTACCCATATATATTTTGTTCAGATTTTTATATATTTTCCATGCATTATTTGACGTCCTTGTGTTATTCTCTAAAATTTATTGCGTTGGGGCCTCTCTTGTGCTTAATCCGCTACTGACAACAGGTGCATATTATTCAAATTATGTTTCGGTCTTCCAGGGAGATTTTGCTTCGTGTTTTTGTTAATTTTGCATTTTTTTTATATAAATTGTTTAATGAACTAGAGTGTTGTGTAAATTTGTTTTCAAAAGATGCGCATTGAAATATATTTGCGTCCATTGCTCTTATTCTTTGTCATTATTCTATATTCAGTGCCATATGTAACTCAAAAACGCCAAAATCGAGTTACGTTTCTTTGACCCTAAGTGGCCGATTTACGTATCAGTATTAATATGCCGCGGCCCATGTCATGTAGCAAAAATCGGTATGCTGCACACACGATAAAAGGGTCGAGTATGACTGCTCTTATTGAAAGGCTGGAAATAAGGTTCTGAGACACGACGCATGGCTAACTATTACTTGAAAACACGGCTCCGTAACTGCAATGATGAATGCAATGTCGTTTGTATTTTGAACAGTTAAGCAGCTATAATTTTCACTCAGATGATTTAATGGACGTGAGCATCAAAACGTGCATCACACTTCTCAGGACGCAGTATATGTACAATATATATATGATTGCTCTGGAAACAATGGCGGCAGTCTCCATCTTTTGTCGAAAATTAGTTGGATATGTCATCATGTGTAAAACTGGCAATTCCGCATGTATAGTAAGTTATTTTATTTAGAAAAATAAGGCTATAACATGTAAATTTTACACGACTAAAATCAATTTTGTAACCAAACCGGCAGTTTACGGCAAAAGTTATTGAACAGATTCCGCGAAACAATGTAAATTATAACATGAAAATAGCAAGAGAATAGAAATATTTAACGTTACTTTTTTCATACGTTATATTAACTTTTAAGGTGTTCACTGTCAATACTTGGTGGAATGGTATTATAATAAAAATAATGAAAGATTGTTAGTACTTTTTCCACTTAATTGACATCATTTGTCACTTATATTTATTGATGATTTTTTAATTGTATGTTATAGGTGTTAAGCATTTTAATTTTGTGTAATTATAATGTAATTTGTAAATCCTTTTAATTGTTAGTAATTGCTTACACCTTTTTATTTCAATTTAACTTGTATAAATAGTACTGTTTAATTTATTTTCCTTATCAGTTGATAATGCTCGTGAGGAGCGAAACCGCTCCTGATCAAATAAATTTTAAATGGATAAAGTACTAAAAATCATTTATTATTTTTATTGTTGTATTATCTATTTAGCCAACCTCTTACCGTTATGAAAACTACCATCATTTTTTCCCGAACCCTCGTATTATATTTCTATGATTCTAGTATAATAACTAGTCAAAACAGCTTAAATTTGTGGTTAGCTGAAATATGTATTAGGGGGAGAGAATAGGGAAAAGGGATACAAATAAAACATGCAAATTTCCGATACAAATACGTATTTTTATTATTGTTATATTTTAGCTAATTATGCAGAATAATAATTCCTATTAAATATAATGTATTTTTCAATAATAATAATGCTTCAATATTGATTAATAATACATACTTCATGCTGTAATTAATATTTTCATTATAAATATATATAATATATATAAAGTCGATAAATATAATATGAAAAAAACAAATGCTATGTATTTTTTAATACTTTTATGAGGGTGCTCGATGGATATTAGACACAGTCGATAGAGTAAGAAAACATTCAGTCATTTAAGATAATATGTACCAAATTCACCGAAATTCATCGGTGGCTATAAAATACCCGATTGAACAAGCCTACGACTAAATTTGAATTATTTCAATGAGTGTATGAGTCGTCCCTTATTGTGAGAATATTGTTGTCATGGATATTTTTCATACTGTTAATAACTAAAGAACATACATTATTAGTAAGGTTGGGTTGGGTTGGGGAAGTTTTCATTGGAGTGAGTATTTCTCTGCGTCACTCTATCGAACGCCTTGCCGGCAAATCAACCACGCGTGTTTAATATAACGAGATAAAATCTATTTTGAAATTGTCAAAAAAAAACATAACCCCAAATATTTGTGATACATATTTTTCGGAGGATTCATTATTTTTTTTGGCCCGATCGTTCCCAATTTATTTGTACGCCACTGTTTCGGTAAATCAATACCAAAGAAAAAGATGCGATATTATAAAATTTCACAGCTTCCCAAAGTTGTACACAACAATTATCATAACTTAAAAGTGATATACAAATAGTATACAGTTAGAGTTTCGATTTTTTTTAAAGTACACTGCGCAGCGCAGCTTACTGAATAATGAATATATTATACAAATGATTTGATTAGAATATTTGTAAGCATGTAAAATTTCCTTGAATTTAATTTTTGTATCCGTTCAAATTTAAACGTATCACATCTTTTCCGTCGATATTTCTTATACTGATTTATAACTATTACTTTACCCTTAGGCAAATTGATATAGAAACATTTTTGATAAAGAACCAATATTGACGGTATTATTCCGCGTGATAAAATGATCATTTTTAACAAGATATTGTAGCCGAAACACAGAAATGTTTTGACCATTATTATTGATATGCATTTATTTTCTATATAACTTGTGATGTCACACGACATCGGTCCAGTGACGTACATACAATTTGAGTGGCATTGTTTTTATCACACTTTCACATGACAAATCTGGACGTCAAACATTGAAACAGAAATATTAAGATAAATATACTGCTATGAGTAAGTTAACAACCAATTTTCACCTTCACAAGTGTTTTTATTTTTTAATTATAATTATTATATCATAATATATTGCAATGATGCACGTTACAAAATATTACCAACTATAGAGGCTATGTACTCAAACACCCCTCCTAAGTTTTGAAACTCCGTTATCTTAAAATCTAAGGGATGTATTTCGAGTATGGTTTTAAAAAACGCGATGAAGGAATTTCTCGAACGAATTTTGCTCAAAGTTAAAACATTCGTCGCCTCTTGTACAACAGTAAAAAAACTCATTTCAAGCCCGTAAATTTATTTTTTATTCTAATCCAATTACAGGAAAAGCTAATCAAAACACAATAATTAATTATGATAAACAGCAAATTTTAAAACAAACGCCTTTTACTAGGTTTTTTTTCTAGGCAAACATACAACCGATGTCACGACTACTTCAAAACATGAAATAAAAACATTTAATTTCTTCAGATCACAACAATCAATATAGCTACCTTTAATCTTTAATTAAAAAAAATATTCTATTATTATTTTTATTCCTATAACTTCACGATATATAAGAAATAATATTACGACTAATATTTAAGGAGAAACTATAGTAATTATTTTATTGGATATATATTTAAACTATCAATTGTCGCTAGTGTACAATTTTTCTAGTCACTCACAATACAGCCTCGTATGTTATCAATCCCTTAATACAGTCATTAAGTACCATTTACCAGATCTATAACATTATAAAAGCGAAAAATCTCACCCATTTTATCTTTGCATCAGTCTGGTTAAGAATTTTTATTGTATCGAATAGTTATTTTATTTGGTAGACGAGCAACTAAAATCTAGGAATCTACGAGCTTGGCAAGGTTTGGTACAAGTTTATTAATCAATAATTACAGAGCACTCTTTATGTCGCTAAAAATACCGAAAAATTGTTAAACTTGTTTTGAGCCACGACTTATATTGATTGCAGGTATAAAGCGAATCTGACTCGAAAGAAGTATTATTTTATAAATATTTATATAATGCATAATTTTATACGATCGTAGAACTGGGCGCACACTGCAACAGATTGGCAACCAGTGTGCCCCTACGCCTAGTTGCTTGATGACGGATGATCTATGAACGCAGATGCCGATTAGTAAATAATAAATAAATTTTCTCTTATCACTTCAAATGTGCGATTTTTAACAATTCCAATTTTGTTACGAAAATATATCAGTCAAGTTTTTTTTTTATTTAGGTAAAAAAATATTTTAATTTCCTCTGTATTTACTATTTAAATCGCTACCTGAACACATTTCCGTGGAAGCCTTATTATAATATGGAATATTTTTAATGTTTACACGACAAAAATATGATAAGTGTAAAGTGCTCAATATTATAATGGGTTTGTGTAAGGAAACGAACGTCAGATGAATTCCGATGTCAAAAGATTGGACTCAATGTCATAAACAGCATTTTTTTCACATACATATGTACTTTAAAAACACTTACCAAAGACATTTAAATGTTATGAATTATTTATAATATAATAAAATAGACGTCATTAGCAACATTTAACCATTGATGATATAAACCAGCAATCAATATAAATTCGCCCAATACGGATAAACGAGTAAGTTAAGAATCTAAGAATTAATCGTGTAATTTTATTTAACTGCATTCATTGTACGTTTACTTTAGTGGCGTATCAATCGACGTATTATACTCCAATTAACAACCAATCGGAGATTTTACTTTTTTGCGAGAAATTCCTTCATCTAAATATATTTACAAGTACATATCCAGGAATACTCTGGCGTCAATTAAATTCCATATCAGTAGATTCGGTTACCTTACATAAATTCAATCCTAATAGGAAACACGGCACTGCAGAAAAGAATTTTTGGCTTTCGTTGAAACTTCACATTACATTGAGATCGAAACATATGGCGACTCGCATATTAATTACTAAACAGAACAAAAACAATAACAATATATCAAAATATACACACGACTTTCAAAAATCGACTCTGAACATTCTAATCCTTATTTTAGAAAAATACAATACGAAGCATTATAATAAATTACGTTTAATTAAGCTTAAATAATTGATAAAAACAATTCAAAAATACACTTTATATTATATATAATGTCCACAACACTCTAAACACTTGCCGAGTGCAAGCAAAGCAGATGAACCATTTTCATGTTTTCTGGGTTCATGTGAAGTCCGTCAAAAGTCGACTGCCAATGCCGCGTCACCGTTATTTCTTTTTAATTTATCGTTTCTAAGCATTTCACTATTTTTTCTCAATCATTTGCTACACAAAGCGTGACGATCCAATTGGACCTACATCACCTTTAGTCTCGATGCTCTAAATATTTTCCTAAACCTTTTCAATCATTTTCTAGGGGGCTGCGCGATGTCGAACGGCAACACTACAATCGTCTCTCCTTGGGATCTATCGCAACTTCCCAAAAATCAAAGTATTACGCTGTCAATATGAAATATTAATAAATTATACAGTCAAACGAATGGTGTGATAGAACAAGTTTATTCATATAACGAATTGACGTCGTTAACTGGTAAGTTATTGTGTTATGTAAAAACTATGGTAAAATTGATTGTAATATACTTTGGTCATTAATATGGTGAAGTTTTTAAAAGTTGTGTTTTTTTCGGTTTTAACGACGATCGCCACCGCTCCGCTTCGTATTTGAATCCACTATTATGAAATTCTATTATATATCCCAGAATCGGGAAGTCATATGAGCGCAAAGTCGAGGCGGGGTATTCCTTCATATCGCTCTGCCTATAAATTAATGTTCAAAAAAATAATGATCATTTTAAAATTTGCAAGTATCTCTGTCAACGTTCAATAAATGTATCGAATACCCGGCCGCGACTCCGCCCCGGCGCTTAATATAAACCCTAATTAAATTTAAGTACATATTTGCGTATATTATACTGGATTATCATAGAATTTCGCAACATTACGGATAAGTATAAATATCATAAATGATTTTTTTTATATCAATGAAAATAAATAGAGGTATTCAGTTTAATTATTCTCATTATTTTCTTTTTTTAAATATTGAATGACGATAAAATACTTTTAGCTATAAATCGTAAGAAACATTATAGGTTATGGTTAATATATATTTTTTTATGTTCATTATTTATTCATTTAACTTTCGAGTGATACGATTATCTCAACGCCCGATAAAACATCCATAATAAGAAAATATATGTGAAAAATTTTGCACGCTTACTGAAGTAAAGGGATCAATCACTATTCTCTCTCGACCGCAGCTAAACTTTATTTAATACAATTGTTATTTATTACCATACTGAACTTTGAAGTCATCAGTAATGGAGGTTAAACTTTCAAAATTTTATAAGATACGCCAAAATAACCGGTACACTTTGCTGAATTTGGGAGTAAAAAACAAAAGAAAACACTCCAGACATTCTAATTCCTCAGCATTCGCTTAAATTATATTTTTGTAATTAAATTAATGATGACAAATATCGAGTGGTTATAACTTTACAGAAGATTTTCTTTCATTGTCGAAGTTACACTCCCACGTCCAACTTACAGTTTATCTGATAGTCGGATGTGTTGGAGGTAAATCAGTTGAAATATCAACGATATTGAATTTTAAAAAACAAAAAAAATATACACAAATTTGATAGAGGATTATAAGTATTATCGCAGTGTTTAATTGGGTTTCTTTTGCTTGAAACTTTTGGGCTATCAAGATAATATAATTTGACTTTTCTTGTACATCTGTCCGTTTTGTGTTGACATAAAACAATATTTTAATCACTCGGGCTATGAATAGGATTCCTGCATAACAAACTATTGACCGAGAAATATTAAAGAAAAAACGAGCAACTTATGTATTCAGCAAATTAGTTACTTTAATTCAATTTTGGCACCAGGGTATTTATATTTCAATTACATTAAATATTTTTAGTTTTATATATTATATATATGTATTTTTATTACAAAAACTGGGCGAATAACGGTCTCATTAAAATCGAAAGTCCGATTACGTTCTATGATAGCATTATAAAAATCGATGTATTACCGTAAATGATCCCAAACAGTAGATTTTATTATTGATTTCCATCAGTACTAGCGGTCCCGAGTCCTTTCGAGTAGAGTCCTTGGTAAACTTGCAAAGCGAAGGTGATTTTCTACTTAAAACCCAGTAGGAATCGAGAAAGTAACAGTTGAATTTTAGTATGTATTAGGCGGTGTGAAGCAACAAATCAATGATTCGCCTAGCTCAAATTCAAAGTATTTACTTATGTTAACGACTTTTCTACAGAAAATACACCGTCGCTCCACAGTCAACGTTGATGACCAAACTAGCACATACCTTTAGAAAAACACGAGCGCTTCGACGGCGAAAATGTTTATTAAAAATATGAGTTAGTTAACCACTTAAATGTTACAATTGCATACAATATTCTAAATTGCCTATAATCTTACCGGGGTCTTCGGCGATGTGAAATTCGCTCGCCCCGGTCACACTTGTCCATCTCGGTTGAGAATAATATTTTATTAAAAAGATGTCGCGTCGAAACACGAACGTGTTTAATAATTTTTATCTAACAATAAGTACAAATCCCTAATCGAGCTAATCCCTCAGTATTCCCGTTCCGGGTGGATTCCATTGCTTTTAATATTTGTTAATTCGAACTGATACTCGATCCGAAGACTAGTTAAGTTTTGAGCACGTTACATGGATCGTTTCAATCTATCATCTAATATAAAATCTGCTTAATATGGCATAACTAAGAGTTAATATGCCGGACCTAAAAAATACCTACGATATAAAAAGACAAACGTTTGACAAATTTCAACGTAAAAATAAACGTTTACCAGCATCGCGGTATACTAAAATTATTATTTTTAAATTGCGGGTATTCGGTTATTACTAACGATGGGTTCACGTCGCTTATGGTGCCTTTTCAACATGAAATTAACCCTGTTACTCTGGAATACAAATAATAATAAGCAATAGTTCTACGAAGGAAAATGTAGTTTTCACTAGAAGCGTACCGCAAAAAAACGTGTTGTTTTTAGACAACGGATCAACAATAGAAAATCTTAACAATTCATACACAAGCGAAGAGCAATCTACGTTTTCCTAGAGAGCTTTTACTGAATTCAAATAAAACAAGACTTATAGATTTGACATAAGATATAACTGGCTACTATAAATTCGATGAATGAGAAAAATCAACTAATGTTCCCGAATGTTTTGTTTAATACGCTGGAAACACTTGGACACACTCCATTCAACGGATACTTTTCTCCGCATCGTAAACAACGAATAAAACAAAAATATAATTAATGGCAAAAAACACTACCATTTATATAACTACATATATTTCCTGCATGTTTAGGTGTTACATGATAATCGTTATATACATAATAGTCGGCACGTTTCGTCCATATATTTATAGACTGGCCATTGACAATCTTACATCTCGCATATTTAGAGTTCTTATCGACACACAGTCAACGAAATGCCTCATTATTTAAACAAATCGGGGATTCAATCAGTCTTTGAAATCACAGTTAAGTTTTGATATGATTTCGCGGGACACCGCTGTTTCTTTTCAATTTATATTTAAAATACTTTCAAATCTGTGTTTTATACAATAATGGAAGATGACATTATATTGCGGTGACCAAAATTAGTATAGTTGTAATCGAGCGAAAAAAGTTCAGTACTTGGAAGTTAAATATAGGAAATTTCAATATAGATAATTAGTCAGAACAATCGGGATATAATTATAGTTTAATTCGAAACATTCCGAAGTATTTTGGTATCGTGAGGATATCATTAAAAGCATATGATTAGCCCCAAAGCTCATCCGTTCAGAAATACACATTAAGTAATATTGTGAAACGTGAAAATAGTCGTAACCAACGGGTGTATCTGAGGAAAATGAAATGACGTAATATATTTAACCGTGAGCCGACTGTGATAAAAATTAAGTAAATTCTAAACAAGACAAACATTAGATGATAGAGAGTAAAATAAGAAATGTAAGAATGTCAATAGGTCGAAGTCCGAAACCTTAAACCGAAGTCTTAAACCGAAAGAAAATTTTACATTAACATACAATGTTCAATTATTCCCAGCAATTTATAAGTTGTATAATTTATTTATGCGTTTTTTTATTATAAAAGTTTTATACCTTCGTACGCTACTTACATAAAGGGTTAAGTGTCTAATGAAGGATCAGAGCCGAATCCAGGGTTAGAGAGGCACTACTCTCTCTTTTAAAATATTATTGCTTATTAAGCCCTCGCTGCGACTGGCATTCGCTCTAATGAATTCAAGAAAACTACAAAACTAGTCATTCAATGTTCTTACTTCACTAAAAAATACGATTTTTAACTATATATTTATATTCTATTACTCCAAATAATATGTCAGTAGTTGCCAACTGTCGTTAATAATTTCCGTAATAAAATCGGAAAACCCTAAATACATTATCTTAGTTATTTTGAAAATATTTTTTACTCTGCGTAAGTAACGAGAGTGGTTATAATTATATATCGATATATCATATTTTATAAATTAGGCCGCACGCGCGACCTGCGTTCTCTGGCGGCGGAACGCAAAACTAATAATCGGGTGTTTTCAGTAAGATTCCGGTAGTCCTTTTGTGCGGCCTTATTGGTGAGATCAATTTTGGAGAATTTCATTATTTTTATTGGATTAGTTTTGAGATCTAAATGAGCACGCACATCGGCGTCAGGTGACTAACGAGATACCGTGCAATAATAATAAGGTCATAATAGTGCTTATTTATTTCATTCGACTGCCATTTAGAGTTGGTAAACGCTTACTATTTAAAAGACTCCGGTTCGAAGAAGCCTGATGAATAGATTGTGTTGTCTTGAATATTATTACAATATGGCAATGGAAGATGCTTCATTTTTCAATACCGTTTCAGTTACGGTAGTGGAATTAACTGTGCACATAAAGAAAAAAGAATTTATAGTACAAGATGATGTTTAAGTCACAAGTACTTGTTACTGATTTTAGAAAAATGTAGATTTGCAGTGATCTATTATTCACTTTTACGGAGATATGTTTATTGTGTAACTATGCTTAAATGCAACTGTTTGCAGCTCACAACACCCTTACGTCACCGAGCTGAGAAAATTAACAACTAAATAAATTCCGTGCGAAAATATGTGAAACCGTGAATACAAATAATACCTGTGAATAGATATCGGTCAACAATATAATAATGAACCTGACCGGGAATGTTTTATAAAATGATGAACCAAAGCTAGAAATTTTCGTGCTCTGTGCTAACTTTTTGGTAAATCTGCAAAGTTGAAAATTCCACGCGCGTTAACCGATTCGGAAACTGAAGACGCTTGATTGCCCTGACACCAGAGCGGAAAGGTTTCGCGCGCGATTGAGCGCAAACTTTATTCTATAAACTAAACTACCCTATAATACAGAACTCTTATTTTTATTAAATTACAAAAATACAAACGTCCAATTGTTATAAATATGTATTATTTATAAATAGTTATTACTCGCTATTCACGTCTTGACGCTATTATTTAACTCTACGAATATATTTTAATGTGTTAAATGTAATAAAATGTTTTGAACCGCCGCTCGTGTGCAGTCGGCGGCCGCCCACGTCTCGTCTCCGCTGAGTATTTTTATTTGTTTATCTTAAGTAAGAATATATTTTTTTACATTTTTAATTTATCGACAAAATATAAAACGCATCTTCACGCACGTAAACCTATCGTGTTTTAATCTTACAATTATAAATAATGTTAATTTTTCTTTCGGTAAATATTCAAAATGAAATCGTTTTTTGTGCTAAGTGTAAACATGTCATATATAATATTAGAGGGACTCACTAGTTCTCAACAAATCCTACAGCGTATAATAAATATGGGTAGTATAATTATTATTGATTCGATATAATCATATAAAATATATAGGAAATCAAATTGAAAAATAAAAACAAAAAGAAAATGATAAATTACAAAAAAACTTTATTTTGACAATATTTGGTAGCAATTGTTCTAAGTCGGCGGTTCTCAAAGCGAGCATCGCGGGGGCCTGTTAATAATAGCAAGCTGGGTGTGTTTTTGTTAAAATGGTAGTAATTTCTCGAAAGAAAGCTGTCGAGCCCGCGAGGTGCCGTTTGAGAAGCGTCGTGTCGAGTGGCCTCGATCATCCGCCATTCAATTTGGGTTACAAACTCTCAAATCCACATATACACTTCATTTATTTATAAACAATTCAATAATCATTTCGAGTCAAAAAGCGTCATATAAAAATTACAAAATAAAAATTAATAATCATAATTGTAATAATAACTCGCCCCGTCGTCCTGCTACGGATGGGGTACACTTTAAAATATTTCAATAGTCAAATATAATCACTATTTTAATTAATATAAATCTAAGTGTTTAAACTAATCAAATCATACACGGTCTGTCGCCTTCTACTAGTGTCCGAGTAGAAATTTTCGTGGAAAAAATTACGTAAAAAAATAAAATAATATTTATCCATCAATAACTTATGATAAAATGAGAAAATCTTTCGAACGAACCGCTCCAAAAAATGACTACCGACCGTTAAAACTAATTAATTAATAATAACCGTGACAAAATACACAAATGCACAAAAGTCACACAAATAGAATAGAATAGGGTAGAAATACAACATTGCGCGACTTGGCCGGACACCATGGTTAACCTCGCCTACTGCGACCTCTCGCCCGCGTACGACGTACAATACTCGCTCTAAGCTATTGCTAATACGTACTCTCTTCTGCCTGCTCACTTCTCCCAGCGTCTCAGTTCATCATTCAGCTTCTCACGACTCTTCTTCTTCACGCGCCGACAAAATAATCAACCGTTAACGCGAAATCTAACAATTAAGGATATGTATCGATTATTATCTTTTGTTTCATCTATTGATTAATAATTATAAATATAATACGCTCGAAATGGCGCCCGGCTTCCGCGTCATATATATCGGCCCCCCGCTGGGGTAGGGGAAGCCGTCAACTTTTTTTTTTAAATATTTATATTTTTTTTACAATATCATCAATATATTATTGTTTATACTTTCATTATATTATATTATTGGATTTTTTTAATTTTTATTTAAATAATTCTCGAGAGATGCCATATCGATCAGCCTTTTCAGAGAATCATGGCGAAATGCACAAAAGAAAATCAAAAAGTAGGAAAAAAAAAAGTTTAAAAAACAATCGACAAAAATACGTTTTAAAGAACAAGTCATAATATATAGGAAGTCAAAATACGAATGAGATGAGATAAACGAGGATGGCCTCGGGAAAGGAATGGATGAAGAGGAAAGAAGGAAAGGGGGATAAGGGAGGTGGTGGACATGGGAGGGTGGGATTTCGCGAGTCTCAAACGGGGACCACTTAGGAGAGAATACGGATGGCGGAAGAAGCCGGAGTGCAGCACGCCGGGCACGGTCTTCCTGACGCGGCCAGTCGGCGCGCACAGTCCAGGCAGAAGAGATTATGTCCGCACGGCACCAGAGCGGCTGTAACTGCGCGTTCACCGCAAAGCGCGCATCCTCTTGGGGATCCGGAAGGAGAAGGTCTCGCTCCAGGGAAAGACCACACACCGGCGGGGCTCTCGAAGCTCGGAGATTCACCCAATCCTTCGTCACGTTCGCGTTCGGCCGGCGACCAGATGGAGGCTAGCCCCGGTGCACAGGATCCAGACCCTGAAGACACAGAACCAGACGACGAGAAGACTCCCGACGAGCAAGAAGCGGGC
Source organism: Himalopsyche anomala (assembly GCA_031772345.1). NCBI lineage: Eukaryota > Metazoa > Arthropoda > Insecta > Trichoptera > Rhyacophilidae > Himalopsyche > Himalopsyche anomala. Next base: position 2,683,692 of record CM062834.1, read on the forward strand.
GCCGGAGCCGTGTCGAGTCTGCCCAAGAGCGCACTGAAGCTTCCGCGTAAAGCACCCAAGAGTTCTGTGTCCTCTGATCCCGTGCCTGGACCTCCGCCAGCTCCCGTGCGAACAGCGATGTGGGCTTCTATTTCCTTGCGAGCGGCTTCAACGCTCTCGGGTAGTCCCGTCACTTCGAAGACCGGCTCCTTGTCGCGGCTGGGGGTGACGATGTAAGTGTGAGTCTGGTGCTGGATACGTTTGATGGTGGCTCCTTTGGGGCCGACGACAAGACCGACTACGCGGTACGGAACCCTAACCTGGGTTGTGACGTGTCCTGGGGCGGCGGCGGGTGGACCGGGCGGCGCTCCGGCGGATGATCGTCTAGATGCGCGTATTTGGCTGAAATGCTCAGCGGCAGACAGGATCTCCCTCTTGGCGCGGGCGACATCCTCCTTGCGCCCAGTCACTACAAAGACGGGCTCTTCACCACGGACCGGCGTCTTTATGTAGGTGTTGGTTTTGGCTCGCAGCGCCTTAATCTTGCAACCTAAAAAAAACACAAAAAAACGTATGAATACAAGAGTTTTGCAAATATACAATTTACGAAGGCCAGCTATAGATTAAATTTGCATTACTATGCTTTGAAAATAAATGAGAATATTATACGCATAAATCAATTATCGATACAAGATTCCAGTTTATCGAATATACATATGTATATCGTATTTTATTAAAATTGTTACACAAATTTTTAGAGAGCTGTGGAGGTTTATTGTTAATACTTTTATTTATTTCTAATAATTTCTAATAAAGAAATATTAATTAATAATATCTTGAATAAAACAGGTGGTCCGCCACTGTTAAATATATTTTCTAACGGTTTATTCCGTCCTAATTGAAGCAACTCACTAGTTAATCATTTCTTAATGTAAATGTCATTTGCATTACCATTATCGTTTGTTTGTTTCTCTATCATCCCCCATTGCCTTACATTTTCATTTGATTTTTATTATCAGGATAGTAAAATTAAAATCATTTGTACTCAAGCAAACATTTGCAAAAGTAGTTGTCTGAGGATGCCTCCGAAAGAGGCGAAACACGTCACATTTTGTAACACAATACGTGGAATAATTTAAGTTATTTTATTTTATATTAAAATTACCTTATTGAAAAAAAAATGCCTTTTTCAATTGCATCAGGGCCGCGAGTCACATGGCTTTTATGAAAAGGGGTCGCCACCCGAAAAGGTTGAGAACCTATGGTTTAGTCTGTATAATAAAATATTTTTTAAGCCAGAGAAAGGATGAATATTGAAATTGATTGATATGAATTACTTCCGCAATATGTCCAATATGATTAATAAACCCAACTCACAATTTAATATTTTTTTTATTAATACTTAAATACTAAAAACAAATCATCGTAAACCGCTATTTTTGCCGGAACGAAACCGGAACCGAACCGAAAAAAAAAACGGTTTTTTTTTTGGTTTACGTTAGTATTTTGGGCAAATCGGTAAATCACTATAGGGGTTTGAGATTTTCAAATTCATCGGTGAGCTAAAAAAAAACGAGGTTTGGAGATTCGGGGAAAAAGTATAGCGAATTGAGGATTTCAAATTCCTCTTTGAGCTAATCCCAATCCCGGGATCCTATGTGACCCGTGACATGATTTAAAAAAAAAAATAAAATCAAATTTGACCCACTTGCGAAAAAGGTTCGCCATCCCTGTGCTAAAGCAATAAATAGTGCGTTCTTTAGCGCCTAGTTCAGGGTAACAGCAATCTCAATGTCGAATAACAGTTGCCGTGAGAAAGACACTAGGCGCAATAAGCCTCTTACATAGTAAAAAGCTCCGGTGTCTGAATATAACTATTTTTCTTATTACTTATACGGAATATTAAAAAATATAGTATCATCTTGCAAGAATCTCATCTAACAAAAGCATCTTTCGAAATAAGAATTGAATATTTTTTTTTTAGAATTTTCACTTGAGGTATATCCGAACATGCTCGTCAAATGACTTTTTTTTAAAAATTTAATATATTGGTTAAAAAAAATTCTTCAGTGAGCATTAATAAATCCAACCAATTAACAGACAACCAATCATATCGCATCTGTTTTGCGTATTCACACTCAAAATTTGAGCATATATTGCTGGATTTAACAATTTTACAAACAATTGCATAAATCAGATTTTTTTAGTGCATTAATAACTAATAATAATGTGTACTTAGTAAAAACGTTCTACAAAAAAAACATTATTTTTATGTTTTCCAATAATATAAAATATTCACAGAAAACTGTCCCGTCAAATATTTTTCATTTGAAAACCTTTTTTAATTTGACAAAAAAGTTTGTGAAACCTGGGCTAGATTGGCGTAAATGGCGATTTAAATGATACCCTTTAGTGCTCTTTTTATGAAAAACTATTGAATTTTGTTTTCCATTACATAATATAGTTGAATAAAAAATATGATATTAGAAGGAGAAAACTAAATTCATCAACATATCATAAATATGAAATAAAATTAATACAGAGGAATAGATATTGATATTCTTATAATGGAAAATATGTTGATAGATATTTATTAAATTTTGTCCGCTAAAACAACAAAAACTAGATCTTACGATTTCTTCTTTAATAATATGTTATTTTAGTAAGTATAACAATATAAATGAATTCTTAAATTCGCAATGTTCGGTTGATTCATAAAAGGTATCAGGTTTCGAGGTGGCAATTTTTTAAGCAGAAGAAATATAGTATAGAAATATTGTGTACTACGGTAAAACATCAAAGTATCAAGTTCTACAATTTTTCTCTAAATTAAAAAAATGTAGAACTAAATCTTATCTTTCTTTTTAACACTAAAATCACATTTAATAAGTGCAATATTGTAATTAGAATTCGAATTAGTATGTTAGAGTGAATAATATGATGCATTGTGTATCTCTTCTTAGACAGTATATATAGCTGAGTAAATGTACGTTTAAAGCATAGTTCTGACGATGGCGTAAGCCGAAATAGCTATCAACCTTTAACTTTTTTTCAAAAACTGTAGAACTGAAATACCTTGATATTTTACCCTATTAAAATGGAGTTCTACCAAGTAAATGCCAAATCAATAAATAAATACTTTGATATTTTTACTGTATTACAATGGAGTTCTACCAAGTTAATTCCAATTCGATCAATAATATCGTGTACATGAAAACGTTATGATTTTTTCGACTATATTTGATTAAACTCTTCATCAGATGCCGTCGTAGAAGCAGTAAACACTCGTATCAAGAATTTTGTTTTAAAAAAAAATGGCACATGCGGTGATAGGGGGTGGCTATGAGGGTTGCCATAGCTACGTAGCGACCGGCGTGAATAGGCCGCATTTGTGGAGAGGGCGGGAGGGGCAAGCTGCGGGCCAATGCGGCAAAAATGTGGCAACGCCGCGACGAGCCGAGACGCTCGCCGGCGGGCGTCGGTGACGGAGGCAGCATAAACAAAATATATGGGGTAGTTAAAGATGACGAATTAAACGAAACCTGGAAGTGTCGCCTTATTGATCGACACCTTACGTGACATCGTGATGATGTCTTTTCAGAAAATAACAATTAACCTAAGAGCACATGTATTTTTTCGTACCTAAACATCGCAACTATTAACTATGGTTTAGGCGCAATTTCTTTCCTTAAGTCAATATTTCACAGAGATTCTAAAGTTTCTAAAACTATTGCTTTACAAATCCTTAAACAAGACACACGAAAAAATATTTTTGCGCGCACAGTTTTTCAGATTTAAGAGCGAAATATAAACTGATAGGACCGAGTTGATTCAAATACCTGTACAACGTATCGGATGCCAAAGTGCTTGACGTAAAGTTTTACTCTACTTATAAAATTATAAGATCTTCACATTAATAGCCGATAAAATAATCACTCACAAATAATCACAAATACGTCCGTCACAACACTGTCCTCTTCGCCCAATGATAACGGCTTATATTGAACAGCAAAATTTTCGGCCAATGCTAACGGTTTATTTTGAATCGCATATTTTTTAATTTGTCGTTCGTCCAATTGGAATGGACGTCTTTTGATATTCAAAATTCAAATTTCCTGGCTTAGAACTGAAGCATCGTAATAATATTGAGAGAGCTTTATTTGAAAGTTTTTTAAATAATCAAATATACTGATTCGATTTCTTGAAGCTATAATTATAGGGCTGGGAGCTGATTTGATAGATTTTGATCAGTGTCATTGATTCGATTATTGGAAGGTATGGTTATATTTTGCATCCGGCCTTGAAAATCCTTTTTATATCTTACATGCATTAGGAATATTCTAATGACGGTATGGATATTTTATAGAACTATATACGACTTTTATTTTAAAATCTTCTACTACGAAAAATAATTGTTAGCAAACTTAAACATTATTCCAAAAATTTAATAATTTACAATTTAAATACGGCAGGGCTGTCGATATATGCCCCGAGGTATATTTCTGCTACTACAAAAAAATGATTTGTTAGCCAACATAAACATTATTCCAAAAATTAAATAATTTACAATTTAAATACTGCAGGGCTGTCGATATATGTCCCGAGGTATATTTCTTCTTCTACGAAATATATTTGTTAGCAAACTTAAACATTTCAATTATTCTAAAAATTATATTATATACAATTTAAATACTGCAGGGCAGGGCTGTCGATATATGCCCCGAGATATATTTCTTTTACTTTTAGAATTTTTGGGTTTTTCAATAAATAGGTTTGTAATTTATTTTTCACGCCAGTAAATTTTCTGACTACTTAAAAATGCAACAAAAATCCCCCCGTTGAGGTCAACGGGCTTACAGCTAGTATATTATAATATGTACATCAAATACATGTTTTAAAATCATTTTTTTCATAATATTTACTACATTAAATGTGATTTGATTGTACTATAGTTAAATAAATCCTCTACGGAGGTGTTGTCGTTAATTAGCTTAAGTAATTGAATGCCTATAAGCCAGCCAACATTGAACATACTAACGTGAAGTGCTACGTCAGCCTACATACGGTCACTCGTAGAATACACCGTAATTTATTATTCATAATATGCAATTCATTATTTTTCTCTTAAAACAGCCAATTCTTGAAATTTGAATGCCGCCGTAATTTTAGTAAATAAATCATTATGAATGTCGCGTAAATATTTCGCTAGTAAAATAATATATTGACATGACTCGATAATTTTAAATCAAGCGAGTTTCAATTATTATGATGTTACACCCAAAGAATAAATCCACAGTCCCAAAAAGCAAGGAAGAAAAAACAAAAAATTCTTTCGGGCCAAAACAGTGTTGCCATTTACGGTCATAAACAATAAATCCAATCGATTATACTGGTTACTTGATAATTTTTTAAACACAATTAATTGAACTAAAACTTTTAAATGTCTGCCAGTTGTCATCACAAAAAGGGTTGTGGGAGCTTAGGCCTAAAAAATCTTGTCACATATCAATATATTATGTAAAATAAGTTAAATCATTACTGAATTACACAATATTCTTATATTGTGAAGTATTAATTTGATGCGTCTTCAAAACACGTACGAAAAGGAAATGTCTACCCCAGTTGTAGCCCGCAAACCGCGTTCCGGCGGGAAAAGACTATTGAGATTCGAGCCCAAGTAGGGAATTTATTTTACAAAAATATATTTTACATTTGTTCCAAATATTGTTCCACCTCCTGTTTGAAAATTAATTGATTGATTAACTATTCATTAATTAATACATCATTTGAATCGGTAATTGAAGTTGTTGTCGAGTCCTATGGCGCAGCCGTTAGTGTTGTGGGCTTTCGTGTCGGACTTCACGGGTTCGAGTCTCCCATTTGAATCTAAAATTTTAATTCGGAAAGGACATTTATTGTTTTTATTTCGGACTGAGAAAAATAAATCCGGGCTTCAGTTTGGGTTCATGGATTAAGTGTGTAAATAATCCCGACTCAGGGCCGGGGCAGGTCTAAAGGGGTCGGGCTCGGGCAATGTAATTTTATGAAATTTTAAAATAATTATTTTTTTAAATTAGATTCTGTATTTTTTTTTTAGATACAATATTTACATATGTACTTATTAGCAATAGTTGAGAAAAATAGAGATGTCTATGCTCTTATCTTCTCGGCTCTTGAACACGTCGCCAGTAGGGCCTTCAATCTCGGGATCCCGACAAATTTTGAATCCCGTAATCCCGTGATTGTCTTAGTACTAATCTCGGGATTTGGGATTCACATGTATAAAATCCTTTAAATCCGCTAACAAAAATTCTCTAGAGTCACTGACAGTTAGAAGTCTTCGAAAGAATGGAAGTAATAAATAAAACTCTCACGCTTCTGAATAATTTCACAATCTCTCAATTCACAGCATTTTTGAATACCTGTTCAAATCGTCAATTCCCAACTTTTCCAAAAAATGTGGTGGTCGCCGCTCTACCCATATTTTAGATTGAGCTCTAGGGTCCAAAAAGGATGGTAACCCCTGCACTAGACGAACCTACTTGACCAGTGCGAACAAGGCCTGACGCCAAGCAACATTATATTTACAATATTATAACGACTAAGATTTTATTTGACCGCCATTTTCGGAAAAAATGTAACAGAAATAGTTAACAATCACACGGCGTATCTAGAATGAAATGGAAAAGTGTGCGATACGCTCACAATACACAATGAAGGATTACGTTATCTGGATCGGATTCATAAATATTTTTACGTTTGATTTCCCTGGTTTATTAAAAAGGGATACAAAAAGGATATCAGTTAATCTAAACGCAAAAATTATCTGATTTATTCGATTCGAGATAAGATCGTGTTACATAAGACACGTGTACAAAAAAGGATTGCTTATTTAATACGACGATTCGCAGGTAATTTGCTTGACAAATATGTACATACATATAATACAATTCAACAAACACACTATCAACTTGCAGATATTACAATGAGTTGTGTTGGTGTAAGTAATCCTCATATCACAAGATTCTGAACTGACAATTAGCTGTATTAGTAAAAAAATGTATTTTATATTTTGTATCACACTCAAATTAAGGGCATTAATTATAAAACTAAAATAATATCGCGCAGGGGTGGTTCTTTCATTGGAGCAAAGATTGTATTGCAGTCCCATGTACAAACTCCACAAATAATCTATATTCAAACATCATATTTATACCAATCACTAACTTTATCTTCCCTGTGTGCTTGCTATTCATAAATAAATGTTTAAAGAAACAATAATTAATTAAGACGCATAGTGAACATGTTCAGCGTCAATACTTGAAATGCGCCTGTTTCTACGAATCGAGAGGGTGCATGTGGAACTTGCTTCAAGCTTGCAATACAAAGTAAAAGTCACGTGACTCGCACGTTACTGTGAAATATTTGTACTGAATTTGAAAGGTCAGAATAAAAATATTATACGGTCAGATTTTTATAACCATTTTGGTTGGGTTAGGTTTTTTTCAATTTCATTTAAATTATGATTATTTTATGTATATAAATTCTAAACATTAATTATTTACTTTGGCCTCTGTACCTGACCGATATATTATGACCATTTAATATGAATTCTGGCCAATGTGACAAAAATTATGACCGAAACTGTATTAAAACTCAGACCGGAAAAATACGAGCCAATAGAAAATGGGTACTTCAAGTATATCTCTTCAGTACAAATTGAGGGTTGCTCTTTACTTTAAAAAGGTTTAAGTCATTTTTTAACATTCCCAAAAAAAAAGACATACATAATAATAATATTAATCTATACATACTAAGTACTAAAATGAGATTGTAGAGGAGCAGTAATTTGATATCGTCAATATTGGAAATTGATGTTCGCGTTGTCGCAGTGTTTTCATAATCTAAGAAGCGGAGGACGAATTTTTGATCTTTGGTAATGAGGTAAATCTTTTTTTCTTCACCAGCCGCCACTGTTATCGAGGATTCCATATAAAAACGAACAAATAGTGACTTTAAGATTATTTTTTTAAATTTATGAACTATGTTTAATAATCGTCAAATTACTTTCATCTTGAGGTTATCTCAAAGACTCGTTTGCCTATAAATCGCTAGTGAACTAGAAAAAACATTTTTTTACATTAGCCGAGTTGTTAACTAAAAATTAATCAATGCCTAACCTATTTAGGAGGGAAAACGGTATATTCCAATATACCCTTGGTAGTGCGTAACCCGAGTGTTTCTTTTCAGAACGTATTTATTATTTATCGATTTTAGTAGCGTTGCAGAAGTGCATCTACAATACAGAATTGCCGATATCTTTCTTATTGGAATATCATATTTCTGAAGATTTACATGCGATCCATGTATTATAGTTGGATAGAAACCAGTTTAATTCCTAATCACTACGATACGGTCCATTCATCACATATTCAGTTGAAAAATAGATTTCGAAAAACGTGCTAACTAAAATCATTCTCGTTTGTCTGATTTTTGACATGTCTGATATTATTTCCAGTTTTCAATTTTTCGATCATAGCATTCGTCAGTTAAGTTACTTTGATAATTGATTTCAAATACAAGCAGACATGCTTCGCAATTTAAGTTATGCCCTGCCACGATGTACATAAGTAGCACCATGTATGTAGGTATATTTAAATTATCGCATTGCCGCAAAAGAGCGCGGGAAAGCCTTGTATACAACGAAAGGCACCGTCGCAACCATAGCCGGCGTAGACCTGCGCAGTGGTGAAAAGTAACGAAACAAGAACTTGCGACGGCAAAAGCCGGCCGACATCGGTTAATGGGACAACGAACGTCGGGAACTGAATAGACAGGGTTAGGTAGGGGTTGACAACCCCTAGCCACCTCAAGCAGGACGGGAGGCGAGGGGTGTAACCGAACACGTGGGCACCACGGCGACTCGACAATGAACGAACATGGCCGGAAAGACACGAACGACAGCTACAGTGGAACCTTGAAGTCGGCGGAAATAGGAAAATTGTAACGAAAATAGATTTCGGAAAGCATATCGTTAGAGGATAATATGGTTTACGTATCTGGCTATGCATTTGCGTTATTAATTAAAGATATGTGATGGAATCATTGAAACTAAAAAACTGTATTTCAAAGCTGTGAACAACTTTAAATCTCTTACTGCATATTCTGAAAAATAAAAACACCTTTTTTGAACTAATTCCACATTTTTGATAAACACAGGATTAAATAAAGCTTAACAAAAAAGGTTGTATTAAATTTGAAACATTATGAAAATTTGTGTTACGTGCTATTTAGAAAAAAGGGTTAAATTTTCACAGCAGTTGACGTTAGTTTACATTCGGTATTGGCCAAAATTATGTCTACTTTCAAAGAATTGGCTAATTAAAAAATATGACTTAACATCAACATAATATACGTAAGTTTTAAACTATAAGTTTAATTAAGAGCTTTATATAATAATAAAAATATCCAAAAAGTATTTTATACTCCATTTAAACAACTTGCAAGTCACTAAACTCTGATTCAATAAATAAAAAGAAAGATAAACATCTAATGGAAATTCTCATTCCACTGAAAAATGGGAACGAACAATACTGAAAGAATATGACGGTATGCTAAAAATCCTGTTTTTTATTCAGGCATTTTTAGGTTAGGATCGTAACACCCTCGAGCTTCAGCCGTCTCCATTTCACAAATTTTACCCCATTCTCTGCCTGCTTTAAGGTGAATATTAACCGCAATACTCCAATGATTTCATTTACCTGATCGCTCCACGAAGGACTATTTAACCAGGTACACCGTATAGCAGCGGTGGGCAAAGTTGTGGTAGTAAGGCATACATATATTATTTGGATATTAAAAGTTTTGTTTATTTGTATTTTAAAGAACCTACAGTAACATAAGTTAAATTTTTATTAACTCCAAAATTTCTATTTTATATAAGAATGCATGTAAAAAATTAATTGTCTTGAAGAGAATGAGCAATTTAATTTATTACAATATTGATTGACATAAAGAAACTGGTAAATATCAAGATATCTCCTAAGATAACATATATATATATAACATTTCCACATCAATCATATAAAATAATTTAAAACAAAATAACTCAAAATCGTATCAATCAATTTGTGAAAGATTATAATTGATAATAGATAGATGAAAAATGAGTACATAAAAATGAAGTAAATATTTCCGAGTGACACATTTAACACAGCGTGTTTTTCTTTAGTATTTTTATTTAAATCAAGGGACTACTTTAATAAAAATAACACCAATAACATCCAACAAAGGAAATGTTTTGTTTGAAATTTGGTAGGTTCAACATGCGAGAATTAGGGTGTTCCAGTCAGTGGCGGTTGTTTTCACAGATCGAGTCGAATTCACCAAAGAAATGTATGATTTTTACACATCTTATTTCAACCGACCATTTATTACAACGGGTGATTAATTGGAAAACTGTAGATTTTTTTAACATTATAAAAACGGAAAACGCTTCCAATATAATTCACTATTGAAGAAATTCGTATTTTAAGCTAAATCTTGATTGTAATGTACAATGGATTCACAACCAACTAAAAATAGGCTTTTTTAACTTACATTCAAATTCAAAAGTTTTTCACGTTTAATATCACATCAATAAATGGCAGAGACCATAAGTTCATTAATCCAATAAATCAGTTTTATTTAAATGCCATCGACAATAGTAAAACACTTGCAAGACTAAAGACGTCGTATTGACATTTCAATTATTCAGTAGTAATATTTTGAAGCTACGCCGTAACCCACAAAGAACATGATAATTATGTTAACTGCGAACAGTGCGCCACTGCTTTGCGGAAAATCCTCCCTAACCTGGAGTGCAGGAGCAATAAATGGGGGTGGGTTTCGCAGGGTGTATCTGCCAACCAACCGACCCCCGGATCGATTCCCGTCGGGTGCACTGACCGCTGCATCGCGGCGCTTGCACTAGAGCTTCGCTGGCGTCGACGGTAAGAGCTTTCAAACGACGCTGCGTTGCCAACTTCAAATAGGTTTATTATAATAAATTTGATTACTTTGTTACTTCACTTGATGTGTTACATGTTTAGCCTTTTTCAGAAGCATATCAGACAATACCACAAGGTTTACGAATAAACTAAAAAATATATAGGGTTTTGTCCTTTTCTACTGGACGCAGGTAGGGGGCGAGATAAAACATTGATAGTAATTATTAAAAATTAATTACTTCCATTAGGCACGGTAAATCCAAATGGAAATTAATTAAACAATGGTGATCCGCCTAGCTTATTTAAATTGTTATTGTCTAATTAATGTTCACAAGATTACTGCTGTATCCATCCAAAACATATGTTAAAAATATTAGGAAGAGTAAATAATGAATACTAGCAAGGTCCAAAAGTTTTCAACCTAATATTAGCAGCTAATATAATTAAACAAAAAATGTTTTTCGACAAAATCATGGTTTATATTGATACATTTTACATTCAAATTAACATTTCTGTGCCACTAAAAATCCGAACTTTGTCTTCAAAGCTGATAAGTTTTAATAATTTTGGGCTAAAATCTTATTACAGTGGAACCTCTCATAACGAGTTTAATTTGTTCCAGAATCTTACTCGTTACATGAAATACTCGTTAAGCGAGACAATTTTTCCCATATAAAACAATACAATAATGCGTTCCATGACGGAAAAAAACATTTTTTATATTTTTAACGTTTATTCAAATAAAACTACATACTTATAAATTGTTATGGAGTGTAACAACCTGGAATGACATTTCGATTAGCAAAAAACAATAAACAAAAATGACTAGTTTATTAATTAGGACAAATAATTTATTCTTTTTTACTAGAAAGATCTCTAGAGACATTTGTTTTTTCCAACGCTTCAAAATTTTGTGAAAATGTGAGCATTATCATTGAATAAATTTGTAAAACGCATAGCCACCTCCTTATAAGGGTGATGATTCTCAATGTACGATGCAACAGTTTTCCATGCTTTCAGCATTTCTCTTATTGCGTGAGAAGATTGTTGTTCTGCTACTTCCTCCTCATCCACTAACAAACTCTCCTCCATTAATTATTGCTGTGAAAAACAATGCAACTCCTTAAGCTCTTTGGTGATCAGCTCTTGACCGTGCTCTTCCACAAGCTCATAAATATCGATGTTTTCCACCTCGAGTCCCATGGTATTGGCCAAAGATACAATCTCGTTGATTGTAGACTCCACAGGTACTGTTTCAAACTCTTCAAAATCACATTCGACAACTCTCTCTGGCCAAAGATTCTTACAAGCAGAAGTGAGGGTCCTCTTCTCACGCTTTGTCATTCATCTTGAGACAAGCAACGATGTGAAAGTGATCTTTCAAAACTCTGCGTCACTCGTTATGCGAAATATCGCTCGTTAAGAGAGCATTTTTTTCAAAATTTGTTTTGCTCGTTATGGGAATTAAAATAAATAAAACTTATATAATACTGTAGGTATTTAAGTAGGGCAATGAAATTAAAACAAATAATTGACATAAAATCGTGCCAGATGTTTACTTTCACATTGCAATTAAAGTTTCTTCTGATTTGGTTTTGTAATGCTTTTTGTGCATAATATAATGTTTAAAAATAACGTCGAGAGACCGAAACCGTGCAAAATTCAAAAACAATTAGCTCGAAACAATTAGCTTGAAATAATAACAAACAAACTTTAGTACGGGGGCAGAATTATTATTTGTCATTGCAAATTGTATCGCTATTAAAGTATATCAATTCAAATTCAACCAATATATTGTATTGAATTTAATATATGTGCATAATAACAAAGCATAGGCATTTGCCAAGTTTACCAAAAAAACACGATGGTAATTCACGAGTCAAAAAATATTGTATTGTGGCACGAGTTTTCCACCTTCTCGCTCGATAGGCTGCCATCTTTGTTTCATTTCAGGTCGCTTATGGTTCAAGAGTTGCCAGGTCACGTTTTCAATTTTACCCAACTGCGAAAGTTGCGTATTACTTTATATAAAAGAATTGGTGGTCACGGAAAAATTAGAAAAATAAATAGTTAAATTAAATTAAAATATTTACTCTAAAAGAAAATAATGAATTAAAACAAATGCACACGGAAATGATTATTTCAAATGAGGTGATAAAAGCTTTTTAAACATAATTTAAAATGCTGCATCGTAGTTTGGTCAAAAATCGACCAAACAGGCCTACATTATTACGCTTAAAGAATATGAGGAAATATCGGAATACCTACAGGCAACAAAATTTTGATTTATCCTCGCAAAAGGAAACATACTGACGATGCTGATTAACGCTACCAATAGCTTGTCGGAGCAGCAGAGTTGGGATTATTTAGATGTGAAAACTTTTTAAAAAAGCATTACAAAATGTTGAAAAGAGTATGTATGCTCCAGTAACCCAGTTCGGGAACGCATTATAAAATTTATATAAGATACAGCACATTAGAAGTAGCACAAATTTCAGCTGCTATTCAGCTATGAACATGATTTGACCGAGTAGTTGAATTAATTAATGCGAAAACTTCTGGATATAAAAATTAAAATGAATCAATAATGAAAGAAATATCAGTCTTAGAGGAACAACATCAAATAGACGAAAGGGAGATTGGTCCTACACATTCTGAAGCTTTTCACTATTTTGTATTATAAAGTGGTTTGAAAGCCAAGAAGAATGGTACCCAAGATTACTTATGCCTTTTAAGTATTTGCGATTTGGCAGCTTCAAAAAGAATATTTAGCTATTATGGAAAATTCAATAAATCAATCTCTTAACATATTTTTACTGAATATCCCAATAAGTCCGGATAATCAACGGTCCACTGTATTGCCATAACATGTGGTTAAAAACAGTACATTTATTTTGTTTTTTCAACAATGTCGGACAGACACCGATCATGTGTTTTATATCGAGGTTTAATGGACCATTTCACAAAATGTGTTTGGAATAGGTTAGCTTACCACCAAAACAAAAATATCCAACATTTTAAAAACGAAAATCAAAACATTAAAATTAATTAATTTTAACCAAAATCACAAATATTCATAAAGTCTAATTTCAAAAATAAACATGACGTTCTCTTCAACCTATCTCGTTTGGACGCACCTTTTTAAAAACTGCACCAAAATAAAGACAAAAAAAAAGAATATCCAGCATGAGCTACAACGCAGCCAGTGCAATAATACAATGCGAATATATGCATGTACCTAGATCAGCGGTTACCAAACTACGGTCCGCCAAAGATTTTCACCCGGCCCTCCAAAACTTGCGGATTTTTGTATATAAATTATTCATATAGGAAATACAAATTTTATGATTTGGTTGTGAATTCACGGCAATTATTTATTTCAAATCATCAATTGGGACAAGACTATCTGGTAGTGAACACAAAGTGAAGAAAGTTGGGTATAAAATGTATTCGTTTGCAGGCGACCAGATGTTCGATTACTCGATATTCTCATTTATTAAAATTCTCATAATGCAGTGCGGGCAAAACATCGTTGCACACTTCACACTAGAGGTCTGCACGGGCCAAAATTTTACAAAATTACCCGGTTCGAGCCCGAAAAACTCAGGCCCGACCCCGACCCGAAACTCTGTTAGAATACTTTTCCCAGATTGTCTCAGAAAGTCCTTTTTTTTTTAACTCACTGAGGAATTTGAAATCCTCAATTTTCATCAAAACAAAAATCCCCCCGTTGAGGTCAACGGGCTTACAGCTAGTATGTGCTTAATTCACAATTATAATGTAAACAAATGTAGTTTATACTGTAACTTTTAATGGAAAATATTTATTATAATGTATGGGTATCATTTATAATTTAAGATTTTAACTGAAGGCGCTTGGTGGAATTTCAATATTAAATTTTAATCGTTCAAATTATGTACATTCATACAAGTTTTGTCACTACCGACCCGGTCTTAACCTTTCGGCATCTTCAGGCGTTCAAGTGCACGAATGAACTTGAACGATTCAAATTTAGTATAGGTATCTATTTATACGTACTCCTACTTTACATCTAATCAAAAAAGAAGAAAATAATAATAAATGCATTCCAATTATTGAATCTATTTGTTTGTATAGTTTTCACTGCATTTAACCTTTGACATAATTATATTGAAGCAATCAAAGAAGTGCGATTGAAATTTAGTATTGAGTATTTTGGGTACGGAGTATTCTATTTGCCGAAGTTTCTGTGTTCCGAAGAATCGGTGTACGGAGTGTTCTTGTTCGGATAATTCGTGTTCGGAATATTCGTGTTCGATGTATTCACGTTCGGAGAATTCGTGTGCGAAAGAATCATGTTCATCACCGAACCAAATTAATATATGCACGATATGAATTATTACTTATTTTTTTGTCGCCTTGTAACGTGGGTCAATTAGTTATCTTTAAACCATGTATAATATGGACAGTAAATTTAGTTTTTTTAAAGAGAACTTATCGTTACTTAGTTACTCAAAAATTATTTTTTCAAGAGAGCAGGGATAGAAGGCTAATGGTTACTACGTACAATTTGTAGGATCGGATGGGTGGTGATAAGAAAATTAGAGATTATGCCTTCTGAAACAAATACATCAATTTAAAATATATGCAACTGCCATAACAGAAACAACGAGACCGAAACCGACATTGATGCCTGATGTCCCATCCCTAGATGAATGAGTAATACGAGACGGACGTGTGTGCGGTTTCGCTTAATAATGGGATATTAATTATCTGGTAAAGGGTTTCATGTGGACATCGAACAAATTCCGCTGCGACAGATGGTTTTCGCAAACTTGCGAGTGAGTGAAGACTAAAAAGTGGTGTATCGTTTCCCGTTTGATGGGCGGCCCATCATTCAAGAAGTGAGCACTATCATCATCAGACGGGACAGTGTGTAAAATGTTTATACATTAAACATCAGAGGCCTGATCCGGCTCGCGGGCCGTAGTTTGGTGATCGCTATCTCTATGGTATAGATCAGGGATGGCGAACCTTTTTCGCGAGTGGGTCAAATTTGATTAAAACATAAAAAATAAAACATGTCGCGGGTCACATAGATTGAGTAGTTAAATAACATTGCTACACGATAGACTTATCCAAGATGGCGTCTTTTTATTTTTTAATAAATGAAAGATATAAATCATTTCTAAATGTTCAAGCGGGTAAGATAATCATGAGCAATCATGCCGGTATATGTTCAATTTCCAGTAAGTTCAAAAATAAACTGATATTTTAGGTTTAAATTGAAGAAATTGGTATATATGATGCATTTCCTCTTCGAGTTATTTAATTTTCACCGATCGTATTATTTTTCAACATTAAAATGTTTGGCGCATTGGTTTTTTTTTAAATGAAAACCAGCGAAAAATAATTATCAAAAGTAGTTGTTCATTTAACATTTAGTGAACACATTAAATGTGGCTGCATTCAATACATATCTTTTAATTGTCAAAACACATAAAAATGGAGAATATATTCAAAACAGTTACCACGTGTATAATATATATTGTGTGAGGGGTCGTGCATATACGAAACCATACGATTTTGGCTATGAATACCCACCTCCCCATCTTCATATAACCTTTTCAAATTTTGTATCTAATGGGGACATTACTTCCCCCACCCGTGACGTCATATGGACGACCAGTAAGTAGAAAAGAATATTTTTTAGGTAAAGAGCTTTCTTTACAATGAAATAATGATTATCATTTGTAGTTTAACTGTCAAATAATGCACTTAAGTGGGTCCAAACGTATTTGCATAATGGATATCTATAGATGCAGAGAAAAGAACGCAGCGGCAATGCAGCGCGGTGCTAATGTCCTTTTTTATGTAAACAAAAACAAACGCGTCCCGCTTGGCGGCGCGCCAGTAGACGAACAGGACAGCCAACATTACCCTAACAAGATAATGTCGGTAAATGCATAACAGTCATTTGTATCATTTTTGGCCGTTCTTGATGTTTGGTTAGAGTTTTCACATAAAATGTACGCAAGAATAAGAATTTACACAATCGTGTTTCGACCCTACACCACGAAGACAATAAAACTACATAATATTAAGTGATTTCACATCGACCTTCATTACAAAACAAAAGTCAGAAAAGGTGTGATAACAAAACAAAATGAATGCTCTGTATTAAGGACACAACACTGCCATATAGGTTTGAATAAATAAAATGAAAAATAGCGCTTTTCAAAGCGCCAAGTATGCACATCTTGAAAACGAACTGCAATAAAAATATATATATTCCAAAGGCATAAGGAGTCAAAGTGGAATTGGTCGTATTCAATGCAATCCTCCATTCATAGAAAATGCTAGTAAATTTTCTCCATTCGAAACTCGATCGCAAATCAACGCAAATAAAATTTCACTCCCGGAAGCCTTTTCAAGTTCCAGAAAAAATCAAAGAACGGTTTAAATCATTCTTTCTGGAACGGAAATGCAATGAAAACTTCGCAATATCAGGGAAAATTTTATTTATGCTGCACATTTTAACATGGCATGATTTTTTCAAGTAAACCCGATGATATTTCATACGAGACAGCTAATTGCGAAGTCTTATATAATTAACGTTCTATAAAATACTAAGTGTACGTTTTCTTGTTTTGTATGCATTGAATTGAATTGATATTATTTAATGACGTGGCAAAATACAAATAATACAAAGATTATTAATTTATATGTACAAATTTGCAATACGTTTTATTAAAGACAATTTATATGAAAAGTATTCTGATAAAAGTAAACACAGAAGGAGCGCAAAATATTTCATAATTTTTAATACTTAATAATGTTTCTGACCAATGAAGAAAATTTTGAAATGAAATAAAAAAAAAAAAACAGGTACGGTATTGAAATTATAATAAATTTGGCAAAATATTGACTTTACAAAAACTGACAATTCGCGTATAAAAGAAAATGCATAATTATTAAAGAATTATTATAAATGTAACCAAATTTGAGATATCCACTGAAGGTGCATGGCGAAACTTTAATATCAAAATTGAATCTTTAAAATGTTGTACGCTACTATAAGTTTTCACTTTTCAGCATCTTAAGACAATTTAAAAGCACGTTTGATTTCGAACTGACAGCAAACAGTTTGTATCGTCAAAAATGCACCCTGTGTGCATTTCGATAATTTTTTGAAATATACTTTTATACTTTCGATGGATTCGGAGGTAACTTTGTGGAAGTTCATTTTTATATAAAATATAAAACAACTTAGAATATTCCACGTATTGTGCTACAAACTGTGACACGTGTATGCTTCATACTTAAGCAAGCATTTGTGAAAGTCTGTCTGAGGATGCATTTGAAAGAGACGAAACACGTGTCACAGTTGTTAGCACAATACGCGGAATAATCTAAGTTATTTTATATTTAACGATATATTTTAACATGATTCGATTTTACAACGAACATTTGGATACAATTGTGTATGAAATTAAGTGTATGCACCCAGTGTTCGTGCGAACAAATGTCGAACAGCTGTCGTAAAGAAAAGTTTACTTCCGTAAAATTCGATAAGCCGTTAAAAAACGGCCATTTTTGTAAATGTTGTCCAATTATATTATTTTTGCCGTTGCGACAAATGGGCAGCGTCAAATATAACGTAAACAACTTAACAGTCATCAATTTTACAGAAATGGTCAGGTTTTAATCATAACAAAGGGTTTTATAAACTTCCTCGCGGAATAAGCAAAAATAATTCATTAAATGCGGTTAGTAATGAGATTATTGCGCGATATGATGAAACGCATCGGTGTATGTAACTATACAATGAAACATTATACATAATTAGTAGAGTATTGAAATTTTACCAAGCACCTTCAGTCGAAATCTTAAATTGAATCAAACCTGTACAATCTGGAACGAACACAAACTCACAAGAACAATAATAAGCGGTCGACATTCACTGACGATAGTGACTTATTCATCTTTTTGTGTCCCGATTCGCCTTTAGTCGCGTTGTCCTTTTTATAGTTTCGTACTATCCCTGCCCACCGAACGCTTTTCTCGTGCCCTTCTTTTGTATTACACATACATAGGTATATTATTTAGTGAGCCAAATAAATCCGAAGCGCATTTTGCATACCCGATCAGAAGCACGTAGCTATTGGAACAGAAATGAATAAAAAAAGACAGTTTTAATGACATTTTTGTCAAAATTTTACACCTGTCGACCTTTTACCATACGAGACGCATTTTTACCTGTTACCGGTAAATAGGGATTCTGAAGTCTCGGGGTTTTCAAAGTCCCGGGATGCCCCGGTGAAATAAAATTATAATTTTATTAATATTAAATATTTTCATGTATGTATTGATGTATTACATACACTTGGCGCCCTTTGAAAGTACGCACTAGTAAAAATCGCGGTTTTTTAATATAATGTTTAATAATTAATATTTTTCTTATGTAATGGACGTGTGCAATGTTTACGGATATTTGTTTACTAAGAATGGATGATAACGGTACATGTAATGAAAAAATATCAATGAAGCCGCCGACAGGAGTAAATTTATGACCGTAACTTCACAATGCAGCTTTTAGACCTTTTTTGTCCTATTGAGACATTGATACCCTTGTGAAATAGTGAAAAACATTTGTACATAAAACAACATCAGGTATGAATATTTAAATTAAATATGTTGTAATTGCTTTTACTACAGTTATATTACAATATATAAACACATGGTATTTGAAACCTCTACGAAATTATATATCCCAAAGATCTGTTTTTCTATCAGATCCCTTTTATATATTCATACTTAATTTTGCTATAACCCCGGATAAGTGCCACGTCCCGACCATGTCGTGTCCGTTTTTCTTAGGGCTCCCCTCTTATATCTGTTTTTATTCAATACACATCAGTCCTTTTGAAGGTTTCTTAACCACAAGAAAATGTACATGTTATTTATTAGCACATTATAAATCACAGTCACAATTCCCGGGACATTTTCCAAAAAAGTCCCGGGCTTAAGATAGCAAAAAAAACCCGACAAGTCCCGGGACGTCTCGACACAGAATCCCTACCGGTAAGTGATACAAAAAAAACAGCCGACTTAATAACAAAGTCTTGAAAAAATACCGCGACTCGTTAACAAAGGCATAGACTATTTTTTAATATCTACTAAAATGTATAACTTTTTGGATTTTAATTTAATAAAAAGATGGGAGCGGATTCGTCCCTGTTGACACACTCAAGACACCACCACGACTCCGTTATCAAAACGTTAATAAGCATCCATATAAGATTCCATATGAGAATAAAAATATTTTTAATAAAATAAACCATCAACCCGGATTGTGGTGTTTGAAATTAACTCATAAGAACAACGATGTTCAACAGTATCAAATCAATATTTCGTTTATATACAATATTTATAATATAATACGAAATAAGTGGCCGGATAGAAGTCCTCAGAGGGCCGGATCCAGCCCGAGGTCCGTAGTTTAGTGACCGTTGATCTACCTCTATTATTAATTTTTAACGGCCGAATTTATCACTTTTAGTATGTTCACTGTTAGAAAGTTCAAATTATATTCAAAAAAATTGAATACTCATGTACAACTGAGTATTTAAAGTCGATCATTTTTTGGCTGTAGCCAATATAAATAAACAAGAATTACAAAAGATTCCTTATTAAACATTTAATAATAGTAAATATAAATATTACAAATTCGAAGTATGAAAAGCGAATTTTATTGCTTTTTTGTTTTTCATTATTTTTCCGAAAGAAAATTTATTTTCATTATTTACCGACATCTAGAAAGATAGTCAGCCCCGCTGTCGCCATTTTGGTTTTCTTTTTTTTCCTAAAGATATATTTTTCATTATTCACCGACATCTATGATGTGTAGAGATTTGAAGCCATGGTGCGAGTTCTGAACATTGTTGGATTTTTATGTTCACGGCATTAACGACTGTTGGCATTTTTTCCGAAAGATATATATTATTCATTATTTATAAATGGGAACAAAATAAATGGTGTTTTTTTTTGTTTTTTTATACAAATTAATACTGACCCGACATTTATTTAAAGGGTCGATGAATTTCCCTTAGTAGCTGTTAACTTCATCGAAAATGTTGTCTTATGTCTTAGTTGTTTTAAAAACATCTAATAGAGAATATCTGAATAATTCGAGAATATCTGATGTTTTTAAAACATCAGATATTCTCAAAATTTTATTTAACTAAGAAGTATTTACAATTTTAATCTATGTTCAGTTCACTAAGCATTATAACAGCTTAACCATTTGAGTGCATGCGTTTTTTTGTGCTTTATCAAAATTGCCAACATTTTTAAACTAAAAAGTATGATATAGAAAAAATTAGCTATTCTTCACATAAATGTTTGCAATAGCATTTCTGTTAACTTTGGCACGTGCACGTGGATAAGAAGTGCAGTCTCGACGATAATTTAAAAAATATGTTTTTGTTTGTTAAAATGGTGCAACGGAATACAATTTAATCAACGGCCAAAACCAAAACCAATACTAATTATAAAAATAAAATACTCATTTGTACTAGCTAATTCCCACTTTTATTTATTAAGATCAGGGACGGTTTCGCTAATGACGAGCATTATCAAATGCTCGTCATCAACAAAAGCATCAAGAAATCGTAACCGACTATTTCTTTAAATAAAAATCCCAAGACTGTTTTCCAGAAAGTATATATTAAAGGTATGTGTAGAGATGACAGAATTTTTATAAAAATTGATTCAAATTAAAGTTCAACCGGAGACAAATTTATGAATTAAGTCTATATTTAATAATTCTTTTCTGGCCATATGCTAAAACCAGCGAACTGCGTCTACGAGCTTGTCGGGTCGTATGGTTTATTGAACAGGTCCTTTCTGTATAACAATAAATAGTACGAATATGTATCTACATACTTTTAAACAATGTTTGGATTGTATTGGCGAAATCGGGTAATAGTTTCATTGTGCCGGCAGCCATTCGATTTCGATGGTAAATCATCCCATTTAATCTGTAAACAATAATTTTAGATTGAAAACTGAATGACGTTGCTGCAATCAGCTGGTAGACGGCCGCCATGTTGACCAAGTATAGCACGGTTAGCGCCGCAACTGGCGTCGCGACGTACATACACGCACACATAAATAACAAAGTTCGTGACTCTCGAGCAAGCAATAGGTAACTATAAAAATTAAAATAAAGAAATATTTAATTTCCCGTTAGTTAAAACAAAGATAGCGCATTCCACCTCTTTGGTAAAATATCTAAACTTACATTTAAATCAGTTAGGGTAAAATAATTGTTCGTTATCTGATTTTAAACTAAATGAACAGAGTAGAATTCGAAAACGATTTTACACTTTTTTTACTGAGTAGCCAGTAACAGTATTCGTAAGTGGTTTTGCAAAAGCCTTAGGTTATTATTTTTATTATTTTTGAGGGCTTTAAATTTATGTTAATGGAATAAATCAAAATTCAATCAACCTGAAGAAGCTTCTCAACAAGGTGAAACACGCGTCACACCTAGGGTTGCCACCTTTTTCTGGGACAATTCCGAGACAAATAACTTTTTTAGCTCACCGAGGAATTTGAAATCCCCAATTTGGTATACTTTTCCCCAGAATATCGAAAGGCCTTTTTCTTTTTTTTTTTTAGCTGGCTGAGGAATTTGAAATCCTCAATTTGCTCAAAAATTCCGGGACAATTTAGCATTCATCCGGATCCATCCGGGACAACGCTTCCAATTCAGGGACGATCCCGGCCAATCCGGGCAGGTGGCAACCCTAGACTCACACCTATTAACATAAGCATCAATAGCTTGAGAAAATAAGACTACCATATAACTAAAGCTTAATCTTATACCACTTTTTAAGTATAATTTAAGATTTCGACTGAAGGTGCTTGGTGGAATTTCAATATTAAATTTGAATTGTTCAAAATAAGTACATTCACGCAAGTTTTGTGTTCGCCGAAAGGCGAAACCCGGGTCGTTAGTGACAAAACTTGTGTGAATGTACATTACTTGAACGATTCAAATTCACTTTTTAAGTGTTCACTCAGTTTTTGGTAGAAAGGCGTTAAAACAATGTAACGATTATAATATATAATTTAAGATTTCGACTGAAGGTGCTCGGTGGAATATCAATATTAAATTTGAATCATTCACTTTAATGATCCTGTATCGATTTAAATTGCCATCAGTTGGTGATGCTCGCGATGAGCGAAACCGGTCCCGATCGTTACAAATATGTTAAATTAGTAAAATCAATATTGTATCTATGTATACATAGGTTATAAGATACTTTGTATTTATTATGTTATATCGAAGAAAAAGATGTATGATAATAAATTCTTTTGGCGATTTATGGTAGATATTCTAATCAATTGGTGTGTAATATGTATATGAATGAAAGACATAAAAAAAGTTCTAAGACCACTGCAACGGAGAATGAGTCGACGGCAGCAGTGAGCTGTGGATGTCCGCGTGTGGACGGACGCAAATAGCCTCGCTAAATGTCGCGAGTTTGAGGACCTGTTCACAATGCGGCGGTCTGTGACGTCACACTGCAGACCGATTGCATTCCCGCGCGCTGCGAACTGCATCTCGTCATTTTACGAAAGATAACCTCGATCGCCATCGATGTAATTTTTTGAATCCTCGGTCTGTCTATCTGTCTACGTTTTAAAAACAACCACTGCCACTGAAAACCATCCTAGGCATTCGATGAAAAAAAAGTTTTCGATTAATTAAGGAAACGCAAGTGAATTACAAAATCAACTCCTCAAACACAGAAATAATATATGAAGTGCGTGAATGAATGCAATTGTAAAACAGTTGTCGTCAACCTGTTCCCACAGCCGACACTTTCGGCCCCAGCCCAAATCAGGTAAAACTATTTTTGAAGAATTGCACATTTTATTAATTACTTACTAAAAGTGCTATAACTGTAAAACCACAAAGTCAAATCAAATGAAACCTTTTGTTTACTTATCTATGGCATTATTACCAGCATTTTCTGCTATGGGAAGCCCTATTACAATGTTTGCTCATGTACAGAGTCTTATTCCTTTTTTTGCTTGGTGAAAACCTTGCAGGTTCAATTGGACTTTAATTTATTTTATGCTGTTGCTATTAGTAACAAAACAGAAATGCTTTTTGACATTCTTTTTCATTCAATACCTTAATTTACAGTTGAAAATGAACTCGGAGATTGCACCATCATGTGATCTTCAGAAGTATGTATTATTAAATTTTGGTAGTAAAAAAACTATTTTCAATAAAAGTAATAATCAAGACTGGTTTAGAAAGACTCAGTATAACCATTATAGCAGATACTCAAATCAGAGTATTTAATGAAAAAATGCTAAATACCACAATTATGGCTCTATTTGAAAGCATAGTGCATCACGTGAAAACACGGTTCCAGGACTCAACGCTTGGCTAGCTTATCACGTGAAAACACGGCTCCGGGATCCAACGTGTTAACGACGTTTAATCCAACGAGTAGAAAAATACTATATTCTCATAGATAAGAATTCGGCATCACATAAATTATCGGTTTTCTAATTTGCTAATGAACATTTAAATTTCGCAACTAAATGCGTTGTTTTTCTTGGTATTAAAGAGTAGCATATTGTAAACTACATTACATTATGATTACGATCATTTTTACTGAAATATTTTCTAAAAACCCTCACTAAAAATAGCACTTGTATTACTAAGGCACCCTGTTTTATGGTTAAGAAATTTTACTTTCACCAAAAATACACAAGTTAGCTAGTTATATAAAAAAGTTGACGACTACTTTTACAATAAAAAAAAACAATTACATTAAGGAACATTGATGATCAGAATCCGAAAATTGTGTTTTATTAAGAGCAGATTTGTGTTTTTTACAAACCATGGAGATCTTTCAACATCATACAGCAGTACATCAAATTTATTGGCTGCTTATATGTACTTGTATAATGTTTTGTTTAGTCTGGAAGTATGCTCTTAATGAATTAAAAAACAATTTATTGTTTCGCCAAGTAATAAACAGACTCTCATATATGTAGGTAGGTACCTAATTATGAAAAATATTTTCCTTATTTTTACTTTTTCATTTCTCGATCGTTTTACATTTTTATTTGTTGCTACAGTTACTTAAAATAAGCATATCTGCCGTTTATTTCTGGAAGTGTTGCATAGTCGAGAAATAGATATTTAAACGTGGGCGATTTTTTAAAAAAGATCTAACTTAAAGGGAATCAACCGTAGTAGTTATTAACAATCTCACTTGTTTTTCAAATATTAAATGTCCTTTAATCAATTTTAGTTTTTAATCAATTTTATTTTAGACTTATACATAGTTATAATCTAAACAAACATAATAACATACGATTATTCCAAGTATTGTGTTACAAACTGTGACATGTGATTCGCCTCTTTCAGAGGCATCCTCAGACAACTACTTTCGCATCCCCAGATTGTCACAAAGCTCGTTTTTTTTTTAGTTCACCGAGGAATTTGAAATCCACAATTTGCCAATTTCGTGTCAATTTTTGGGATTTCCTCAAAATTTCTCAATCGCGAAATCCCGGGATCGCGACCATGTCAATCCCGGCTTTTCAGGATCAGAAAATTGAACGGGATCCCGGGGTTGGATGCCCTAGTTAGAATCTATTCAAACGGCTAACATGCCAATGATTAAATTCTAATTATTTTCGAACGGTAAAAGATAATGATAAAAATAACATGAATTAGGGAGTAACTTTTTGGTAATTATTTTTAATCCAAATATCGTTTTGCTCGCAAAATAAGTCCATAATATAGATTTAAGATTGATGGGTGAAATCAAAACAGCAAAAAGCTTGCAAATTAAGTAAAGCTATGGATAGATTTGAGATGTAGTTTTCACTATCCTATTTATTAAGAGGAATAAGCCGAGATGTGCTTGGCAGAAGATATTTCAACAGTTCCGTGTCGACAAAGGCATATTTCACCGAGGTTAGTATTCAGTAAGTATGTAGCTTATATAATTGAATGCATTAAACTTTTCAAACCTTTCGCCTTTAGTCGTTAACTCTTACCAAACGCAGCAAAATAATGAAATCAATAGTCTGGTGCAATACCTGCAAAGAAAGAAGAGAAAAATAAGTAAAATTGAAAAATATAATGAAGGTTGCTAATTGTTATGGTGATAAAATGCAAAAATACAGGTATTTTGGAATTGAAAATTAAACGATATGTACTAGAACAGCGGTCGGCAAACTTTTTGGGCTCACGGACCACTAAATTCACAATTTTAATCCAGCGGACCACTAACTGGACTTTTGTATTAAATATTACATATTGAAAAAAGTGATCAAATGCGTCTAAAAATGCACCAAGCTCATAAAACAATTCCAGATTTCTCTGCGGACCACCATAATTTTATAGCAGACCACACTTTGCCGTCCGCTGTACTAGCATGCGATCTTATTGTGTTGTAATACTGGTATTAATAATTGTAATACTGATATTTCATATTAGTTACCGGAAACCGGTATTGATATATTATTAAAATCCGTTCTTTAGAGTAAATTTCATTCAAACAGTTACACTCTTAAATCAACTTGAGTTTTTTATCGAAAATAGTGTCTGTGATGTAGATATTGTAGCCGGCGCTTAGTTCCAAGAAGTTCATTAATATTATTAAGGTGCATCGTGGTAGATACTATGTACTATTGTGTCAAGACATCTCCCATCTCATACAGGTTCGATATTAAATAATAAAATAATCATTCAAAAAAGTGCTTTCAGAATTGTTAATACTTTTATTATTTATTGTTGATACTTTTATTTATT
Organism: Himalopsyche anomala; assembly: GCA_031772345.1. Lineage (NCBI taxonomy): Eukaryota > Metazoa > Arthropoda > Insecta > Trichoptera > Rhyacophilidae > Himalopsyche > Himalopsyche anomala. The sequence goes on from CM062834.1 coordinate 2,710,497, forward strand.
TCTAAAAATTCTAAGCTATTCATTTTTAAGCCTTTTTTATTTACTCGATGGAGAATTTCTACGTTACTGTTATGATTCCAATTATGTTCGTTTTCGATTAGATTGTTGAAAAAAAGTAACGAAAACGAACATAATTTTAATCATCAAATCAATCAAAATCAATTTAAAAATGAATTGTTTAGAATTTTTAGAAATAAATAAAAGTATTTACAATAAAGAAATATCATTAAATAATACCTTAAATAAAACAGGTGGTTCGCCACTCCTCCTAGCCTCCCATTTTTATTTGATTTTTATTATAATAAATCAGAATAGTTAAATTAAAATCATTCGTACTTAAGCAAGCATTTGCAAAAGTAGTCGTCTGAGGATGCCTCTGAAAGAGGCGAAACACGTGTCACAGTTTGTAACACAATACGCGGAATAATCTAAGTTATTTTATATTATTTTCAACAAAGCTACTGTCGCATCTATTGAAAACACATACATAATTATCTTTGTATTATCTTCCTGGGAATACTCCATTCGACCTCGAGACATCCTCTCGTCACTATCGCGTGAATGACGATTCCCAATTTCTTATCACTCTATAAAACTACCAATGCCATTTAGTCGCAAGCACACTGTAAAGATAGATTATAGCATACTGTAAAGCCGAACGCCTACAACTTCCTGTTGACGCACGAATATGCCATCCTTGCCCGGCTCTCCAGAACGTCTGGCTTAGCGTGTCAGCTGTTTATACTACCCGCCATTCAAGTTCGAATCAATTGAAACCTTAAACTGGGAAAGCATTACTATTGAATTATCGTAGGTAATTATTAATATTATTAACTTTTCCGGTTCTAAGCTCAAGAAATGCGACCCCAATGCCCACATTTTCTTAAATATCTATTTTAATATGGGTGATACAATGTTTATAATTAAGGTATTCTTATATCATAGTTTTTTGGACCTTTTGTAGTTTATATAAATACGATAAGATAAGAGATAAGCGCCCGCTTATCAGCGATCGTTCGTAAGATAATAGGCTGAACGCCGCTAAGCAAAGTGCGCCAGTAGCACATTGATATTTGCACTGAAACCACGTATATTTTACGCGCAACTTAAAATATGATTATTTATTAAAAAACCACGGATTTTTATAAAAAAAAATGTATGAGGAATGATGCAGAGAGATATTTTAAAGCCCTTAGACTATTTTTTTTTTTGAAATTCATAAGAATAAAGCCAATAATGAGGAAACCACTGGGGTCCCTAAAAGACCCCCATCGGCCAAGAAGTATTTTTCTAGTCTCCGAGCCGCGAGAGTTAATTTCTTCAAAGGTAGGCGCAGTAACATTAAGGGTGGAAACCACTGCTTGCAGTGGTTTACGCAACTTATGTTATACAAAGTAGGGATGAAATACGGTTTCGTGCATTATATTCGCGAGGCACATTCGCGCGCACAGTGACGATTGCATAATCACTATCAGAAAACAAATATTTCGAACGAGGAAGAAAAAATATTAAAACCTTTTAATAAAAGATACCTATAAACTTACCATTGATATAATTGATTTACTAATATAAAATATTTTAATGTGATATAGTTATTTTTATGATATTGAGTTGAAATTATAGAAAAAACCCTGTATCGTGCTTAACCCTTAACCTTTATTGTATAACTGAGCGAAACTGTTTACAATATTTATTAGATGAATTGTGAATTTGTTTTAAAAGTATTTTATTATTTTATATAATGCCGATTCATCAAGAATAGGTGAATTATAAATATATTTTTGTATCCATGTCCGCTCTCAATGTGGAGCATATGGCCTTATAATGGAGGTATTTCAACAGAAGTTTTTTTCTACGGGAACCGTTTGTTTCTCAGTCTCTCAACTTTACTGTTTTCAAAGTGGGTAGTAGGGTAAGAAGGATAAGGCTAGAACGGAAATAGTGGTTAACTAATCGCTATTGCTACACCGATTTATTTAAAAGAATTTATTTAAGAAAGAAACGTAAAGATATCTCAATTAGCTTACAAATTATAGGGAATTTAGTAAAATTACAATTTTATTTCGCCAGGTGAAATTTTATTAAAAAATACGCGCGGTCGTTAAGCTGTTAAATAAATGCACGTAAAACTAAGAGCGGGATAATTGCAGCCACGTTATCTATCTGTCGCACCACCCAACCCGTCAATTATTATAGATCTTTCATACAAATTAAAAATAACATTATTATATCATAGGCGATTATTATTGCCTGTATATACATATATAACACCACCTATATAATTCGCCTGCTGTGGGCCAGTTGGTTAGAGCGTGCTCTACCGATCACGCAGGTCTGGGGTTCGATTCCCGGTCAGATCACAGTGAATTTGAGAATTATTCAATTCAAAGTTGTGATCGAAGAGTGGGTGTTTGCGATGTCAATTCACATAATTTCCTCTCCTCACATCTTTCTGATCCTTAAATAATTGGGTGTAGCAATAGCGATTAGCCAACCGCTAGTCCTGTTCTAGCCTTATCCTTCTTTCCCTACTACTCACTTTGAAAAAAGTGAGGTTGAGCGACTGAGTAACAAACAGTTCTAGCAGAAAAAAACTTCTGTTAAGATACTTCCATTAGGAGGCCATATGCTCCACATTGGGAGCGGACATGGATTAATAAAAAATAGTAAAGAAAACTTTTTATAACTACGTATTGTGTAATATGAATGTCTTTCGCGCAACTTCTTCTAAATTCAGGCATTATGGATAACAAAATTCATTCATTCACGATCATCTACTGATAAGAAAGTAAACATCACAACCACAGTACGTTATGTATCTATACTGATATAACTGATACAAATAAAATTATTTATTAATTCAATATGGAAATGCTACACAGATAAGTCGTTTTTTTATTCTATTTGGCTGATAGCATTTGTCGTTTAATTTTCCATATTTATAAGAGTTACTTCAAAATATACAGCCTTCAATATATTTTTTTTAAATTAACGACACGCAATCCATTTCTTGAAAAACCAATTCTCGCTGAGGATATTCTTATTTTTTTAGGATCTAGATTCTAGACACTAATTTATTAATACTTTTGTATTTAGTTTTTACGGTTGGTAATAATAGCGGCTACATTTTCGATGGATTCGGCGGAACTTTATAAAAAATAAATTTGATTACTTTGTTACTAAACATGCTGTGTTACAAATTCGACATTCCGAAATAAGATTATTCGTTACCCTCGCTGCGATAGGCTGTCTGATTATACTTTTTAATCAGGCGAAACGTGTCACAATTTAATTTATATACAAATCATAAAAACCAAATATAAAAACTTCTTATTAGAGACCTCCTTGAAAAGCGTATAGATTTTAACAAATTTTAGAATAGCCACGCACCGGTGATAGGAAATATATTACAAGTGTAAATGTCATTCAATTAATCGATGGCTTTGTTCCATAGAACGAGAAGTCAATTGATTTGTATTACCCGTTTTATTCGAATACCTCTCCTATACAGCTCCACAGGAGTACAACTAAAAAAAATCACTAGTTTTCTCTAGGTAAGCAGATTTTTGGATATCAAAATAAAGAAATATAAACAATCTTCTCCAAGTTTCATATATGTACATACAACTCGAAACATGATTTTTCGGTTTTGTCAACGTTGTAATAAATTTGAATTAACAGCTTAACGACCGCACTATTTTTTTTAAATTTCATCTAGTGAAATTTATTTTATTCGTTTTGCGAATAATTCGGAAAAATTATAATTTTACTAAGTTCACTATAATTTGTAAGCAAATTGAGATATCTTTACGAAATTTAATTTTCTTAGCTTCCAGATACGTCGCCTATACGCATATATGAGTCCGCCGGCCAGTAACCTTTGTTTTTCAAAGACTCAAATACGCGTCCGCGATCGTTTGGAAAATATACCGCACAAAGGAATACGTATACATATTTTATTTCGTCAACGTACTGGCAGAAGTTAATAAGTAAAAAAAAATACGAAAATGAGTTAATTTACAAAAAAAATCTTGTATATCAATTTTTCTCTGGTATAACTTATTTAGATTGCAAAAACGGCAATTTTTTTAATCGTTAATTTTTAATAATGCTGATTTAAAGGAGGCAACCAGATCTTTAAAATAAACGTACATTTAGGTATCATAATTATCTATGTAACATATCAATACTAAAAGCTGAAAGTTGAAAGCTGAAAAGTTGTTTATTTGTTGTTTACTCAGAATTATCAATATGTTACTTACCAACGTCTGCCAGTACGGTGATGATATATACCTTATTTATAATTTGAGAATGCCTCTCGTCATATAAAATGATAGTGTTCGACCTTCACCGTCGATACGCAACCTTCAACAAATATTACGCAAATAAAATACAAATTAAGTCCAACAGGAAAACAAAGTCATTTAAATACGTTTAAGTTTATTGACTTTGTAGGTGCTATTTTTTAAGCAATCTACTTCCAGACGACTCATTTATTCATAATAATCTGGAGATCCATAATTTTTAATTTATCTTATCAGTAAGCATCAACCCGGTTGGTGCAATTGCTAATAAACATTATCGAAACAAGGCCAAGTATTTCCAACAGCGCGATGAAGCTGAAGGGGTGGGATCGTATATTTTCGATGAATACAGCGGAAAAGTTTAGGAGCTTAATTTTTTATTTATAAATTGATAACATTGATATTCTACGAGTTGTGTTACTAATAATGACACGTGTTTGACCTCTTTGAGAAGGATCTTTAGGTTAACTCTATCGTGCGCTTATTTATTTAAATTAATAATTTATTTAAATAATATTTTATTAAAATACATCTGAATTACAATTATTTTGCGCAAAGTATAATTATGCACATATGTATAGAATTAAAAATAAACTGGTGTCTTATACAGAATTTAGAAGCGGTATATCAATGAGAGATACATAGTCTTATATTTAGATTTATTCCAGGCTTATTATCAGACAATAATATATATATATATATATGTGTGTTAATGTCACTAACGACCCGGGTTTCGTCTTTCGGCATCTTCAGACGTTCAAGTGCACGATGAACTTGAACGCCTGAAGATACCGAAAGGCGGAACCCGGGTCGTTACTGACAAAATCTGTGTGAATGTACATAATTTGAACGATTCAAATTTAAAATTAAATCTATGTTCTGGTCCAGATTTGTTTCTTTCGGGTCGTCACGTCTTCCAGTTACGTAAGAATTCGTCAGTTCAAGTTCATCCGTCCACTTGAACGCCTGAAGATGCCGAAAGGCGAAACCCGGGTCGTTAGTGACAAAATCTGTGAGAATGTACATAGTTTGAACGATTCAAAATTTAATCGTAAGAATTATTCAATTGACATATTACTTGAAATGTTATTTCATTTAACGACTATGTATCCATGTTGGAACGATGTTGAATTTGACTAAATGCACATAAAATAGATTGAATCGCTCAAAAACTTCAGTTAACTCTCTTGGTCAATACTTCTGCCCGGCCAAGTCCCTCGGCAGCATACTCGTTTTGTCTAACGGAGGCATATAAGCAAGCTTTCAATTGAATTATTTAGAGCGAGAATTAAAAGCTCAGTCTGCAACATTTTCATTGGTATTTTGCAATGCAAGAACCTGATGATACATTGGTCATCTAAATATAATAATAAAATATATCAAAACATACACATAATATGTATACAAATCGTTTGTGCGCCACTTAATGGCGGACCAGAGCTTGTGAAAGAAATCGCAAGGCGGCAAGAGGATCACATATAATCAGGTGAACAAACTTGACCAAGGCAGTTCACTACATACTGGGTACCTAGTACGTGAAATTATTATTAGCATAAATAGTGTTATGTCAAGTGCGAACTTAAATAATCAACTTATAGATTAATACTTTCGATGGATTTGGCGGTAACTTTGTGGAAGTTCATTTTAATATAAAGTAAAAATAACTTTGATTATTCCACGTATTGTGTTTCAAAATGTGACACGTGTTTCGCCTCTTTCAGAGGCATCCTCAGACAACTACTTTCGCAAATGTTTGCTTAAATACGAATGATTTTAATTTTACTATTCTGATATATTATAATAAAGATCAAAATAAAATGGGAGGGGATGATAGAAAAACAAACAAACGATAATGGTAATACAAATGACATTTACATTAAGAAATGATTATCTAATGAGTTAGATCAATTAGGACGGGTTAAGCCGCTAGAAAATATATTACTATTCTGATATATTATAACAAAAATCAAATAAAAATGGGCGGCAAGGGGGGAAAACAAACAAACGATAAAGATAAAGGTAATACAAAATGACATTTACATTAAGAAATGAAAAAAGTTGTCTGAGGATGCCTCTGAAAGAGGCGAAACACGTGTCACATTTTGTAACACAATACGTGGAATAATTAAAGTTATTTTTATTTTATATTAACTTATAGATTATTCACTACAGAGATCGCATGAACTTATGTTTACAATTAAAGGAGTACCTGAATCTTTTTTCTCGCTTCATATTTTTAGATTACTGAAAAAGCATTTTTTTTAAGGTTACTTAAAAAAATTCAAAAGAAATCATTTACAGGAGGGGTACGGTAAAAGTTTCTATATTGACATACTAAATAAAATATCTTATATGCACTAAAAACAAGTCATAAAAAAAATATTGCAATAAATTAAATTTCCGAAATTAAAAAATCAGAATACATTTTTCAAGAGGATATGAGAACACATTTTTGGATTCAAGGGGGTGCAGATCACTAAAAAAGTTAATTAATATCCACAGATCTAAATTATTATTTGATCTAATAATGCACGTGAACACAATAAGATGCGGTACTTCGTATATAGCAACATACAAGAATTTAAATCCAGATAAAAATCATTCTTGTTTAAAGTTGTATATTTTAGTAAAAGTCTAAATTAACACTTCTCGGGGTAAGGTTCTACAGCTGCTTCAAAAATAAGATGTTGAGCTCTAGAGAGACACCGATCGTCTTTCTCGGGTTTTAAAGTGTTTAATTGTTTTATTACACTCTTGAAAATAAAGCCTACCACGGCTTATGTTGCATGGCCAAAATTATGTCATTACGTAACTGAATGTTTGCGAAAAAATATTGTTGAATTACGAACTTTCATATATCATGTAAATCAGTGCTTCCCAACCTGGGGTCCGCGACCCCCTGAGGGGCAGCAGGTTTTCTCCGCGGACCGCGGCAGAACGTGTTTTGTATTGAGGGGAGCCGCGGATTATTTTTATCAGATTAAGACGGCCGTGGTATGATTTTTTTTGGGAAGCACTGCAGTAAAAGAATGTCAGTTATTTGAAACATTTTAAAAACGACATTGACGAAATTATATTATATGTTTCTCCTAGCGTAAGTATATGGATACTCAATATGCTTTGGCAATAAATATATTAATACGTTTGACAAAAAAAACTTTTTAAATTTAATTGAATTTAGATAAAACAGAATAAGTATTTCATTTGAATCCATTTAGATTTAGATAATCTCAATAAAGCTACACTTGTGTTAAAATTACTCAAAAAATGGTTGGATAATAATTTTGTGTATTATGTATAATAAATATCATACACGTTTGACCATTCGCCGCATTGCAGTTCTCTGCATTACCGACAGCCACCTTCTCCCTAAAATCTCTCGTACCTAAGCGTTATTTGGTTGCCAACAATTTCGACAGCGGTTTTCAGAGCATGAATGCTTTCTAAACTTATTTCGATTATTAATTAAATATCCTCGTATAAACATTGCGCTGAATTATTGATAATCACGATTCGATTGACAAAATCGTCCTTAGCGATACAAACCTACCGTTAAGCATGTGGAAACAAGGATAAAGAATACCAACATACATCAATACAACAATCTTATAGTGACTATGTTTTACAAATATTTAAAATTCAATGTTAGATGACCGTAACATTTCTACCTGATTAACAAAAACAATCAAAATATCCAAAACAGGATGTCCCAAACACAAATGGAATTAAAATTCCAACTATTCGTCAAATCAATTTTCGTGTTCTTCCAGAAATGGCTAGCGATATCTTACATGCCTATCATGACCAGTGTTCCCTCTGAGCCAGTGATTTTCAACCTGGGAGGCGCGAACAGTCCAAAATATGTATTTTATAACATGTCTATTACTATATGAAATAAAGGATCGGGAGACGCGAAGATATTTTTTTCTTCAAAGGAAGGCGCAGTAACATAAAGGTTGGTAATCACTGCTCTAAGCTGTGCGCGCGCGCACACAACTCGTCGATCGCGCGCACATGCATTAAAACAGAGCGCACAAAGGTTACACCGCTATACCACAACCAGAATAAATGAATTATCATTAAATAGCAGGAGTTCGAACCGCTATTTTTTTTTGTTCCTGTTTTCGTTCCGGCAAAAATAACGGTTTTAACGGTTTTCGGTTCAGCTCGAATCCAAAAACTCTGTGATTTGCCCAAATATCTTCGTGACTCGTTTTTTTAGCCCACCGAGGAATTTAAAAATCTCAAAACCCTAGTGATCTACCGATTTGCCCAAAATACTAACGTGAACCAAAAAAAACCGATATTTTTTTTCGGTTCGGTTCCGGTTTTCGCTCCGGCAAAAATAACGGTTTTCGGTTCCGTTCCGGTTCGAAGCCGTGTTATGTAGTGTTGTTAATTATTATCATTATAAAAAATTATCCATTTCGTTAAGTAGGTCTAAATATGTACCGTTATGTGGCGCACATTTTTTTAATTTCCTTTCAAAATTGCACAGCCAATGTATTATGCGCACATAACCTTCGGAAAATTAGAGGGAAGATTTATCGTGAGCATTTTTTTTCCCCCAAACCGAAACAACTAAGAAAAATCGTCACTTTCAGGCACCGTTTCAGGCGCTATTTAATGATTTTTAATGATTTTTAATGAAGGGTTTCCGGGGTAAAATATTTATATTAAAGAATTTTACCCGATTCATTTGTAACCTTTTTTACAGTGTAAATAATAATTTTAATTTAATAATTAAAATTAATTGCTTATGAAACCTACGAAACCTTTTTGATGTATTGCCCGAGTTATTGTTCTAATGCGAAACTGCACGGAATTGATATAGTGAAATGATGTGATTGGAATACGATATATATTGATACAACATGTGAGATTCGCCTGCATCGAATGGGTTCAATGCAATTGTTTATCGATCGTTTGACGGTTTGGTGTCCGAAAACAAAGACTTGATGCATCTACAGGGCGCGAGTTGCAGTCTCGGCCTGCATTTAAACGGAGCGACTCCGTCTGGCGAACCACAAAAACAAGTCAGGCAACATTCTTCGGCGTGACACAGTCAACACAGCATCGCGAGAACACGATAAACACTGAAACGGTGAGCAACTCCTACCGAGTAAGGAAGGCTTGGGTTCGAGACCCTCTCGCGAGAATCATTAATTAATACCAACCACGTCAGGGACGATTGCGTAATAATTACAAAAATAACAATCGTCGTTTGAATTGGTGTTTTAAAGTATTAAAACCCAATATTCACACTTAAAATGTAATTTCAATCACAATTTATGTATCTTTTATCAAATATGTACTAAAGATTTTTTTTACTAAATCTGAGTTTTAAAAAAGCTGTGTCTAGTTACCAGTTAGTTGTACGAAAAACTATCAGACAAATTCGTGTAATTTTTCGAAAATTTAACGTAAATATTGCGATAAATAGGGTTCATCCCTTATTTATCAAAAATCATGGTCACAAATCTTCAGGTATGAAATTAGAACTTACCAGAATCAAAGAAAAAAATATATGTTAGTGACATAATTAGAATAAATCATCTAACACACGTACTATTCAATCGACTGCAACTTTTACGAAAATCAAGTATTTTATACAAGAGTTTAAACCGGCCATCGCACTGCTTATTATCGAAGCTTTTATGAAGCCTTTTTTTGGTAAAACATTATATAGGCCCATTAGATGTGAAGTGAGTCAGGTGGTATTTTAGAAAAAAATAAGTTAGATACGTTGTAATATTATACACGTATTATAGTATCGTAAAAGTGAAGTAACCTCAGTTAATACATATTGCAATAGTATTATATTAATCTCGTGAAAATAAAAATATGCAATCCACCAAAACACCAAGCAAAGACGTGGTCGTGCTTAAAACAAAGGTCCAAGAAAAAAGTGTTACTAGTTGGCTCACTTCATTTGTCGAGAGCTCATATATATTATAATATGTAGCAACAGTGACCATTGATAATTTATTTATTATCATTTTGATATACAGATAATAATATAATTCATGATTTGTTGAATTAGAAATTACTTGGTAGGACTTTATTGGAAAATGTAAAAATATCAAGTGTTTAATTCTACAAGACGTATGTATTATTGATAGATTTATCGGCTTCGCCTCAAACAACTTTACTTTTTTAATAAATGATCCAATTATTTTTATTCAATTGCCAAAAAAAAAAGACATTCATTTACTCACAAGTCACAACTGATGCCTCGGTGCAGGTTTTTTAAGGTAAGGTTTTAGGAAAATAGCTTTTGACAGAGCTAGACGTCTATTTGATTATCGACCACTATATTGAATAAGCCTCGAAACAAAACAAAGGATTTAAGAATACTCTGGACAGACAAATACTATTATATGTTTATAATAATAATATATTCTTTCAGTTCGAGCGGTCGACCCTCACATTCACGTAGGGTCACGTTGCTATGCAAGGTCCCTCCACTCTCGTTTTCAAATCATTGACTACTTCGTGCACTACTGTAGGGATGGTCGTCTTTCAACAATAACGTTTGCAAGCGATAATAAGCTCTAAAGAATAAAAATGAAAGGATACGATTTTTAATAATATGACAATATTTATTGATTGACTTTTAATTTCATTCAAGTTGTACAAAATAGTTTATTTTTAATTAAATAAAGATTTAAATAAACATTCTGGTTGTGTAACTAAATGTGACAAGAAATACGTCTCTAAAATACGCCCAGTAAAAGCAAAATACCCCCCTGCATTACAGTAGTTCATAATTAGAAATTATACCAATCCTATAGAATTTATCCCGATGATGTTTCTCGAATAGGGAAAACTTGTATCACACCTACCAAGTAACATAACCACCAGTGTAAAAGTCAAATTAATATACGTATGATATCAAACCAGTGAAATATCAATGATATTAACACATTATAGGCGGGACACGTAAAAATACGTTTATTGCGTAGTCAGTTTTGTTGGTATATTGACTCATAATTTAATAGTTTCTTCAAAATAACTGCCGTGGCAAGTGACCCTTTTTGACAATAAGCAATAAAACTCATAATTTATTATGCCCTGAATGTTCGTTCACAGTATTTTTTTTAAAAAGGCGCACATGTTTCTTCAATATTTAGGGCATCAGATTTCACACTTCCAGTGATTGTAGGAATGAAGATTTTGTAGTATAATTATTTATATAATTGTATGGTATGGATTAATGTTATTTCGTATACAGAATATTTTGAATATTTCATATTGATAACAATTGGAGTGCTATCTACTAAATTAATAACAGGTTTTTTGTATTTAGCTTTAAAAAATAGTTAAATAATGATGTATTCAACATGTTTTCATTTTATTTTTAATGATTAAATGTTACATATGATTTCTTTGAAAATTTCAGCCGAAAATATTGTTTGGCTTAGAAGTTGTGTTGATTTTAAGAATGAAATATATTTTTACGCTAATCATTAAAAACGCTCGCTTATAAAGTGTTAACAATTGAAATTTTATAATCACTTTTAGGGTGTTCACTGTCAATACTTGGTGGAAAGGCATTATATTAGTAAAAACACAATATTCCATTGTACTTCATTCCACTTTATTTAATATGTCAGGACTTTTTTTTCAAATAAAGTGGAATGAAGTACAAAGGAATATTGTGTTTTTACTAATGAAATTTTATATTACAAATGATATTCCATAAATTGACCACCAAAACAATATAATATGTTAACTTTTAGCGCTTATTTCAAAAGATTGAGGTTTAGTCGAGAGCCTTGGTTATTATCGTTAAAAAACAAGAATGAAAACAACAAGTTGTCTTCAAATCTCCGGTAACCTTGCGGGAGCAAGAAGATACAGCCAAAGATGTCAGCAAAGTAGTTATTTATGTACTTGCCATTTATTAGTCTGGTCTAAAATCATGTTGAAATGACTCTTCAGATCACTGCAATGTTGATGGAATGCATTTAATTGATATTCTAAAATAGGATTCAATCACCTTAATATACTGACCGTTTATTAAAAAATGACAGAGCGCTTTACGGCATATACTGATCATTTATAACATAATTCATATTGAATTAGTATATTTCGATATAGTCAAACGTTTAAGTTTACTTTGAATACGGACAATTATTAATGAATACAATATATTTCCTTAAATTAAAAAAAGGTTATCCATTGATTGAATCAGGCGCCAAGGAAGCGGTAAGGCATTTTTTCATCTCAATCAAATAGTAATTATAATAAATTACAGCAACGAGAAACAAAGAAACACCCAGACATATCGTGTCGTCTCCGGCGAATTGTAGCAATTCGCAGTATCGAAAAGTGACTGAACGATTTCGCAGAATTTTTGCCGCTGGGGTCAAAACTATGAAACATGCAGGCCAGGCCCAAATTAGAGGACGACCGCTTGAAAAAAACATCAATGATAGATACCTAGAATATCATTTATGTATTATAGACTTGTTTCCCTGTCCGAATAAATTAAATAATATACCTAAAACACATTTCTAAGAGGTTATTCCGATGGAATAATTTGACAAGATGCAACATTATTGAACGATATCGACATTGAAATCCTGAAAATAATTCCTTATATCAGCGGTTTCTAACTTTTTTGTTACTGCGCCTACCTTATAATATCTTCGTGACTCCCCATCCTTTATTTCATATAGTAACACATAATATAAAATAGTATAGAACATAAAATAACTTAGATTATTCCACTTATAGTATAATAAAAACACGTTCAAAAGAGTAAATAAATATTTAAGGCTGTTTGCGCCTCCCTTTGCAATAAATAGTCTACGTCTACCAGGTTGGAAGCCGCTGCCTAAAATTAAAATGAGTTTTTTTCACGGTAGTTCTAAAGACGTATTTTCTATGTTCAATGCCGTGTAATGAACACTATAAATACGAACGACATATGACTGAAGTTAGATATTACCGACACGTCAACGATAGAACCGACATAGCGAATCCGTAGAATGTACATATTTGAATAAAAATATATCAATAAAGCATAGCAGTGCTATGATTAATACGCTGAGGATATAAAATAGTAAATGAGACGGACTTTTAATTTATACATAAACAAGCCAACAATAATATGAATGATGCTGGGATATTCGTTTCATACTCTATGACTCGACACAAGTGAATGAATTTTAAGAACTACAACAGCTGTGAAAACCGAGTCTGATTGCTCTGGAGCATGTGTATATTGTTTAAAATAGACTGAGAGGTTGTTAACAGTAACGGCGGCCGTTTTTTGGTAGTTGTATAATTTATATAATGACTTACATAACCTAATTATAAATGATAGTTTAATGAAAGCTTACTGTTAATGTTTAAATTTGATTCAGAATGCTGATCACATTTTTTGAGAATGACAAGATATGGACAACGAACAGTAAAAAAATAATTCCTGTTGGACATGCCGGTTTCATTAAATCCTTTACTTTTCATAGAGCAGTGTATCGCAACCATTTATCCTCTACGGCAGTGCTTCCCAATCTGGTCCTCGGACCGCAGGTTTTTTGCGGGGGTCCGTGAAAATTTTCATTCTTTCAACATTCTTTGTGATAATACATATATGAACATGTGAATTTTTTTTTTCGGAAGCAGATTATTGTTTTCAGATTTAGGGGTCCGTGGCATGATAAAGGTTGAGAAGCACTGCTTTATACAGTATTAGTCATTTGTATCATCAGAAGATGACGAGTCGTTGCCATATTTATTCGATTATAGTTTTCAAAATATAAGAAAGAATATATTCAAAATTACACGTAATTCAAAAAAATATATTCATATAAAATATTGCTAAAGAGGGCGAATGGAACTTAACCCTTAAAACTTTTTCATTTCCCTATTTTATTGTATGCACACATCAGTGCATTCAACAACGACTTGTGGACTGAAATACTCCTCGGACATTTCACTGAGAAAACACGAATGATCGTCGCCGTCGAATGGATCCTTAAAAAGGGCTAAAGACATAGCTTCTGGTGGTAAGTACAAACATAAGTACATGATACGTCATATCGTTGACACACCGATTTACAACAGGATGCTAATCGTATATCCGGAGATGAACAATAAAAGGTAAAAAATACTTATGATGTCTGACCGGCGGTCGAACTTGAAATACTCGATAAATATACAAAACTAGCAGTGGCGAGAAACAGGCTAGATATACTTTGATGGAATATCGTAGGTGATTATTTACCTTTTTTAATTTAAAAAAAACGCTTGTTTGAATAAGCTTTTTAGCAGTCGAAAAATATTAACAAGCGAAAGTAGTTTATGCATTACTACAATATAACAACTGTATACCAAAACATTACTTGATGTTATAGGAAGTATTCCGTGTTCACATTTTTTGTATATACATAATAGAAAATTGTGAGTGCCCGTGTAAAAATATGGATTTTCAGATACACTCACTGCAACAACTTTGTGTTCCGCTAAAATTTTCTAGCAAGTCATAAGTGCTGTTAACCTTTATACAGCAACTTATAATGGCCGAATTAAGAGAATAAGAGATTTGTCAATTTTTGTCAATTAATAAATGTAAAATATATAATTTCGTATAATATCTGCTATAAAAATACAATACGTAAGGAATTCAACGCTTTTATATATACATTTTTCTGGAATTAGGAAATATTAAAAAAGTTTAGGCATACAAGAGTAAACCGATACGATTATTTATTTTATGATTCAATCAAATATTGAAATAAATACCAATTCTTTAGATGCCCGGTACTTTAAAAGTAGCGACGATCCTCTATCTTGCCATGGAAAAGACAGGATGAAATTTTAGAGGTCAATAACATTCTGCAACTACCTAATTTAAGCAGTGCGGAATCCGAAGTAAAAATAAATCCTTGGATCCACTGCTCATTATCTTTTCCGTCGCAAATAATTTTTATACAGTCCTTTATACAGTATTGGTCATTTGTATCATCAGAAGATGACGAGTCGTTGCCATATTTATTCGATTATAGTTTTCAAAATATATGAAAGAATATATTCAGGGTTAGACTTATATCAAAAAAATATTTTTGAAAATCTTACTGTTGCTTTATGCTTTTAATAGAATTACCTAATATTGATTTTTATTTAACGAAAACGTATGAATAACAATGAAGAAATATCGTAATTCTGTTTTATATTATTCCTACTGAAAGACAAATAATTATTAGTTTAAATTTAGTATTCATTCCAATTAATTCAGATAAAATTGCATTCGAAAATATCGTTCGTTTGCATTAGATTTGGCGAAAAAATACCATTTTTGCGCACCGATTTTATAGTGACGTTTTCAGCATAGCAGCAACCTGGATTTGTGTAAATTCCAATCAAGAAACTTCAGTGCCAAAGGGCTTGAGGGTTGCCTATCAACTTCACTATGTAGGTACTATTAATAGGTCTGGCCATTTTTATAGTCCGATTCGAAGACAGTCTATCTAAGAGTGTATATGTTAAATAAATAACTATCTATCACATTGAAAAAACATTAAAAAAAAACTATCGGTTTTATTATGTATCATAAAATAAGTAAAATATGTGAAATTATTTAAAAAGATTTCACATCGACGCACAAGTCTAAACTGCATTGTACGCGTCCTTTTTTGTCTTGTATGTGTGTCTCTCTCTTGAATGCAGCCGTATCTTCGTCTCATTTTGGCAGGGAATGAAGAAAATCCCACGTCTCAAGTTTTCTGTTGTACAGCCGTCTTTTTTCAACTAAAGACGACATCCCTTTCATCGGAAGGATCACACGAGTTCGTCTCGCTCTGACAGGAATAAAGAACATTCTGGAATGCACTAATTGTACAGAATGCTACAAAATTGATGCCCGAAAAGACAATTATTACAGACTCAAGAATGAATTAATTAATATTTTACTATTTCCGATGCCATTGACATTGAATAATATCTTACTATAATTACAACACCAGATAAAGGTAAAATTTTCTTATTAATCAATTTAATTTTGAATCGTTCAAATTATGTACATTCGCACAGAATTTGTCAACAACGACCCGGGTTTCGCCTTTCGGCATCTTCAGGCGTTCAAGTGCACGGATCAACCTGGGGATGCACAAAATCAGTGCGAATGTACATAATTTGAACGATTCAAATTTAATATTGAAATTCCACTAAGCACCTTCAGTCGAAATCTTAAATTAATCAATTTAAGTTAATGTTTTTTTAAGAAACAAGGCTCGGCTTCGATGGAAGTGATAAAAACGAATTAACATACAAGGGAAACTTCGGTTTAATTGCAAAATTAGTTCAACTTACTACTAACACTTAAAGTTTACACTTGGTGTTTACAATAAGTTGATTCTTGGTAAAATATGAATTGTAAAAACTATTGATAGAAATAAATCAAGCATCTGAAGAACCGTGGTCACTGTCAAAAGTTTACGTTACATCTTTTTCGAAAGTGTGCCATTTGTCAGCTCACGATTGAGTGTAATGTTTGTAAAAAAAATGAAATAAAACTAATACTAACTTGCAATTTAAGACGTCTAGCCATTGATCTCGGCCCAAACCTTTCAGGTATTAAAACAAAATAAACAATTCATAAGGTGTGCAGGCATAATAAATACCCAGTTCATTGACTTTGGTATCTTTAAAATTCAGATTACCTGTTAATTCGACAAATAAATGCAACATTTCTAATATTGTAAATTGCGTATTATACCTATTTTTTAAATTAATTTAATAATAATCATAATCATGTAGACTGTGGAAAGGAAAAAGGACGTAACCCAAGGCTGTTTTTTCAAAACAGCTTTTTCGATAATCAGAATGTATCATTGATTCACGTTCTATCAAAAGAATGTTAGCTGCAGACGCCAAATTAGTATCTGAATTTAGCTTTTAAGTTTGAAAAAAAAGAGCTTCTGAAAATTTAAACCAAGAAAAAAGACTGAAAAAAAGGTTTTTAATGGACAATTTCTTAATTAATATTAGATTATGTCAATTAAAAATCAGTTTAGAAGTCTCTGTCCACTTCAAGGTTGTGCATATTTCATAATTTGTATATAGGCCAAAATCATCAAAACACGTTTTAAGTGCCTCCTGTAAATGTGTGGGTTACGTCCTTTTTTCTTTCCACAGTCGATATTTTTAAGAATAACATACTGCTTTTATATAAAGAAGATATGCAAGGACTATTTATTTCATTCTGTGTTTTTTCTTGATTTGGGCTTGATAGTACGATTATGTTATTTCTTATGTTTTTCATAATACACTTTATAATTTATCAAATGATAATATGTTTATTACGCAAATCGAATAATAATAAAAAAAAAACATCATTCTTTATATCGAATATGACAAATTATGCCGCGCATTTGTTTGATTTCCCCGCGCAACCTTTGAATATTCCACGCAGCTAACCTCTCGTCTTAATACATTGGTGATACTAGACATTACATATTTAAAACGGCATGGATGTTTCATTACTTTATTGAAAATAAATTCTCATCGTGTTGAAAATGTGAAAGAAATAAATCACTAAATATTGTCCATCAATGACACAAAATAAAATCGGTCTTCCACACCAATATTAAATTTGCCCCTAAGTCAAAATTCTCAAAAAATGAAGTTCAGAATATACGTATTTTCAGCGTCAAGATATCAAGTTTTTCTTAGTTGCCAAAACAATATATCACAGAATCATTTAATAGCGTAATACGAAGAGAATCGGTCGATAAAATTTCTATACATTTTCCCGAGTATGATCTTAGCGTAAAAGGTGATCCTTATGCGGCGGCGCAGGGCGGTAACAATTATAGCCGGGGCACGCTTGTTTGCGGGCAGCCTGTATGGCGCTTTTCCTTTCCCACACACGACCGTGTCCCTTTCTCGCCGGACCTTGAGACGGGAAGGTTCAATATACCAGAACTCGTCTGGGAAGTCGGCACTGGGGTAAACCGGAATAATGTTTTTACTATTTTATTGTTTCGGTAGCACTTCGAAAAGGGAAAGTAACGTAAAGTTTTCAATTATATTTATTTTCTAAAAAAGCATTCTGATTAAATTGTATAAATATGCTTATTACTATGAAACTATTCAAACTATTGAACAATATCAAAATACTGATAATCTACCAGACCAGATTTACTCCGTGAGTTACTTATTATTCTTTTAAATAGGTACCATTTACTCAAATTCAATGAATATCATATAAAACATAAATAACCGACAAGGTAATTTATACTGTGGAAAATAAAATTGCATTTGTAAAGATTTTTAAAAGTACATACTCCCATTGTAAACAAAAGCATATTCAAATGATAAATAACCCTTGATAAAATAAACTTTGAATACAGTCGATACTTTATAAAACGACCACACTGTATAACAATATTTTCAAATCGTATTTTTTAATAGAATCGTTTAAGTAAGAACTTACTAATAAAATCTCTTGGTCTTGGTGATGGAAAAGTCCTTAGCGGACAATAATTATAATAACCGATTTCGGGTTATCTAATTTGTCGATTGGACCGGAATATCCTGAGTCGGAGCATATCTGTCTATACAACGTGGAAATTGTATACACACGGTCAACAACCCAAATGTCAGACCGGTGTTTCGAAAAGGTAAATCCGCTGAGGAGGCATTCCTCTGAGGTGATATCACGGCCATAATCACTCGGTCCACCTTCTTAATTCATAAACGTGGCGATCGATTCAATTGATAAGAAGGTTACCTATGTATTATTTGTGAATGTTTTCTACACATCCTATAACGCGTGTTTTGTTTGAAGTTACTTTTATGTCGGGTTCGCGGTGGTCAACGTTGTTGGCTTTGGTTACGGTTCCGATTTTATAAATTGATTATTCAATCGTTTTTTTTTGATTTCTGTTCAAGGGCGTGAATTTCCGTGACGTCTGACATTTCCTCTCACTCATCCTAAAACAGGACGTACCACTAATCCTGCCCTAACCCTTTCTGCGACAAACTCTCAGGCTAACTAAGCCAATGGTGACAGTTCTATGTAACCGGCAGATTCCTACTTGACGCGTACGGTTTTTGACGTGTTCTTTTGATTTTGCCGCAAAAATTATTAAATTAATGAGGATACCTTTTATAGGATACTATTCAGGGCTGTGGAGTCGTTAAAAAAAAACACGACTCCGACTCCGACATTTTTCAAAAACACGACTCCGACTCCGACTCCGACTCCGAATTTGACTATATCGAATCTACTTTTTCGACATGAGAAAGAAAGAAACAACAACTTTTGCGCGGACTCATATGCAGTGGATCTTGGTGACTCACTGGCTCGGCGTGACTCATGACACCTACACGTTTAATATTATAAAGCTATATCACAATAATTATTACGTAACTCAATTTTCATAAATTTCGTGAGTAATTTTTTTTTTTTTTAATTTGCATTTTTTTTTTTAAAGTAGTCGGAGTCGCCCATTTTTCACGACTCCGACTCCGGCCAAAACATCGCGACTCCGCGACTCCGACTCCGACTCCACAGCCCTGATACTATTCATGCAGATTATTGAGGATCATTGTATTATTCATATATGTCACTTGCGTGACCACTACATTACATAGCTCAAATAGTGGTTTTTGTCCAGGTTTTTTTTATTTTAGAAGGTGTATTTAATTTTACTGACAACTTTTGAATTATATTTAAATTACTAGTTAATAAATATACTAAATTAACAACTATTTTTTTTTAAATTATCCCATTATGTCATTTATATGACACTTGCGTGACGCCGCTGTCACAGCATACGCTGGTCACACATTCACTTGTCTGCATTGCATTGCCTGTATTTAGGCGTATGCTTAACCTCAGTCAAAGCCTCTTATCGACTGCCTTTTCATTCAAGGTTACCAATATGATCATAGTCACTCATTTAAGTAATTATATGGCATTTTGTATTTTTATTTGCAGTCATTTATTAATAATAACTGTTGGGAACGTAATAAGTAAAAATGATACTAAATAACACAATCAACGACTATTCATATGTTTAAGGCCTTATTTGACAACGAAACGAAAGACTATAAAATAAACACTACCCGGCGGAAATGCAGTCGCAGATTTTACAGTATCTAAGTATCAGGGAATAATAAGCTCCAAGAGGAAAATTATATTGTTGTTTTGATGCAGGAAAGCCGCGAGACCGTGAAATATTAACGTGCACTCACTCTCCAATTCCAATCGGCCAGCGATCGTTGCCAGTATGCGAGTTATGCCATAATAAAATAAATATCAAATCACTTTTAGGGTGTTCACTGTCAATACTTGGTGGAAAGGCATTATATTAATAAAAACACAATAATCCTTTGTACTTCATTCCACTTTATTTAATATGTCAGGACCGGTTTCGCTCATTACGAGCATCGTCAACTGATAAGTTATACATTGTTAGATGTGTTAAACATTTTAATTTTGTGCTATTTTAGAATCACTTTTAATGTAATTGGTATTTTCTTTTCAATGCCAATTGTTGTTTATAACTGTTCATTTTTGTATAAGTAGCACTGTTAAATTATATTTCTTATCAGTTGACGATGCTCGTAATGAGCGAAACCGGTCCTGAAATATTAAATAAAGTGGAATGAAGTACAAAGGATTATTGTGTTTTTATTAATAAATATCAAATATAATAAATAACATGAAAAATTTACATACATATTTGCAAAATAAATATTATTTATTATATTCTCTCTTTTCGAAAGACGACACAATCCGATCATAGAAGTTGTTCCTACTAACATGCATTTTTTTTCTAAAATTGATAAAAAACGACGATAAACATTAAAAGTGCTTGATGAAGACCATTATAAGAAAAGATTTGATTGTATGCCGAATTCGTTTGAAGAGCTCAAAAAATGTCAGCACAATATTTATATTTCCTTCAATGGGTATTTCTAAGCAGGCGTGCGGCAAAAGATTATAAAACAAAATATAGATTGATAAAACATATTATCATCAGTGTTGTTGTCTTTATTTTAACTCCATAGTCGCAAAGTATTAGGGCGCCATATCAAAGAAGAGCAAAATGAAGCAGCGGCGATTTTCACGGTACGGTGCACGAAAGCTGAATGTTGACTAAACATTATAATAACAAAAACATTTTCAACGCGATATATTTTTATTTAGTCAATAAAACAGTTTATATTGATGATATTAAAATATTGATGTGGGTATGTCAAACATAATATTATTGCCACGAAAAGACGTATGAGATTCGCTAAGAATACTTTCCCATGGAGCGAGGGGCAAAGAGATAACAGGCGCGGGGCAGTGTGTCTGTGATTCAGCCGGTGACCGAGTCACGAGCGCACTCTCCGCGTGTGCGGCAGGTCAGTGCCGCGACACCGACTACACTTCTTAGCGCCTGATACTTGCAACTGTCGCAAAGTACTAACAACCCAACAAAAATATCAATTTAAAACGCTTTTGTGATAAAGTCGAGATATTTAATGATTATGAGTACTGTCATACAAAAA
Organism: Himalopsyche anomala; assembly: GCA_031772345.1. Classification (NCBI taxonomy): domain Eukaryota; kingdom Metazoa; phylum Arthropoda; class Insecta; order Trichoptera; family Rhyacophilidae; genus Himalopsyche; species Himalopsyche anomala. The sequence goes on from CM062834.1 coordinate 2,732,321, forward strand.
TATAGTAAAATACATTATCTAAATTCAAAACAGCCTCCCGAAAAAAACTATATTAAAAAAAAAACATTTTATAAAGATCAATAAGGTAACTTACTCACAAACAGACCATGTTGTAAATTTTTAATTTTTCTACCTAAACGATGGATACATAAAGTTTTTTTTCATTTCAAGTCTCTTTTAAAATATTCTGTACTGATACGAATGAAAGATTTTTTCTCTCCACTTTAAAGGTATGATTTTGTTGACGTTTAATAAGTTTTTCAAAAATAAATAGTGTGTAATGGTTGAGATGCGATGTTTTACCGAAGAAAATAGAGGCCACTGCTTAAGTGCATCACTGCCTGTTAATTTTTTAAAAGATACATTTTATTAAAATATAACAATAAGAAATGCTTAATTCAACTGGGATAGTTTGAAAATCCTATTAGGCTAAAATCTATCAATTAAACGAATAAATTTGAATCATTCAAATTATGTACATTCACACAAGTATTGTCACTAACGACCCGGGTTTCGCCTTTCGGCATCTGCATAATTTGAACGATTCAAATTTAATATTAAAATTTCACCAAGCACCTTCAGTCGAAATCTTTAATTAAACGAATGTTTGTAAATAAGGCATTTAATGCTGGGAATAAACCTAAGTCAGGAAAAATCTTGAATTATTTCATAAAAAAAATCTTCAATATGTATATAAAAATTTGTATTGGTAGTTGTCTAAAAGTAACAATATACTTTGGATGCTGAAAATGCCGAAGGACACCCGTGAGAAAATCTCCATCCGCAGGAAACTATCGTACAGGAAGCGGTCACATGATTCAAGACAGCTAGCTACCTCACCTCAATTTTCAAACCGCTTGATCGATATAATTCTTTTTTCATTAACCGCATCCCATATCCGGTCGGAACAAAAGAAGGGTAGCTTTTAAATTGGTGGCAGGTAGATATAACGGCTGTCGTAAAAAGGGTTCATTTAACATGACTAATAAGATTGATCAATAAAGAAGGACTAAATCCTTGATCGCCCGGGAGGAAATAATGGGATACAAATCGAATAATTTGATATCCAAAATATATTTTTTCTTTTCTGACCATATTCGCTCACTGTGTGGAGCATATGGCCGTCACTGCACCTACAATGTCACCCTCTCTCCCGCAAATTGCTTTCCTTCCTCCAATTACATGCCAGCATCCCTCATTTCCGCCGAATACATTCTATGGACCCGACAGTAGCATAGGATGCCGGAAACCCACCCACCGGCCTTTTTTACCAATGAAAAAATTATCGACAAGTTTTTTGGACTGCTGGCAAAAGTATCGATCGTTGCCCTAACTATCAGAAAACAATAAGGAATCAAAACCACAGACAATGAACGAATACCAACAATCATGGAATACCTCTTACTCAAACTGTATGGTGTATTCGTTGGAATGCTGGATTGATATATTTTAAAAAAATACTCATTTGTACTAATTCCAACTTTTATTTAATAAGATCAGGACCAGGAGTATTTTAAATTTTGAATATAATGCCTTTCCACCCAGTATTGACAGTGAACACCCTAACACGTAATTGATATATATATTATAGTTGTCAAGAAAAGCGATCTGCTTTATATGATATCATAAATCATATAATATGTAATAGACATGTTTCTATAAATAATAATTCTATTTTCCCCTTCAAAATATGACAATTACCCACATATTAATTACTCGCTTTTAAAGTGGCATCCAGATCTAGTCACTTCAAAAAATTTGCTACTTCTTTTGGAGAAAAAGTTGACCTTCCCTGCCCCTCACCATTCAATCTTTAATCACATATTTTTTCTAAATTAAAAGTTGTTTTATTTGTGCCATTAACTATCATTCTTACTTATTGTTATTTAAAAACATTTTTACTTGTAGTTATACCAATTCTATGTATTTAATATTAACCTTTATTAATATCTATATATTTTTAATTATTATTTATTGTTGCCTATAAAATTGTATCTAAAAAAAATGTTTCTTAACTGTATCATTGAGAAGATAACATCTTCGGTGTGATGCAGAAATGAAAAACAAGTTTATTGAATAATGAAAAAAAAAAATGTTGTTTTGAAAAATATAGTACCTTTATATAATAATCGGTGATAAAATAGACAATAGATATTTTTTGGTAGTTTCGCCCTTGATCTTAAGCCCTTGAATTGATAAAAAATATATAGATGCAACGTTATTTATATATGATTATATAATGATGCGAAATCAAAAATAACTAACCACATTGATTTATTTATTTAAATATAGCGGTTGGATACATTGGAGAATTTACTTTTATGTGTGAATTACGTTCACATATAGAGTACTAAATAATGTAAAAATCAATTTATGGTCAAATTTATTATTCACATGTCCAGAATTGTACGACAATCGGACAAAGACTTTTTTACATCCAAATCAAAACGACAATGACAAAATATATATTTTGACAACTGAAAGACTCGTGTAAAATATGTATTTAAAAACAACTTAAAAGTGTGTTCCGCGTATGGAAGGCATTCACTATTGTACGATTGAGACTTATTCAGAGATAAAAAAAAAAGCTTATTACACATCTTTTTGTCCACATGACAATATATTATCTTTCAGTGGATGGACGGAAATAACGACAATTTGAGGCACATCGTTAATCGAGGTATGGGTGCTGGAAAGAAAATTTGCCATTTTTTATGTACAACTTATTCATATAAAATTTAACGGTACCTTATTCAAAGTATTGTCGAGAATTCATTCAAAAATAAATGTAATGCACAATTTTGATCACAACATCGGCAATATGATAAAACTGACGCTACACGCACTATTTTAAAATATGTAAAGCCATGCTTAGTTCTGAGTCATCAAATGTAGACAAGAATACGAAGCCAATGATGTTTTATTTTAGTTATTCCTACTCCATGCGTGGCAATGAAAAAACATGTTTCAAAACAGACTATTATTTCGCAGATTGGTGTCCTTCAATATTAATGGCGTGGTATATCCATTTTTAATTACATTTCGATTAAACAGAGCATGCTCTAAGTATTATTTTTATGAAGTGATTAACCATTTGTCAATCAAGATAATATAAAAATAAATAATCAATGCTCGGTTTGCCACCCGAAATTCTTTCCACTACTAACGGTCATTCTTTAAAAGCAAGGGCTGTGGAGTCGGAGTCGGATGTTTTGTCCTGAGTCGGATCAGAAAAAGCTTACGACTCAGACCAAAGCCCCTACAGCACTGCTTGGAACTGCTGTGTTCAGACCCATTTAACAAAAAAAAAAACCTTTATTGATAATGTGTAGATATTCAAGTCACCAAACTCCAGTGTTGCCACTGCATGCTAGGCTGACGTAAAATGATTTGATGGTATACATGTGCAAGTTAAACGGAAATTATTGTAAAAATCAATTTGGGGTCGGAGTCCTTTTTTTACCTGACTTCACACAGCCCACATAGTTTTAGAAACCCTAAAAATTGTTGAATGTGATGTTGATAAATCTTTATTTGATTAAAATGAGGTTCAAAACTATCAATACAATAATTTTATAAATGAAAAAGGAAAACTATACAATATAAGAAAACCACACTATAAATCGGAAGATCCAATATGTCATTATATTTGATTTATATTTTGTATTGATTTAAACAAAATCGATGGTTTGCGTTATTAGAATTGTTTTAGATATGGGTTAATATTTCTAAGAAAGGAACAATTAAGAATCCTTTGGTATTTTTGATTATTGATAATTTACGTGGCATATAATTTCTTTCCGCGTATAACTTTTTAAGCAGCGCGTTAATCTTGGGTATATTTCGGGTACAATGTGGTTGAGGAATCGATTCTGAGATGAAACAAAGGTTACTATTATGAGATTTTATAATTTCTATGACGTTTCAATAGTTTTTAAAAACTAAAGCCCCGTGCCTGAGGCATCGTAATACCTATTCAAATAAGTTTGATGACGTACAGGTTCCGGGAGTGATGCATGAGTTATTGGTTTCGGGAATTGTGATGTACAATTTCCGATTCAGGTCTCTAAGCTGACAATATTACTGACACATTGAAGTATAAATACCAAATTGTTTATTAAAAAAAACATTTGGTAAGCTTTACTAAGTTTATAAACATGTACAGTCAAAATAGAATTGTCATGTAAAATGATAGTTACGTAACTACAAAACTATTGCTTACTTTACTTACGAGTGCTGTGTAGAACAGTTTTTGTTTTACCTGAAAAAGAAGAAATGGACATTATCAGACGTATAGAGTTAATTTTCAAATAATCCAAAAAGGTTTATAACCGACATGTTTCCATTTCACAGGAAATTTGGGTGTTTTAGTTGATTTTCTGCACTCGGAATATTGTTAGCGAGACTGCGGTCCATATAATGGAAGTACAGGCAGCAGACATCGAGCCGGGAACAAAAAAGTGGTCGCCGAAATACAATCGCCGCCAGCCAACAATTTTGAGAGGATTTCGGGAACATCTGCCCACGAAATAAATGAACGACATTTCGTGAAATATTTTCCGATGGTAACTTTTACAGTGCGCATACAGCTTTGAGTAGACGATTCGGAAAATATGAGAACGCAATGGGATCAAAAAATTTATAAACTTAATATTTCTTCCTTATTAAAATATTTAGAAATCATGTGTTTTTCATCATGAGTAACGTCTATGTTACTAGGAGGCCATTGTAGTGATTGGATGTTGACGATGTAATACTTTTCAAGTATGTATCGGTGTCTTAAACTACAAAAAACTAGTTAGGGTGTTCACTGTCAATACTTGGTAGAAAGGCATTATATTAATAAAAACACAATATTCCTTTGTACTTCATTCCACTTTATTTAATATGTCAGGACCGGTTTCGCTCTTCTTTGGAATGATGTACAAAGGAATATTGTGTTTTTATTAATACAAAAAACTAGTTAATCGTGCGTGAAAGAGGCGCTGTTGATCATTACCTGAATATGTAATAAATTATGATTTAAGGTATTTAATTTCCTTTCCTCGTACACGTACATCAAAAAATGTGCGGCCAAATGAACGGACTGTTTTACATACAAGACATTTTGATAATGGACTATATTTTAGACCATATTATACTTAACATAGGAAGCTCATTTCGAATACATAATAAATTATCTCACTTATTTTATTTAAAATGTAAAAATATATTTTAAATTTGATCTCAATCTAATATCTCATTCATAAGAATCTAATAATATAAAAAATCTTGCTTGTCAGCTTACTACTTACTGCCACCATGGACTATTTCTTAAGAAAAATATATCTTTAAAACATGTATAATACTTGGAAAATGGAAAATAAGCTTTTCAACAATAATAAAATCTACAAAAAGCGAAGTCAACAAACTAACCAATAATTTAAGTACCTAATCGAAACCACTAAAAGAAAAGATGAACATACGTATTTATCAAACTTATTAGGTAATTAATATCAACTTTTCGCTTCTTCGGTCTTTCATAGTATACACTTCGTAAAGTGCATCTCAAGTGTACGTTTGTACCCAAACATATAGACTGTGGAAAGGAAAAAAGACGTAACACACACATAACAAACTTTACAGGAAACACAAAAAACGTTTTCAGAAGGTTTCAGGTCAAAGACAAATTATGAAATATACACTACCTTGAAATGCACGGAGACTGATAAACTAGATCTGGATTGGCTTTATCTAATATTAATTTAATTAATTTTTCAGAAAAAAAAACTTTTTTTACGTAATTTTTCATGATCGTTATATTCGCAGGCCCTTATTTTTTCGAACTTAAAAGCTAAATTAAGATACTCATTCGGCATTTCCAGCTTACATTTTTTGATTGAACGTGTATCGAGTTGTATACATTGTGATTATCGAAAAAAAGCTGTTTTGAAAAAACTGTAGGTTACGTTCTTTTTACTTTTCACAGTCCACATTAGTGTGATAAGACTAATGTGGACTGTAAGATAAGGAAGGATACTGATTTAATTTTAATTTTACAATCTTTAATTGAATCATGTCATTAAATTCTATATATAATTAATTTCTAGAATATGCTGTCGAAAAATTGCAAGAACCGCTTTGTTCGAAACACTCGTGATAAACAAACGCATGTGCCAACGAAAGTCCCGATGTCACACCCAACAGCCACACCACATCGTATATTTTTAAGAAACGGAAACTAAGCGTCAAACGGATAATAATTTTTGAACGAATAACGTCGTGGATGACGCGCACGGCATGTTGCGCGCGCATGCGCTCCGCCTTCCTGCCAGCTGCTCTTCGTTGGTTCGCTAACGAACGCGAGACGGGTTAGTTCTACAGAACGATACAAATATTCCACCTCCTGCAAACTTCTAATAGCCTGATACTAAGCGCCAGTCAGAAGAGACATAAATAAAATTGTTTTCGCATAATATTTAAAATTGATCTTTTCTTACGAAAATCTTTGTCAAACTTGATTTAAATCGTCATTTACATGTTAGAACTCCAAGATAATAATGCATTATGGTAAATAATAATTATCACTATTTGCTATATTAAATTCACAGATTAACGAGTTTGGTCAGTATAAAAGGAAAGGTGTACGAAGGCCACCTAGAATGGCACCTGTCGGGATTCGAACACCGGCCACTTTGGGCGGAAGGCGACGATTTAGCGGTCGAAAGAGCCTCCACCGGTGACGATTAAGCAGGCCAGCATGATAAATATCGGCCTAAGGTGCAGGCAGGTCATATACATACCTACTTGTTTATATTGTTGCACGGCCCACTACGAAAATGTCGCAGGCAAGTAAGCATAGAGACAGCGCTAACTTTAATATATAGATTCTCAAACTTTTGAGACTTATACTTTGCCGTGGCCCCCATACATAACTGAGAAATAAAAAGCTTCAAAAATATATTTCTAAATTTTCCTTAAAAATTTTGGTCACTGGCAAATTTCAAAATTGTACCCAGGAATTTACGGAATTCCCAAAATGAAAAGACGAGAGACCTTTTTTTCATTTATATTTTTAGCTCTTCCCGGATTTAAAAAAAAAATTGTCACTGGTCATATTCAAAACCTAGAAATTTACGGATTTCCCAAAATGAAAAAACGCGAGACCTTTTTTTTTTACTTCTCTCGCGAGAACATTTTTTTTTGTCGCTGCCCGACTTTCAAAACCTGGGAGTTTATGGATTTACCCGTGGTTGGGGGACCACGAACTGTGCTGTGGCTTCCATAAAATTATGTTTTCTCTGTGGCCCCCGGTTGAGAAACCGTCCTTAAGTATTTAGACCTAAATAAAAGTAAAAAACATTTAGATTGTTTCGATTCACGAAAATATCAAAAACCAACAAAGCAAAAAATTAAGGTTGCTGACGTTTAGAAGACACTATACATAAAGCTAAAATGGCATGCTACCCACTTGTGTGTGATGATTTATAACAAAAATAAATGAATCCAATATAATTCAAAGTAAGTTATCAATGTCTGCTTGTTAGTATAAATTAACTAGTCCTTAATATTTATGGTCGAAAACTTGTGCATCCAACTAATCCAGTGCTTCCCAACATGTGGGACGCGAAATTCAGTAGAAAGTACAAATATCTATATATTTAAGTCTGTCAAATCGGTGCTTCCCATATTGGGGGACGCGGAATTTCTTAAGGGAATGCGGGATTGAGAAATTTGGGAAATGATTCTGGGGAAAAAGTATAGCAAATCGAGGATTTCGAATTCGAATTGAGGGCCGCGGATTTTTTTTTTTGTTAGGGGACCGTGAAACGAAAGGGGTTGGGAAGCACTGAACTAACCAACAAAATAAATGGGTGACGCGTCTTGTGATTATTTTTTTATTATTATGAAACACAAGTATAACAAAAACAAATATAATAATACGTATGTAATAATTACAATTTATTGTAACAAATATTATTGCAATCGAGAAGAAATATTCTTTTGTATTGATTTTTTGTCTTTAATAGATAACTAACTGTAAGCCCGCTGCCCTCAAGGGGGGATTTTTTTTGCATTTTTAAATAACCAGATAATTTACTGGCGTGAAAAATAAATTGCAAACCTATTTATTGAATAAACCAGAAAATCTAAGCGTAATTAATTCTCTAAATGGATTTTTTAAGAATACACCCAGTTCTCTAAAAGAACTAAAATACACCGGGATTGCAAAACAAAATACGCAAATAGCGGAAAATTCCGAGCACGTGAAAACAGGATTTCACTGAACTGTAAATAATCAAAATTTACGTCCAAACCAAAATTTAATTAAAGAAAACTTTTTGCTCAAAAGATTAAAAAAGAATTCGATCGACAGTAAAAAAAATTGTTATTTTATTTGTAGTTTTAGTAAAAATAAAAAAATAAGGTGACAATAAACTCTTGAGATAACAAAAGTGTCGAGTCCCGAAATGTTGGGAAACCATGTCGCGAAAGTAACATAAGCCATATAGACAATAGGGGTATCAACTCTTAAAATATTAAGAAACCGTGTAACATAAGATGACAAAAAACGTCATAACGGGAAAGGTGTCGACTCTTAAAATGTTGAGAAACTGTGTCACATATAGGATGACAAAAATCATCAAGGCAGAGAGAAGTGTCGACTTTTAAAATGTTGAGAAACTGTGTCACATATAGAATGACAAAAATCATCGAGACTATTGAGGGGTGGGGGGGTGTCGTCCCTAACAGTTTTGCTATAAAAAAATAATGTTTGATATCGATATCTTTGATTATTTAAAAAAACTTCGTAGCGATGCAAACTTTCAAATAAAGTTCTCTCAATATTATTACGATGTTTCAGTTCTAAGCCAGGAAATTTGAATTTTGAATATAAAAAGATAAACCATTCCAATTGGACGAACGACAACTTCAAAAATATGCGGTTCAAAATAAACCGTTAGCATTGGTCGAAAAATGTGCTGTTCAAAATAAACCGTTATCATTATGTCCTGATGATGACGAACATATTTGTGATTATTAATATGAAGATATTAAATTGTGTAAAAAAACCAGTGCAATAATTTTACTATGAAACACATCATACGTTATTATTTAATATTATTGAATCAAGCCACCAAATCTTGAGGACGCGTCGTGTTTTAATAAACGTGACAAAGTAATAACAGGAAGCAACACGTGTTTCTTTCGACACAAAGACTGTAACGCAAACTCAAATCTCACAGAGCTGCTGGTTTGGTAAACAATGATCCCTGAGCCAAGAGAGACGACGGTTACCTCCCGGCATGGATGCCATCTGCCGGCTGCCCTCAGTGTCGGATAACAGCTAGCATCGGATACCGCTACTACCCGCATGTACCCACCACCCTTGGGAGATTTTTTGTGGATCACCAGCTTAAAATCAAGCTCACAGTGCAAACATAAGTCGTAAACCATGATTATTTTCGGATAGAATTTAATTGCATGTTAGAAAAGCTTACATGGTATCAACGGTGGGAAAAAATGGTATTATCGGTCAAACATGCATGAATTTGGCTAATTCCTATACTAATTTCTAATAAAACGCTATAAACAACAATTTTATTTCATAAGATGGCAAATAGCTGCCTCCCACTGAAAATGGAAAGTGATATAATTTAAAGACATGTTACCCACCTACACGTTACCAACATATCCCTTTAATTTGGGAAATTTTAATTATGTTTGTAAATACTTTCAATCGCCATTCTAAATTTATTAATCTGAGATGATTTTTTAATTATATGCTAGATGTGTTAAACATTTTAATTTTGTGTTATTTTAGAATCACTTTTAATGTAATTGGTAATTTCTTTTCAATGCCAATTGTTGTTTATAACTGTTCATTTTTGTATAAATAGCATTGTTAAATTATATTTCTTATCAGTTGACGATGCTCGTAATGAGCGAAACCGGTCCTGACATATTAAATAAAGTGGAATGAAGTACAAAGGAATATTGTGTTTTTACTAATATAATTTAAAGACATGTTACCCACCTACACGTTACCAACATATCCCTTACACCTTAGCAATAAATTTTAAATATTCGTAACTCTTCGTCACACAAAAACAAACGGCGAAGGCCCTGGCGTCATGAAATTTCATCAGGTTATTTTTTTTAAAAAATCGAGCCGTTTATTTTTCACGACTCCGACTTCGGCCAAAATACCGTGACTGCGCGACTCCGACTCCAACTCAGACTCCACAGCCCTGGTTTATTGTGTCAACTTCATTTGTTTTAGGGGATGAATCCAGGTAGTAAGATGTTGGATAAAATTATAATATATTTGTTAAGCTTATCGGAATGTTATTCAAAATAGCTACCAATAATATTTTAATAATTTAAGCATTTTATTCTTCACATTTGATGACTTCGTGAACTCTTTTGAAAAAAGTGCATATGTACAAAAAAAGCTCGTTTTGAATAATTGTTCAATTTTTTTTTCACAGTACGTTGACAAAATGACAGCGATATCTTGGAAAACCCAATTAAGAAAATTATCGATCAAATAAAGTGTTGGCAGCCTCTGTAAGTAGTACGTCTAATATTGATTTTCAGGAAAGCGAGATGGTTCCTGTGTCTCAGGTTTAAACGAGGAAACAAGTTGTCGTGAAAACAATGTTGTAAGAGAATCTCTTTGGCGGATTGAAGAGCGAATGAGTATCAAAGCACGACTCATGCTGTTATTAATCGAGTCAAAATCAAGTAAATAAAAAAAACGAATAAAGATTAGAGAAATTAAAACATTAAGTTTCAATCGTTAAAATGTTTTACACTAATATAATATAATTTAGATTTCAAAATTTGCGATTCTTAAATGTTTTATGGATTTAATTAAAACACTTTATTATTATAGATGTTTCACTTTATTGGCATAACATAAGTTTATACAAACATTATAATAATAATTCATTTGATCAAAAATCGGAATACAGAGAAGTCTTGGTGAGCTATTGGACCCTTTGATTAGTACCGACCTGTTTCGAAAGGAATGTTCTTTTTTGTCGATCGAAAACTTATTGTTACAATGAAAGTACCAATCATTGTTTATGGTTAAGATTTATATTTTTAAGATTCATAAATCTTTTGGCGGATGTATATTTATGGTAATAGTTAATTTTGATTAGATGTGTATTGAATCTGTACATAATATTCGAGTGCAAGTAAATAAGACAAATTATAATTATAGCATGTCATGAATGATGAGGTGTATCAGTGGTGTAGTGGTAAATAAATAGGTACCAGGTCGATCATTGATTACAAGTTAAAAAACCAGAAGTTTTAACAATTAAATCAATAAAAAAACGCGTGATTAATTTTATTTAAAAAACATTTTGATGTTTGTATATCTGTCATACCGTTCATGCAATTCAACCGTAAACTGACGATCAAACAGCATTCAGACAATTCAAATTTGACGTTCGATTGTTTTTATTACAAATGGAATATTTAAAATCTGTCAAATCGTGTGGTTTACATTTTGACATTACATTTAAATGTGTTTCGTGCATTAGGTGTGATTGTTTGTTTGTATTTTATGTGTTGCCACACCGTTCATCCGATTCCAATAAAACTTTGACAAAATTTTTGCTTACCCTTAGCAAAGGTTATAGGAATATTAAAAATAGCTCACAGTAGGTCTTTTATATACAAATCAATGTTTGTATGTCTGCCATACCGTTCATGCAACTTGCGCGAAAGTTATAGGCGTATTACAATTAAATTACAGTAGATGTTGCGTGTGACGTACCATAGACAATCGGCAGCAAACGTCAAACATACAGAAAAAGAAAGCATCAACTTCAATAAACACAAATAAAACACAAGCATTTTTTCTTCGAGTGGCATTGCAACGCTTGCCGGGTACCGGCTAGTTGTAATATAAAATATAAGTTTACTTTATCAACCATCTAAACTTACGTTAAGTGCGCTTAAAGGGCAGTGTGTATTTTGTTATAATTACACAGATGCCCCTGTTTTATTAGAATTATTTTATAAGGTAATTAATTAATCATGGCTCAAGATGAAGCCGCGTTTGAAGCAAAGCAGTGATTTACATATAATATACACCTGGAGACTGGCGTCTTAAATTCTGAAGTCCTGTAACGAATGCTTCGCAGCCCCTTTAGAATAAGACAAAGCAACCAATTCCCTTTTCCCAAAGAATAATCATTTGACATACCTGACTTCACACCGTTAAATCATTGTATGGTACATAAGGGAGGTACCCCGCCAACCAGATAACGGTTATAAGGGCTGCACAATGCGCTCCCCAAACGTAGACAAGTAATTTTAATCGAACATTACAACATTTTAAATAAATCTTACTTTAAGTGCCCGACATTTGATTGCATAACATCTTATATAATAATTGTATAAGACAAGAAATGAGTATATAAGTAAATGGCAAAATGTTACATTGTAAATGCAGTTTTTGTCACTTTTCAAGTTTCAATATGTATCCCTCTTTGAATGTTGCAAAAGATTAGACCTTTAATCCTAATATAAACGAAGTTATAAAAGCCATTCTTGCCATTTGACAAAAAAAAAAAAAAATATTATTAACACGTTGCTTACGGTCTGCACAAATTCGTGTGTTACAGTAACTTTGCATTGCCGCGGTGTGCACATTTTTATGCTTTTCATATTTATATATAAAAAACGCATGTCAAACACCTTATTTCTTGACATATTTACTTTAATGTGTGATTGGAAGATGTTGCCAAAGGCAAAACTTCGATTATCGAGTCTTTGTTGGTTCAATAACACGATTAAATATGTAAATGAAAACGATGCTAGAATCGTCATTCTTAGGTAGCGCAGTACCTAACAATATTCTCCGCGTCAAGCTATTTTTTTGCAGTTAAACCGTTAAAAAGTTTTGCTTGTTAAACCGTGTTACATATACTAACGAGTTTTATTGTGTAATCGTATATGAAGTTTATTTTACTTTATTATACTAAATAATTTGTGAACTTTTGCCATTTGTTTTTGAGACAATAGAGATTTTTAAACCTTATTTGTGTCATATTGTAATGTGTATTTGAATTTATTTACTATTTAGATTTTTGCAAGCAAGTTTGCGATTTGTTTTTACGGTCTTTGTGATTAGTTTTTGGGACTATGAATGGTCTTGTGAACGAGTATGTGACGCGATAAAAATGCATAATTTAACTGACGATGACATCATTGAAAAGAACCGAAAATAATAAAAATTTGACACGCGTAATTAAAGTAAATGCCCATAACCATGTGAACCAATAAATTATGACATTTAATAGTTTGATTTTTACGGCATCCAGAAAATCTCAAACTGTGTAACATTTGTTTGCATTGACGTATTATGTGCTTTTTTAACGAAATCATTTTTCAAAATACATAAGATTAAAACTATATATTAACAACACTGTCACTTTTACTTATAAATTACGCAATAAATCAATTAATTTTTCATGTATGGCATGCATGACGCATTCACCCATCGTCTTGCAAGCCAAACCAATATTTAGCAAGTTACAATAAAAAACGTTTAAAAATTATTTTTCCCGATGAGTTTAACTTGGCGAACACAAAAAAAAATGATTAGCATAGCAAAAATAAGTAAAAAACGACACTTTCTTTTCGATTTTTCATAGACAAAAAATATTTTTAAAGAAAAAAATGCAAAAATTGAAATATTTTTTTAATTACCTCTTTAATCACATTACACAAACATTTTTTAAAAATTTTAAAATCTGAATGCAATAAAACAAGAGCAGAAAATATATCGCGATCACAAAAACGAGAATGTGTTGTCTTCGACCAACACAAATGTACTAAAATTTATTTAAATAATATTACAAAATATAAAACAAACAGCAGTATGTTTTTTAAGTCTAATAAAAGTAAAAGTCAACTCGTAAAATATTTTAATTTTAAGTATTCTTAAGCAAAAAATATCTTATTTCAAAAGTCATTTTCAATCATAAATAATAAAGTAAATCGACACAAAAAAATACACATACGCAACAACCTCTCTTGAGTAGCATAAAAAAACAAAAACCCGAAATAAATTAGTTTTGCCTTAACGGATACTGATTACACGCCCACGTGTGTAAACCCGCGCTAGCGTGGGGCCGGGGTTTAACGGATAACGACCATTTCCGCGTTAGTGCGGGGCCGGGGTCTTGAGTGTTAAGAATAGGCTGCCATTGTTCAGATGGTTATACTAATCACTTCACTTTCTTAAACTAATCTCGTAGATGTTGTGGCTTGAAGCCTGATCTCAGAGTGCACCATGCTCAGAATGGGACACCTGCTAGGATTTTTTTAAATGTTCAAAAATATATTCTCCAAATATTAATTGTATCAAAAAAAAATGGTTATGGGTCACCAAGTCTAAGATGTTTATAATAAAAAGTTTTACTGTATATTATGAAAACAGTTAAATCACATCGTCTAAATATATTTTTTCCATTATATATTATTTTATTTATTTTAAAAAAAGTTCGTTTTGTTGATACGCACCTCACAGTTTGAAGTTTACTGACGTAATTGAGGTCGATTGCTTAGTGCGGAGCTCTTCTCTAAACTCCCTTTGTCTCGATTATTTATCACCCGCGGCAAGTCAGTTTTTTTTAAAAATATAGCCGTAAGCAAGTGTTAAAAGGCAAAATAAATGATTTTTGTTGGCATGCTAAATACGTTTCTTTTATTGATTTACTACTTACATAAAAAAAACCTAAATCTTAATTTTAAACTTAAAAAATAACCTTTTGTTGTTTCTCCTGTAAAATTATTATATGTTACCAGCAGATATAACACTTAACCATACAGTAGCAATTTATTAATAGGAGTGATTGATTTCAAATTCAACTTGTAAATTGGCACAAAAGATGTCCGGTTTCGCTCTCACTGGAAGTATACATGATGTACGAGTATATAATTGCGACAGAATTTGGTATTAAAAAAAATACTTTGCATATCTTAAATAACTTCATAATAATTAATATCGCAATTGATGTTTATTTGTTTTGGCATTTTTCTATTATAATCGCGTTAAATTACTTTGTGTAGTAGTTTAAAATACGTTAACAAGTATTTCGTATAAGTTTTTTTTTGTAAAATGGTGTGGCAAAAATTTATCAAATTGTATAGGGAATGTTAAAGATTTAAACAGCCATCTTACAATTCAGGCTTTATGGTATATATTGATGTTTTACCAACCAATGAAATCCTTAATCACTAATCCTAAAAAGTAACAATACAAAAATAAAATGAATGTGGACTACTAGTTCACTGTTCAAAAATTTAAGAGCTTTTGTTGAATGTTTGAGAGACTGTGATAACTTCGAAGGATAAGATAAAGCTAGAAGTTCGCAGCTGTTATCTACTAGTCGCAAAGACTAGCGCCTTTTTATCTCATAACCCAGTGTTAGGAGCAATTAACAAAGGCCGGGTTTAGGATTTCACATCTCAGGTAAAAATGAGTTTCCGAAAATGTAATAATGCCCATAATATAACAATCTCTTCATCCGACTGAGCAGGTACTCAGTAAAGAATAGATTGAGATGTATTATATACGACGTTAAAATTGTTTGTGCAGTGCTTGCTTTAGAAAATGCATTTCAAACAATTTAGTTTATATTTATATATTACTCGATACCCGATAACATTTGTTGAGAATACATCTAGTGTAGATATCTTCGATGGATTCGGCGGTAACTTTCTGGAAGTTCAGTGTATTAAATTAAATTTTATAAAATTATTATTAAAATTGCCGTGTTACAAACGGTGATACGTGTTTCGCCACTTCGATAAGCATCATCAGTTTACAAATAAATTTCCACAAATTTACAGCCGAATCCATCAGACTTTTTTTTGCCTAACAAACGGCTCACTATACAGCACATCGATATTTCAAAATGCTGATATGAGAATAAACCAAAGTTCATATATATGTATATTATGTAACAAAAAAGTTGTCATTAACTAAATTTAGGATTTATTTTATCTGAAATATTTTTTAATATGAACTTTAAATTGAATGTGATGTAATAATTTTAATTTTTTATGTTTCTATGCGAATTCTTAATGTATCTTGAGTTATTTTTCTCGTCCTGTACCAGTCGCAAATATAACTAGTTATTGCATTTCAATGTGTAACAAGAGAAAAATCGTTAGACGTTATTCCCAAGACCCTCCTGAAACTCAAGTCGTTGATTTTAGATTTCAATAGAAAATAAGAAAGCTTTGTATGCGATGCCGAATAATTAATTCGCCAAGGGGAGTCGACTAAAACCAGTCAGAATAACGGTTTTAATTGTATTAAAATAGTTCGCTTCTACTGTGTGGTGATATAAAACTAGGGTTAGATAAGATTCAACGGTCAAATATCAAAAGGTGACCTGAAATTTAAAACAGAATCAGTTAACAATAACAGATATTGATAGATAGAATCGTGATGATATGGACAGCCAAGTGAAACCTTTACATATTATAACAACCCATAAATAACGCGTAGCTTAAATATTATTTAGTACGTATTTCCGCTAAAGATCTATCTTCAATAATAATATTTTTTATAATTATTCATAAAATTATGCTTGTCTTTCAAATACACCGGGATCGATTAACAAACCATATACATACGTATAAAATTTGGCCGATATCGTTCGTATTTCCTATTCAGTCTAGATATACCGGAGATATGTGAATGAGTACGTCGATGTACATTCAATATTGAATAGTTTGTGAAAGATGGGAAGACTCAACCGTTTCCAGACATGTATCATTATGATAGCGTACAACATGTAAATTTTTTGCATCGATTTCTAGTATTCTATGTGTGTCAATTTACTTTTTCTCAACATTTTCTTCCGTTATAAAATGTGTATTCGTCGTAAATTTCACAATTGTTTTAAATTGTCATAAATTGTTTTATATATAATTCATATTAAAATATTTATCAGTGTTCACCAGGAAGGTTTACTACTTTATTTGGTAGACATTTTGGTAAGCATTTTGACGGATCATATTTGGCATTCGAGAAGTTAAGACGTGGCAAATTTATTGTAAAAACAATACTCCCCTTTTTATTCATTAAAAGTGACAGTATAGTGTGCGCTACGTGGTCTGTAGGAATCGTTGGCCCTTACTTGTTTTTAAAAAATGAACGCAGCGTTACGGTAACTGTCAATGTAAGTAAGAACGTCACCGTAAAATGATTGATAAAAAAGAAAGAAAAAGTAGTAGTCCTTCCCGGCGAATACCCTGTACGTACAAATGTATATATAAATAAGGTGTTATAAATCCACATACATACTTATTATGAACAGTATTATAATTAAAATTTCTGTGAATATGTGACGATATGAAAGGAACACCACATGTACCATTATTGGCGCTGTATTCTATAGTATAACGTGCAATCGTTATTTAAATACGAATGTAGATTTTAAAGAGTGAATGAATATTTTACTAAAATGAGGTTTTCGGAATATTATAATACACTCGAATGAAGTTGATGTGAGGAAACACAAGCAGCGTCTAAAAGAAGAAGTCTCACGCGAAGTCGTCAGATGCACCGACAGTTGGCTGCATTTTTATGCAAGTCGTATGTGTGTGTATACAATATACCCAGTATAAAGGCCTCGAAGCCAAATTGACTTCTTTCTTTGTTAGCTGTAATTTGTTTCGCGTGTAAGCGACAGATGCACGGGAATATAAAATGTTTGGCCGAGAGCGATCAGAATATAATAACCACCAATGATTGCAGACGCAGTTTTTGTAAACAGACCTATTATATTTCAGAAAACTGTAACGTTTTGCTGATCAGTAATAATTAAATGAGAATTTAACACAACAGGGTAAAATTAATTTTTCATATACTTTTCGAAATTAGTAAGCGAACAATGAAATCAATTTTGCTATAAAAACAAAATAATCATTTTTTTCACTTCAATCTATATAATTTAATCAAAAATAACTAGACTAGAAAGTAATAAATCGAATTTGCACAACTCTATTAACGTAAGATTTTGTAAAACTTTAACACATTCCTATTGTTGGCACTATTAAAAGTTACAATCCTACGATTTTCGAGAATTATTATATGTAGTTATACGTACGTTTTGCGACTAATTACGTATTGTTAAATATATATTCCTTGTATGTAAATGCTAGTCTTTTAAAAAATATATTAATCATCGAACTTATATACAATTACTAATTAATTTAAACATCTTGTGAATAAACAAGCACATTGCTAAACACCAATATACCTGGGCGGCATAACGTGCAAGTAAAATCGGTCGCTCTTTTCAGACCCCTCACCTGCTCACTGCGGCAGCTGCTTGTAGGCCGGCAGGTGTCACCTCCACCATGTATCGACATATGGCCTGAACCCTTTGTTGAAGAGATACCATCATGTTGTGGAATTTAAGCTTTTCCACTACGTTTTCACAGGTAGCAAATAATGGTTAATTTAACCAGATAACTATGTTCCAAATTTCCTTTAAAAACTACCAGTATTATCAACTATCAAATTCTTTTTTAAAAAAAAACATTTTAACCTTCGGGTTCCTATGGGGAACATTCGCATTGCAACGTTTTTCTTATTTCAACCATTCGCTAAATATCAATAATATCTAGTTGATATTTATTGTAATATACAATGATACGTCACTCAATCAATGCAATGCAAATTTGTCTGGGGTCACTTTGTACCCCACCGCTCCTCCATCCTTTTTTCGAAGTTTCGTTACTCAAGTAGGAAAAACTATACGCGGGAATAACACTTCTTTACGTAAATAAACGATTTAAGAATGTTCGCTACTTAATATAACGTGAATTAAAAAAAAAATTATAACATAAATTTATTTTCTAGACCGCGCCTAGAAATTTGGCTGAATTGATAAAAATCATACATTCCCATATCATTCTATCTCCAGGGTAGATATGTTACGACAGATCACCTCAAAACTCCATCTCGAGTAAGGCGAGATAAAAAAAAACTATATATAACAAAAAAAATGTTTTTATTAAGATACAGTAAACACCCCAATAATGAAGAGTTAGTGTGATAATTAGAGGGGGGCTCATTATTGGGAGGTTAAGATTTTCACTTGAATTTTTTTAATTTGAAATGCGGAATTACATATTATTTTTTAATTAATTAATTGATCATAAATATGTATATTACTTAAGCATATACGTATTCAAAAAAATTTAAGTCGTGCACATTATCAAGACATATGAATGTAGATACATATTTTAAATACAGATTTGTATGAAAGCCTAATTAGGAGTTTTATTTTTTCATTATTCGGGGATTTAACTCATTATTGGAAAACCTACCATGGCAAAAATAATAATAACCGATCCATTTTTATGAACATCATCATGAACTTTTCGATTGGATTTATTCAGCGGGAAATGGGTGGTTGAATAAAATTGTATTTTAAATTTTGTTATTCCAATCTAGCAATTGATATCAATGATATATATCCAACCTTTCTTTATGCCGGGATAGTTCCCCCCCTATGAACTTATACTTATTCCGTTGATAAAGTTGACAAAGAAATACATATATGTATACAACCATGTTATGGATTTTTTTAAAGTACGCTTTACTACAAGAGTTGAACAGTTAAATAAAATAACGTCTCATAAAAAATGACCCAATATATTTCGATAAATATTCGATTAGTAAAAAGGTCATGCACAAAGGTACGAGAAATCAAAATGAATTGTAATTCGCATGTCCAAACCGTCTGCCCAATAAATCCTTGACACTAGGGCATCCAATCCCGGGATCCGGGATCCCGTAATCCCGGGATCCCGTTCAATTTTCTGATCCCGAAATCCCGGGATTGACATGGTCGCGATCCCGGGATTTCGGGATTGAGAAATCTGTAGTAATCTCGAAAAGAGAGATGAAATTGGCAAACTGTCGATTGAAATTTCTCGGTGAGCTAAAAAAAAAAAAAAACGAGGTTTTGTGGGAATTCGGGGAAAAAGTATACCAAATTGAGGATTTCAAATTCCTCGGTGAGCTAAAAAAAAAAAAAACGAGGTTTTGTGGGAATTCGGGGAAAAAGTATACCAAATTGAGGATTTCAAATTCCTCGGTGAGCTAAAAAAAAAAAAAAACGAGGTTTTGTGAGAATTCGGGGAAAAAGTATACCAAATTGAGGATTTCGAATTCCTCGGTGAGCTAAAAAAAAAAAAAAAAAACGAGGTTTCGTGAGAATACGGGGAAAAAGTATACCAAATCGGAGATTTCAAATTCCTCGGTAGATTTATCTCAATCCCGGGATTCCGGGATCCCGGGATTGAAAATTTATCAATCCCGAAATCCCGGGATTGGAAAAAGGCTCCGGGATTGGATACCCTAGTTGACACATAGGAATGACACTTAAAATTGTCGTCATGAAATTGGATTCCGCCTGCCAATGGAAAAGATAGTGATAAATAGTAAATATTTTTTAGGTAATGATAACTACTGTATGTAATAACAACATTTTCATAAACGATCGTTATTGCAGTCTTATTACTAAAAAAAAAAGTATCTCCGGGCTAATCGAATTTATTTGCCACTTCTACTGATATTCGACAAACACTGCATGATTGCAAAAGTGCGTGGTTGCCAAATAAATATTAAATATGTAACATGACAGCAGATTTTATCTAGACGAGTAATAATTTCCGCGATTTTTTTTCTTCATATACACTTGGGCCTCGTATAACACGGTCAAATTCTGTAAAAAGTGATTGTCTGTAGGATATTTTATATTAAAAAAAAAAACTAATTTGTCAGCCGATCCCAAGCCGGCATATATTGTTTTTAATGTGGAACATACAGCTACTTCGCTGCAACTGTTTTCTGAGTCATTAATTATGGGTAGGTTTAGCCAACATTTCGACTAATTCTTCTTCGTTCAATGTACGATCCTCCAATATTTCTTCGATATCTTGAATAACAAAATCGTCAAATCCTTCTACACCAATACCACGACAATTATTAATTGTCGTTAGTATTCATATTCTACTGGTGGTACAACATTTTTTAGAGGGCCACAGCTTTTTCCAGGCAAGCATTTACAGTGGATATTATATTTAATTTTACTATATCGACACAATTTCGAATGGAAAATTTACAAATCCCGAAAAGTGTCGTGTATGATTTGTCATAGCGCATCAAATCAAACAGGTTTTTTGTTTTGTTTTGTGAAACCGTGTAATATAAAACGTGTTGTACTAAAATATCTCACAATTCATCAAAACCGTGTTGTATAAAACAGTCTTATTTGAGGCCCAATTGTATATTATTTTAGGGTTTCGGTTGGTCTGCACTGTTATATGCAAAATTGTATTACTGAATTCGTGATCCTCGCCAGTCCACTGGAGGCCTTTCGATAAAACTGTGACGTCTTGCGTTTAATATTCCATATTGGTTTACCGACATCCGTGAATCTATTACCAATGTCAGGTTTAGGGACACAAAGAACGCTGCATGGTAAATAAAAAAATATGACAGCGTCTCGACATGGTAAATAAGGTTAAGTGTCTTCAGTAGCTTACCGCGACACGCAAAATCGTAACAAAAACGATATGACGTAAAAGCTCAACTTTATTAAACCTTCAGCAATAAAATTGACATTCTTAAATTTGCGAACTAGATATCAATTTATACATTCTTAAACAGTAAAACTTAGCGGAGCCTTGCTTAGTTTAGTACATAGCTAGATACAAACTCACCCGCATTAATTTAATTAAGAACGGTCGAATTCTGTAAACTGAGTGCATTTAATGGAGGAAAAAAAATAAGAAACTCCCTTACGAATACCGACTGCAAGCTCAATGTTTATCAAACGCTAACAACTGCTTTTAATTTTTTTTTAATAACAGCTGCCGATTGTCACGGTGGACTCGATTTGAAAGATTACAGTTTTATGAGTGAGAACGCGTGCCGCTTGTTGGACATTTCTTTATTTCGCGTATTCATTATATACTATAGTCACGTATTCGCCTTCCTGTGTAGAAAGATGTGTCCAATAAGCTTAACACAAAAAAGAATCATGAGTTATCTTACCCAAATATGAACTAAATTTTCGCGAAGAAATTATTTAAACGCCAATAGCGATGTGTAAATATAAGATGTATATGTGTAAAAATTAATAATTTTGAAAGTTACTAACGGGGAACTAACATTAATTTATTGTACATATTCTATTTAAGTATTGTGCTATAGTAGTGCTTCCCAAAAAAAATCTTACCACGGCCCCCTAAATCTGAAAAAAATAATCCGCGGCCCCCCTCAATACAAAACATGTTCTGCCGCGGCTTCCCGGAGAAAACCTGCGGCCACTCAGGGGGTCGCGAACCTCAGGATGGGAAGCACTTCTATAGTATATTATTTACGTACTTAGTATTATGCAATGTTACATTCGTAGAAGTCGCGGGCTCGAATCCTGCTACATTATTTTATTATTATCTATTGAAAACAATATTTATAATATTCATCGAATTTTATTTCGAAAGAATTTATTAATTATGTAGAAAATGGTACTTCCTTGTATGACGCCAGGCGGTGAAAAATGCAACGGTCGTAGGCGCACTTCCATGTCCAGATGGGCTGTTAATCAACTGAATTTAAAATATAAAAATAACCTTAATAACTGCCCCTTTTTATGTGTTCTCAAACATCGACTTCAATGCGTTAGTTGCGCGGTAATTATCGCAATGTGACCATTCATTGTTCCCTTAAAACGGGACGTCGACTTATTTTTAGTTGATAGTGAGCTTTCTTGAATACACACTATTCAAGAAAACAAATATTTCTTCATACATATTATTATTTTATTTACTAATGAAAATAACAAAAGATTCCAAGTGTTCTAGTACACTTTTTGCGGTATAATGTAATTAGAATAAAGGTAATACTCATCAAATACTTCTGAATCTTGGTTATAATGTAGTTTTTTAATTTATCGTAATTTTGCATTGTTAATTAGGTAACCGTCCTTCAAAACGGACGATTTTAAGCTCTGCTTGGGGACAACACGACAGACTACCTAAAAACGGGAACTATGGTCACATCTCATAAAATGTGACGTTTTATATGGAAAGGTTTCACCGGCTGGCGTCAAACAAGGAAGTACCTAGAAAATATTTTTAGCCCTCTGAGTAGGTTGTTATTTAAATTCTATTTCGGATATTATATAGAAATTATCCTGCACCGAGTTATTTTTTTATTGAATTATTATTTTTTGTACATTTTAATTAATTATAGTATAGATATTTTTCCAGTAGCGTTCGAGATATTTTGTAAATCCTTAGAGCAGTGATTTATTTTTGTTTAATTATGTTTCTACAGAAATTTTTGATTATGGGTTGAATTTTTGCAACACCGAGTTTACTAAATTTTAATAATAAATAACCCGGGTTTACTTTTATTAAATAAGGCTTCTACGTAAATATGTTTTTAACACTATATTTTTTTCAGAAATAACTTTATTTAAATTGAATTTACTATGATTTAATATAAAAAAAAGAAAATTATTATCGAAGCAATGGGCAAATGGGACAACACATTGAGCAGGTACATATGAGTGATGGATGTTATGCACGGCCGGACTTACGTGTTTTGAATATTTTATGTACACATACGCACGACGGATACCAATACATTGTCAAGATGCATGGTTTCATGAGCTGAGTTTGATACTCAATGTATTTAACTAAAATGATTATAGTCAAGTCAAATCGAATAGATCAGTGTTTTTTTAAAAACTTTACATTATAGTTATTTCCAACAAACATAAATAATAAAAATAATAAGATGTAGAAATTGTAAATGTGTAATCTATTACTACTCCATCTCCATCAACATATTAAATCGTGGTGTTGGTCTAAATACGAATCGATTTCGAACACCCATTCGGTTTCTGCGTTTGGTTATTATTAATTAACTGACAGTCAAAAAGGTTTCGCCGAAAACTGCCTGGTTAGTTGAAAATACGCACGAAGATTTAATAGCAATTACTGAAAAAGAGAACCCTGTCAAACTTTGCATACATACTAAGTTTACAATCGTGTGTTCTTAACATATTACCCGGCTAAAGACCGCTGATATAGTCAGACGGGTCCATAAACACATACCAAGTACTGAAAAAACAGACAGTGTTCAACCCTCTTAAAAGGATATATTTTAAAATGGCTTCTACTTAATCATCCTAGTTGCAAATTGTAATTTTTCAATTTATAAACGATTGAAACGTCAAGCAGCGATTAAAACCAATAAAAATATATTTATATAGTTCAGAACAGCCGTGTTCATAACACTGATTAAATCCATGGTATTATGGTTTAAAAATAGAACAGCCGATAACTATAAACAACTTTCGTTTTCACGCAGCTCATCGTAATAAAATAAGACTGGCATTACTCGCCGGCGACTCGATTCAAATTTACCTACCTACCTATCGACGGTCGCGCTTGCACAGTATTCTACACGCGGTGTAGTAATGTTATACTGGCAAAGGCATCTTGTTGATAGAGATTTTTCACTCGGAGGAATTTTACCATGACCTACGCAAGTGAATGCACTAAGCTGGTCATAGACTAGAAAGATGTCTAGGTCAATCTGACAACTAGCCGGCCCGCGTAAGTTTGTTTTATGACGATTCCTCATACATGCTATTGTTGTATATTTTAACGTCAGAGAAATAGTATAAAATACATTATGGCAGTTATCGATGTTATTTTTATATTAAAAATGAACTTCCACAAAGTTACGGATGAATCTATCGAATAAATGCATTGTCGCTATTTAAGAGTGAATTATGATCTTTAACACGCAATACAATGATTATTTAAAACTATAACATTACATCGTACAAAAGTATTGAACAATGTATTCCAAAATGTTATTGAAAAAATTAAGAGCTGCAATATATATTATCAGTGTCTTGAAATAAAAATAAAATCCTTCAAGTGAAAGAAATGCGGTGTCGAACAAAACACATTGTAACATAAAATCATTACAAAAAAACCTTACCTGGTCGAAGTACTTTGTTCGGGTACCTAGGCACTATTATCTAAGATTTAAAATCTATCTTATTACCAAACTTGTCGGAATAGAGTAGGTATTTTATACATGTTATTGTCAATTCTTCAAGGAAAGATATAGATGCAATACAAGGCGTTTCACGCAAATAGATTTGCGAGGACAATTTTAACCATATAGAATTTTGGCAAGGAACATTTGTATACCTAGAAGTTCAGTTATTAATCCAATCGTAACATTCAATAAATTATATGGTCCCAGTACAAAAAGTGTTATATTTTTTAACGCATACCTAGCACACAGCTTTGCTAAATGCTGTGAGCCTACTTAGTCACATGTTATTATTAAATTCTGTTTTGCATTGCTGGTACTAGGTGTTTCTAAAATTGGCGCACCCTAGAACTGCGTCCAAAAGAATTGTTACTGATAATATTCCGAATAAAGGCGGTAGGGATTATTTCGGACGGCAACATTATCAGCGAATAAAAAGTGTATCACAACATAAATCACCTCCATGCCCATGATAAAATCGTAAATAGTAGAGCCATTAAGTCATTCAATATTTCTCTTAATATTGTCAATAAGTATTTATCATTTTAGGTATTCTAGCATATATACATTTTTAACATTAATTTTTAGCTGCTAACTTAGGTTTAAATACTGTCAATAAACAGTGAAACTTAGATGCCATAATGGCAGGGAACGTGATTTTTTAGGATGGCATGTTACGGGTTAACGGGTTACTGTTAAATCTTGGTTGAAAGACAAAATATTTATTAAAATATAACACATACATGTATTATACAAATTTCCCATTTTGGAATTATGGTCAGGCCCAATTTCGCACATCGCGAGCATTTTCAAATGATGGAAAATAAAAATTGTAAGAATAATCAAATCTGTGCAGCAAATAATTTAATGCCAACGGGTATGTAAGTAATGCGAATGTTAATTAACTGGAAATACCGCAATCCAATTCATCATACGTACACAAAAATAAACATAAATCTATATGTACACAAAAAGAAAAAAACACTGTCGAGTGATTTGTAATGCCTTTAGATATTTGAGCCAAAACGTTTTTAAACGTTATAATTACTTACACAGTCTTATATTAAAAGAAACTTTCTTATTCCGCTGGATATGGAACCAGTTATTTTTATATTCAAAATAGTTTTCCAAATATCGAAGCCATCAAAAACACTAGCATAGCTCATAAAAGGCTCCACATGGCTAATCAATTTAAAACGTCTATTTCTAAATATTGAAGATTGATTTAATCATTTTTGTTTTCATAAATAAATTTTCGTGTTACCATTAGGGATCCTAACTATTCGAGTATATTCAAATAGTTTGTGAAGTATTAAAATGATATTTAAAAAAATATTTGAAATTATTTGAATACCATAATATAAATATATAAAATTAATAATACCTTTAATAACATCAAATCAAACGAGCTCGTTCATAATAAACGTCACATATATTTAAATTGTAAAAATAATATGGCACTAAATATTTCTTATTTCAAATTGATTTTTAATTTAGTTTGTATTTATTATTCATGCCGTTGAAAATACCCGTTAAAAGCGGTTAGCGATGGGTTTATTGTTTGGTGTTTTAAAAAACATAATTTTTGGTATCTACGATAAAACAGTGCTTTGCATTTTCCGATATAAATTTAGAAGATTATGTACTCCTTGAAAACGTTAATGTCTCTTCTACATCACAGTCCTGAAAAGTACTTAAATTATATTATTATCATACCAAATTTGGATGATATTTATTGATTTGGCATTTACTTGGTAGAACTCCATTTTAATAGGGTAAAATATCAAGGTATTTCAGTTCTACAGTTTTAAAAAAATTAAAGGTTGATAGCTATTTCGGCTTACGCCATCGTCAGAACTATGCTTTCAGCATATAAAGCATAGTTCTGACGATGGCGTAAGCCGAAATAGCTATCAACCTTTAATTTTTTTTTAAACTGTAGAACTGAAATACCTTGATATTTTACCCTATTTAAATTTGGATGAATTTTCTCGAAAATACTTCGTACGAAAGAAATTGTTTCATTTTTAGTAGAGTATTGTAATTATTTATTGAAACTGGAAACATTTCCGCTTTAACAACTGGAACCACTTTATGTACAATTCAATGTTTTATTAAGCCGACGACACCTTTTTTACAATATTTTCTAAAAACTATTTCGTCAAACTCATCAAATATTGAATCCGTCTGAGTTGACTGAAGCAAAAAAGATACAACCTGTGATACTCATTATTCTTGAAACCTGGTTAAATTGTGATGTGAATTTTAGTTAAATCGTCATTCGAAATATTACGAATACTATTCGAATAGTTAAAAAAATGGGCCTGATATATTTGAATATCGCATATTCCATTAGGATTCCTAGTTGCCACATAAAAATTCCACGAACTTTGTACACATACTGTATACATGAAGTATTATCGAGGGGGATCCATGTATACCTGTATTATAGTATGAAATGAGGGGTACCTTAGCCTTGGGCTTCCAAAGTGTCATATTAATGAATAGTTTGCTTACAGCTGTCGAACCCATTTTTTGCACATTCTCTTAGTCCCCAAACCCAACGACGGGTCTGCAACCATTTCTTTGTATGCTTTAAGTGTTTTTAAAATCACAAATATACCTTCTAAAAATAAAATATACATTAGTACTAATTTATTTATTGATTTGGCATTTACTTGGTAGAACTCCATTTTAATAGGGTAAAATATCAAGGTATTTCAGTTCTACAGTTTTTAAAAAGTTAAAGGTTGATAGCTATTTCGGCTTACGCCATCGTCAGAACTATCTAGTTCTGACGATGGCGTAAGCCGAAATAGCTATCAACCTTTAACTTTTTAAAAACTGTAGAACTGAAATACCTTGATATTTTACCCTATTAGTACTAATTCCCACTTTGATTTATTAAGATCAGGACCAGGATCATTTGTAAATTCATTTTAAAAATATAAATTTATTTCTCATCAGTTGACAATGATCGCCATGAGCGAAACCGGTCCTGATCTTGATAAATAAAATTGGAAAGTAAGTACAAAGGAATATTGTGTTTTCTCTTCATACGAATAACGTTATTATGCTGCAGAAAACACCAAGTAAAAATAATGTGATGCAGAAGTGGGTGGCACACGGTAGAGGATTTTTTTTTTTAAAAAAAAGCCAATTGTTATAATGTGTCTCTTGAGCAGTGGCGGATTATCCTATAAGCAAATGAGGCGAGCGCTTGGGGTCTCCGAATCTAAGGGGCCTCAAAAATAGCTTATATAACATAACCCGTACAATTTTTGTTCAGATTTTTAAATATTTTTACTAGTTTACTTGGAATTTTCCGACGTTTTTAATTTATCCAAAAAAACAGGGCCTCCAAATTGTATTGCTCCTAAGGCCTCCCATAACCCGCCACTGCTCTTGAGATGTATTTATGTATCTCATGTGATATTAGAATGTAGGAATGAAAAGATATAACGAAGTAGGTGATCGTGTACCGAAGACATCAGGGCTTCTAATAGTTACATTTTTTAACGTTTGGAGATTCAATATGATGTTAGCCATCGAAGGAAAGTATCGCCAAGGCGAAGTATTAAAGGGAGCGTGTGTGTATCGCCGTCGCCGGAAAATGGAACCGAATAACTGCCACGTACTTTGTGCGAATGACGAAAGAAAGAGGACCAGTTTTCGAAGTTTGCTGCCATAAATAAATATATACACAATTCGTGAAAGTTATCCAAGAAACAGCATAAATGTAACACATATATTGCTTGAATGTTGGCGTCTTTTTTTTACTAAATAATTTATTGTAATCTGGACACAGAAGTATAATCATAAAATATTAAGCCTAGTATATGTTATGATTGATTACATGTTAATAAAAGACTGTAAGCGGCTGCTAGCAGATCGGTAAGTTAAGTATATTAATTTTTACGTCCCGGTGCTATTTCTGTGTGCATACACTACACTTTTCAGAAGGTCTGAAACACGTGGTCGTGTTGGACGGTCTGTATGCTGAAATGGTGATTGCGTTGAGTATTTCATATCATTTCAAAATAAGTGTATGCGCGCGGGAATCGCACCGCTGCTCATAAATCACATGTATTAACACAAAATACACGTCATTGGTTTTTTAAGGGCCAGCAACTTATCGGAAGAATTTTTAGCACCGTATTGGAAGGCGATTAGAATATTTTAATTCAAAACAAGACATTTTTAAACTTAGGAGTAAGTATACAAAATAGGCTGCAAGTTATCGTATGTAAGTATGGCGATAAAATTAATGTTTTTAAACGATAATTAAGAAATAATAAAAAAATTACACGACTGCGTCTGTAAATTATAATTTATATTATTATATTTTAGTATGTACTATGTACAAATCGGTGTTGTATTCCATATGCTGAGAAAGGAAAGATTCGGTGCAGTTACTGTGAAGGTTCAAATTACATCGATACACCACGGCTGAACAAACCGAACAAAGTTTCGAATAATTTTATATGATGCGTACAAGATACTGTGTGGGCACATAAAATTAATATCTGAAAAAAAGAAGAATCAGGGCTACCAGCAAGGCTGTACATTTTATTTTCTTTGATTATATATGCATTGAGCGGTTACTCCGAGAATTCTTAAAAAATATATAAAACCATAATTGGCAGCCCATTAATTCCGCGGTCTGTGGAACTATATGTGACACGTGTTTCCCCTAATTGTAGAAGCCTCCTCAGACTAACTTGATAGTAAAAAAAAAACTATCAACGTAAACATTACATCTAATTCGTAACAATTTTCCCATTTCAGGAATCAAGAATGAGTTTTTTCCGATGACTCAGCGTGGAAGATACTATTTACTTGTTACTTATATCAGCATTATTTCTCTATTCAATCAGTCAAACGAATCACAAGAGCGTGTGAAAAATCAATACTGATACTTGTAACTGAAGAAATTCGCCGTCTGATCAGCATCAGAGCCCCGCCAAAATTTCGTAATTAAATACCAAACTATTTTTCTTTATCCCTTTTTTATGAACTTCAAATAATATTCAAGGCGATTGGTTATTCATGGAGCGCATGTCGATCCGCGTAAATCAGGAAATGGGTGGTAATATTTCTTAAAAAATAGGATTCATTTACAATCCGATATGAAATATGTTTATATCGTATTTAAAGTGGAGACCCTGAAACTTTAAATACCTAGTGAAATCGTTCTCGGACAGAAAGGATGGAGAGCCGCCGGTCATTATATCAGGTAAAGCATTGAGGCGACATAAAAAATAAAGATATTTTACTTACCTGGCCATGAAACCTACAAGTTTCAATCCTACATACATACCAATAAGCAACTAGTTCATGAAGATTTTAACAATAATTAAAAAAAAAAAATACAAAGCAACTAGCTGCTTGTCTTGAGAAATGGCATATTTATTGTTTCACGCCTAGACGATTTTACAGATACTGAACGATGCGGTAGATATATTGTGTTTTAAAGATTAGGCACTTTAAAGAAGTTCATATAAACTGTTCAAATAAAATATAAAAAAATATTTTGTTTTAATTCCTCGTTATTCATTTAAGATCAGGACCGATCGAGAAAAATAGAGAATATTTAAGAATTTTTGATGAGCTTTGGTTGGATTTTTGATTAAAAATTGTTAGCATTTATTTGTAAGAAGTCGAATATTAAATATTTATATGTCCATTCGTATATACCCTTAATCGATTTATATGTCCATCAGTTGATAATTCGCGATGATCGAAACTAGTCAATAAATAAAGATCACTTTTAGGGTGTTCACTGTCAATACTTGGTGGAAAGGCATTATATTAATAAAAACACAATAATCCTTTGTACTTCATTCCACTTTATTTAATATGTCAGGACCGGTTTCGCTCATTACGAGCATCGTCAACTGATCAGTTGACGATGCTCGTAATGAGCGAAACCGGTCCTGACATATTAAATAAAGTGGAATGAAGTACAAAGGATTATTGTGTTTTTATTAATAAATAAAGAATATGGAATCAATAGAAATAAATTAGTTATTATTTTATGCAACGCCTTTCCACCAAGAATTGACATTGAAAACCTTTCAAATTAAAATTTAGGTATTTACCTAGCTCCTGTTTATTCAAAATATATTAAAAACAATATGTTGGAAGGTTTTGGACTAGCAGTGTATTGGAACTCAAACGATTGACAAGTTATGAAGCCACAAAATACAGCCAATTCTCTTTTTATGCGTTTTCGAAGTTATGCGGTTTTTTAGAAATGCATTATTTTAAAAAATGTATCATATTTACGTACAAATTATTACATAAAGAGCACATATCGTTGTATTTTGGATATAATAGAGAATGAATCATTAACACTAACCGAAAAAAATACGATTTTGGACTGTTGCATTTGCCACCATTGAATTAAGTCCACGTACTTCGGGGTGCGTTACAGTCGATGAAACCATTGGAACATCGGCAATAGGTCTGTTCTTTTGCGTACTTCTGTTGGTTTGCAAACCATCAGAAATACGCAGAAGAACAGACCTAATATCAGCTTTAATAATTTAGCACAGGCATGGGCAACCTTTCCTAGGTCTGGGGCCAAATTATCATTCTGTCTCCGAGTCAAGGGCCGGACCAAATTATTAAACATACTAAAGTAATATTAAATAAAACACGTTGCTATTTCTTATATGGTGGTGATCATGAACTAGTAGAGTGGAGCCACAGCAAGCGTCCGAGTCATCTCCATTGTTTAATCCATTTCTGGACTTATTATTTTCTATCTCTAATACTTCGCCGAGATGAATCAGGACCGGACAAAATAGCTCGAGGGCCGGTGGTTGCCCATATATGCTTTAGCACATTAACTTGGTGAAGAAGGGTTTGATACCTTTAGCGAACATGGTATCGACAATTACTTATGGATAATGCTATAAGTGACGATGATGTCATTATTTTATCTCATACTATTGACTATTGAAAAAAAAAACCAAAAAATTATGACAAAGTGGATGAAATTCCAGTAGATTTAAATTATGAACGCGCATTTAAGTTTCAACAAGAGTTTAAAAATTGTAGTTATGGGTATAACGAACTGCATAAACAAAAATAAGAAAAATACCAGCACAGAACAATTGTGTGATTAACCACTCCATGCGTAAAGAACAGTCGTCTTTTACAATTGATGCGCATACTATTAATACACAAAAAAGAGGATGATTTCGAACCACGTGCAAAACGCACCTAGTATTTTCATACAGTGACGATAGTTTTACTTAAAATGTTGCTTAAGTGAAACAATGTCCAATAATTGTATTTTTTATTTATTTTTTTTACGCCGTGTTTTTCCCCTAATTTACTTCCTATACTTCTTATGCGATTTTGGGTAAATTTTAACTCACTGTTTCAAAGTTATGCGGATTTAAAAATTTATGGAACGTATTCCCACTTTTTTTATGGAAGTCAATTCTTTTTTTATACGATTCTGGGTATATTTTTACTTGATGTTTCAAAGTTATGCGGATTTTAAAATTCATGGAACGCATCCCCACTTTTTGTATGGAAGTCAAGTCTTTTTTGTGCGGTATTTCGTGGAACACATCTACCGCATAAAAAGAGGATTGACTGTAAATGAAACGAGACAATCAAACTAAGCAATTTTATGTTTTATAATCGATCATAATGAGTGCATTATTTACTTTTATTTGTAGTGTGTGTATAATTAGGTAGGTTATTGCTAGTTTTGTCTAAAGCAGTGTTTCTCAACGGTGGGCCATGTGACCCCCCAGGGGGCCACGGCCACAGCGTGTTCTAAGGGGGCTACAGAGATTTATTTTTGTTTTGGGGAGCCACAGCACAGTTTAGGGGGGCCACGGGTATTAATAAAACAATACAGGGAAGAGCATAATGGCGGACGTCACGCAGCTATTTTTTGGCATTCTAGATTCTAAAATCTTCGAAGAGCTATAAAAAAAGGTGGGTTTTTGAAATTATAATTTTCATGAGAAGACAAAACAATGGTATGGGGGCCACAGAAAAATAAAGACACTCAAAAGGGGCCAAAAAGGTTGAGAAACACTGGTCTAAAGTAACACGAAAACAAAATATCAAGTGTTGTATAGCATTTGTTTTATTATGTCTTGTTACAACGTTAAAATTATTATGTCATTATATTAATACGCAATCTATTTAGGTTCCAAATTTACGGATTTGTAACAGTGTCACGTCACAAATCCAGTATGTCACGTGCTCAATTTGTTTATACTTTCTTTCCGAATTGAAAATTTTTGAACGACATTAATTCTATTTTTTGCCGAGAATCTTCAACCCAATTAAATTTATATTTCGCAGGAAACTTACACTCCATTATGACAAGTTTCATACAGCATAATTTATAAAACTACTCATTTTCTGTGCCTTTAAAACATATATTTTTCTTTTGGTAAAACTGAACCTATCGTTGCCGTACGATTTCATAATATTCACAAACATGAGTTTCAGTCGTAGAACGGCACTCGGCAGTGGCTTCAAAAACGATACAAACCCGGCCAGGAATATAACTTCAGAGTATTTTTAAAATAACGTCCCTAATTTGAAAGTATGAGCTAGAAAACAACAAAAAAAAGGTTCGAGAATTGGACGCGGAACTTTCGACGGATGCCGAAGTCGGGTCGCATAATAATTATACACAGGCATGGTATATAAACGCTTACCTTAATATAACTTAAAGCGCTATATTTTTTTTATTAATTATTACGAAAATATATACGTTTCAAATATACATCTTGTAATTTTTTTTTAATAAAAATACCATAATGATTATAAACATTCAATTGCGGTTATTTAGAAGTTCGATTAATTTTACAATAATTTATAGTTTAACAGTTTCACTTAGGTGTTTCGAGCTTTATTTTACATTTTGTTTATCATACAATTTGTGCGAATGTGTTTTTTTACATAATTTTGGTAACTTAATCGAAGATTAATTTAATGATGAACGTTTAGAATACGCTCAACACTAAAGAAAACGCGAGATTTCACTTGCTACTCAATTTCGAGTGGAACGTCATTATTTAGAACAATAAAACCATTTTTGTTACTAATAATAAAAAGCGAAACCATGAGGTTGTATTTTGTAATTGATTACCACAAGAAAACAGGCAGTTACAGAATTACAAATTTAGGGATAAACATCCGATACAAAAGTGATAGTTCGAAACTTCAATTAAACATCATTTTGTGATTACATGAATAGGGGATGATTTCAGAAAGTATGAAATATGTACATGCTATTTTGCAAGCCCAACTAGCATAAGGTGGGCGTGAAATCTTTACGGTACGTACTGCCGAAAAATCAATAGTTGAACACGTGGTAAGCGTAGTACTGAAATGCCGGCAAAAAGACCTTCAACTTAGGTACATTATAGCTACGTACCTACTGCTTCCAAAAAAAAAAACAATCTTTCGCAGACATTTAGCTTATGTAACCAAATATACTTGAAATTATGGATTAATCATTGCGTCATTTTGTTTTTACTAAGATCTATACATAAACCTATGTATTTTAATATCTTTATAGATATATTGAAATTCAGAAAGACATAATTACCTACAAACCGGTTATTCCCATCAACATGACATAAAAGTAATATTATTCAGTATTTCATTAATTTTCAGACTGAAATTAAATTAATCATTATGAGCTTTACCACCCTAGAAGTCTATTGTCTCGATACCAGTAATTAGTAATTGGACTAAGATTAACAATGAAGAATACATTTACCATGTGATTAAAAGGTTATGCAGGTACAGCCTAATCGAAGCTTAAATATCAGGAAATACTTTCATTTGTGGAATAATATACTTAAGTTGTAATTATGTTATAATTATCACTACAGTTATAACGTAGCACTAATTAAATATTAAAATGGCATTAAATATCAATCAAAATGTTATAATACTGCCAAAAGATAATCGATAACAGTAATAATAACCAAACTAAATATAAAGTTGGGCCAAAAAAAGGAACTACATAGATACAATAAAACGTGGTAAAGATATTTTTTTGGCAAAAATTG
The DNA here is from genome assembly GCA_031772345.1 of Himalopsyche anomala. Taxonomy (NCBI): domain Eukaryota; kingdom Metazoa; phylum Arthropoda; class Insecta; order Trichoptera; family Rhyacophilidae; genus Himalopsyche; species Himalopsyche anomala. The sequence continues at coordinate 2,767,508 of CM062834.1, forward strand.
TGAATCATTTCCTGTAAAAGCATATATTTTATATATATATTTACTAATCACTATCGTTTTTTAAATCAATACATTGTAGTGACGAGCACGTGAAGTCTGTAAAAAAACAAATTGGGTTACATGCTAACCGTCCAAGGACGAATTTCGTCTCGTAAAAGTGAGGTTATGTTTGGCATCGCGGCCGGCCGGCACATTTAATAATATTTTTGCGTCACGATTTTACGAAATTATTCCTCGAGATTATGATATAAAAATGAACAATATAAATATAATATTTTAGGAGGTTCTCATTTTAAAAAGATATCCTCTTTGATTCGATGGAAAATAAAATAGCTAGGAGGTGATTGGTATATATATAAAGGTGTAAGGACAGCTGAGCTAATTCTTATCAAAAGCTAAATATTGTGAAATCTCGAATAAATAATGGAAAACCACTTTGATGGCATATTATTGATAAGAGCCTTAAATATTTTCGGATGATCTGAGGAGGCAACCATAAAAGTAATATAAAATCTAATAATATTTTTTTAAGTTCCTGCGTGATTATTCTTATTAACTTAAATCAGTACTTAACATATATCTTAAAATTTACGAGGCGAGTGGATACATGCTATAAAATTATTGGAATAAATTTTAACGACGTGGTTTTGATTTAATTATATTAAACTAATATTAATATACGACCTCTCATGTAAATGTTAATAATTATAGTTAAAGCATTTAAACAATAACTCTAAGTTAATTAAATCGTAATACAAATAACTATAAATATCGCACAAAAATAATTCCGTGAAAAAACGGCTAAGAAATCATGCGTAGATGATCACTCACTTTTTAGGGGTTGTAAGGTTACGCACAGGGAATGCCGCTTAGGTTTAAATATGTTAATATTATAGAAATTATTTAAACTTAATTTTATTGATTATTTTCTATTCGAATCATTGATTAAATATACACTCTAAAATTGCCAAACCCTCTAAAAATCCATACCAATCATTTGCGTTACTTCAATTTTCGCCGCTCGTTGGAGAGCAGGGTAGCATAAATTGAAAGATATAACTTTTATCAAAACATTTATAGATAAAGTTGATGCAAATTTTGTGTTTGTTGTTTTTAATTACCTTGTCTTCCGACGATCTCGGCTACGTGTTCAGATGAGGGCACCGGCACGCACTCTGTCATATTCTGGGATTTCTTCGCTCTATCGTCCAAAGCAGATTGTTGGCACGAAAACGACATCGTGGGACTCGAAGGGCCCATGGGCTCGCCGAGGCCCAAGAGAGACAACTCCAGAGCCAGCTGAAGTGCTCGTTCTTCCACCAGACCTCCTCCTTCGGGGAATAGACTCGACGGCATTTTGTCTCACGGAAAACACAGTCAATTGAGAGTAATGTTAAACAGTCAAAACACTAGGAGTCTTAGTTTGTCTTATTAATTCGTCTGCAACAATACCTCGATACAACAATCGCGTAAATAAACAATAATCAAAGGCCGGCTACGCAAATTCTACGCAAGCTCGCACTGAATGTACCCAATTAATCCAATATCAACAAATTTGGTTTATTGTATATTTATTTACGATTGAAAAAGTCTAACAGTGACGAGTATAAAAATGTAAACGTTCTCGTGCGGTTATATCTCACGTGTCCCTTTCAAACAGGCTTGCTATATCAAATTTTATATTTCGATATTTTTAATTGCGCTGGTGTCGGTCGGGAGCACGCGTATTCACAGTTGGATAGTCCGCGGGCGACTGAAGACTCAAGTTTTTGTGAGCATTGGGCTGGGACTCATCGGAACAGCGGCGGCGTAGGGGACAAACAGGCACATTTACAGGGGAGGGGCACACCCTTCGGGTATAGTAAGCCACCGCCAAATCACCGAAAACAACACAATAAAATTACAACAAAAAGCCAAAAATTATTAAATATTAGAATGACGACTATAATAACACAAAATACTTGAAAGGTTCAACATTTATATTTGATTATACTTATTCATATATAACTTTTATCTTGTATTGATACGCGAATGGACGAAACCAAATATTTCAATCAATATTGTATCAAATGTGTATCAATTTCTCATTCTCAATCCACTGTATAAACCGGAACAGATGTTTATATAAATTTTGATTTATTCCCCTTTTTACTCTCTTTCTGAAAACAAAAGCTTACGGCTGACTTTTAACCGATGTTCGTTAAAAAATCAAACTGTTTAGCATTTTATAGAGAAATCATTTTTCGTCGTTCACAGTGTATATAAATATAATTATGTTGGAAAAACAATAAGCTATGATTCGTGGTATCAAACCAGTGGCGGATCCAGAAATTGTCCCAAGCGAGAGCCATTCAATTTGAAAATATACATGATACATAAATAATACATTAAAAGATAGATGATTTCAAAATAATATATCTATATAAAAATAGTCAATACATAACTATGTGTGTATTCTATAAAACATAGTAAACCAGAGAATTAAAGAGCTCATTTCACAACAAAATTTAATAAATTAGAGAAATGGAAAATAAATTCTCCTCAGGGCCACCATACCTCCCGCGGATCCGCCAATGTATCAAGCGAACGTTTCAAAATCATTGCAGGGCTGATTTAAGAATTGTAACCAGATGGTACGTAAAGAACAATTTAATAACTTATATTACTTTTTATTAAGTGATGACAACATCACTTTTGATAATGCGCAATAATTTATTAACTTAAAGTATGATAATGATCATTAAATATTTCATTTAAAAAAAAATCTTTAAATATTATATAAATATGTGTATGTATACGCATTGTTCTATTGAATGAATACACTAAGCATAAATCTTTAATAATAAGAGTACATTTTTTTTTAACAATTCAGATGGTGAGATGTCTTTTTTTGGTAAAGATACAATATTGTTAAAAATTACACAAAATATATAGTGCTTATGGAATGTCAGTATTAAGTTTAAATCGTTCACACAACGATTTAAATTTAATACTGACGACGTTTTTGTCATTAACGACCCAGGTTTCGCCTTTTGGCATCTTCAGGCGTTCAAGTGCACGGATGAACTTGAGCTGACGCTTAGTTAATGAATGTAGCGTGTTTTTATAAGAAATAAATGTATCATTAAGTTTAAAGCCATTGCTGGCAAAAAGGATTAACCCATGGGAATGCCTACAGATTTGAATGGTGAGTAGTTTTAAGATTTATATTTATTTTTGTTTTTGTAAGAAAAGGTTTTATGATTATATTTACTTACATATAGGGTATAAAAGTGGGGAATTTGGCATATTTAACTGCTCATTCAAAATCGGAAGGCTTTTTAATTGTGTTTTATTTATTTCTTAGGTTCCCTGGAAAAGTTCCCTGGGTGCAACATTTGCATCCCTTGTTCTCGATTGAACACGTGTCTTTCTGAAATTAAGTGATTAGCAAAAGTAGACGTGTCTTTTTTTCAATCTAAAGGTTTCCATGTGCTCTGACAATCTGGTATTCAATGTCCTGTCAGTTTTTCCGATATAAAATGTTGTACAACAAAAGCACTGCAATCTATAAACCCCGGATTTATTTAAGTAATGTATTCTATCTTTATTGTTAACTAATAATTTGGCAAAAGAGTTTTTATAATAAAAAACTGGTCTATCGCTTTATAATGCTTTGTGCGATTCTGATTGTGTTTTAAAATTGTATAACAAGTGGTAAAAAATATTTTTGAATTGTTAATGTCGCTTTAAATGTTAATGCCGCACAATGACATATTTTTTTCATTTCGGTTCTTGATAAGACACAGGGTAAATAAGTGCACAATTTGACTAGTGAATATATATTTAGTAGATTGAAAATGTAGTTAGTATACATTGAGCTGTCTAGCGCGAACTAATTCTCAAGTTGGGCTCACATACTTCCGATGGTCCGATGCAATTCGTCTTTCAATTATTGCTAATGCGGAAAAATCAAGACACTTTTTTCTTGTATAAAACCCACTTAAAAATTGAGAACAATAATATTGGATTGCTTTTCGCCAGCAATGGCTCTAAACTCAATGATATATTTATTTATTATATAAACACGAAACATTCATTTACTAAGCGTCAGTGCACTTGAACGCCTGAAGATGCCGAAAGGCGAAACCCGGGTCGTTAGTGACAAAATCTGTGAGAATGTACTTAGTTTGAACGATTCAAATGTATATTAATATTATTTTATAAGTAGATGCATTCATTTGTCATCCCTGAATTGATTTATACTTTAAACCGCTCAATTTCTCAAAAAAATCAACCAAATAGGATGATTTGTGCTTTACCGAAAGAAAATGTTTGCGAAGGCACTATTTCTAAATCTTGGGCTCCAGATAATTTTTAATAGGAATATATAAAAATCTAAGAAAAATAAAAATATTCATACACTGAATTGTTACTGTACGTACGATACGAAATTTTATTTATGTGAATATATTATGGTGTGAAAATTATTTTTTTATTAAAAAGTTTTGGCGCCTCCCAGGTTGGAAGCCGCTGCTCTAAGGCAAGAGGTTAGCTAGGCGGAAATTTCAAAAACTACGCGGACCGATCAAATATTAATTGAACAACTGTCTTGTAGTGCGCGCCAACCCGGAATGACTGTGCGGGGGCTTACCAACTACTGCGCGGCTGCGCACACGCGCAGCTTAGAGGGAACGTTATTCCATACCCCTTGTATTCGCTGCATGCGTTCGGTTTCAAAGCACCGTATACTTTCGTAAGGTGCCATGGCTCGCAACCGTAAAGAAGCACTGTCAAGATACATGTGTTGAACAGGAGGGGTTTAATTCTGACCGACTTCATCACTGAGCCCCATACTTTCCAGATTGAATTCAAGGTTGCTCCAGCCATCCTTAATCGGATCGCGGATTGCCATCTGCCGTAATGTATACCCCTAATTACCTGTAGCCGTCGACTCTCACGAAAGTTTACCCAGCGCGCGCCAAATGGTAGTTTGGGCCCGGATAGGTATTGTGGCAGAGCACATTGGTTTTACTCGCATTGACTCTATCATCATGAAATTTTACGGGTTGCTGTGCAGCCTATCCATTGTCTCCTGAATACCCTCAAAAGAATTGTCAAAACAAGTATTCTAACTTGTATGTTAAGAACATTTATTTGATTGAACAAAAAACAATACGATGTCGTTAATGTCGCCCCACTACCCTCTAAAGCAGACGACTGGTGAAATTTTAAAGTCAAATTACACGTTTTAACGTAACTATTGTACGTCATATTTTCGAATAAGCTTGCTACTTTCATGTATTTTAATAGAAATTCAACAATTGATTGAAAAAATTCGAATACACGAGCACCTCAACCGAAGCCAACGACGTTGACCACTCGACCGCAGTGCCCTGATATGTAACATAAAATACTGAGGCTGAATGCTTTATCGCATGAGCTAAAATGTTAATTACATGTTAAGATTTCGACTGAAGGTGCTTGGTGGAATTTCAATATTAAATTTGAATATTTCAAACTATGTACATTCTCACAGATTTTGTCACTAACGACCCGGATTTCGCCTTTCGGCATCTTCAGGCGTTTAAGTGCACTTGATGCCGAAAGGCGAAACCCGGATCGTTAGTGACAAAATCTGTGAGAATGTACATAGTTTGAACGATTCAAATTTAATATTATAGTTATTTCATGTTTGTTCTCCCAAGGTGTATAACCAGCCTGCCAATGGGGATGCCACTGGGGAGAGCTTTAACGGTGTTCAACAATATTGCTTCGGATGTCGACATATTCCACGTAGACGTGGGTGAGTTCCGACGAATACTATTTTTTTATGTATTAAAGTAGAGTTCGTCGGAGCTTACTCAGTTGACTTCTTTGCCATTTTTTTTTCTACTGATTTTAATATTAAATTGTACTATTTTTTTCTCTCCATTGTAAAAGTTTTAAATTGATAATTTGTCAACCTTTTGCAATGTTAATTAAATAAATAAATAATTGATACCGTAAAATAATTTAGTACTGACACTGACCATGGGTATTATATAACTGCATTTCTAAGCCTCTAGTAATATAGATCCTGAAGGTAATATATTAAATTATTTTATTTTGTTCAAATGGAAAGTTTCTTTTATTAAGTACATAAAATACTTTGCAAAATGCATTTACTTTACTTCTTCAATTCTTACCTGAGTTGTGTCGAGGGCTTGTAATAATTTCCGAGTACTACTTTATACCTGAACGGTTACATTCAAAGATGAAATTGTATATTACTTTTCAAATTGGCTATTCTTTCGTAGAAAATGTAACACACCTCAGTATTTTTTTACGAAGGTTAATGAAAGACTTCCTAATATTTTTTGTTTTTGATTAAAGATAAAATGTGTAATTGATAAATGGAACTGTTTATCAGTAAAATAATGCTGATTATAAGTATGTATAAATTACAAAAAGTTTATTTTGGTAAAAGGGAAGGGATCTTGTAATTTCCCATCAAAAGCATCTTACGATATCAACGAGAAGCGTCTCGTTATAAGCAGGACTGTTTAGTCAGTTAAAAAAATACGACTCCGAGTTTAAAGTTTCTTTCTATCATTTCATTTTAGCTTATATAGGTATATCATCAGATCATCTTAGTCAGCCTACCATCCAGTGGCAATACTGTGGAGTGTGGACTACTGTGGTTTGAATACACATCATGATTTTATTTTTTTAAATAGATCTGAGTCGTAAGATTTTTCTGACTCCGACTCCACAGCCCTGGTTATAAGTACTATTTAAGTATTCTATAAAAGTGAAATGCAACCTTCTATCTTCCATGGCACACTGAACATTTCTCAAAAGATTCGCGGTAGGTACACGACACGTAAAAATATGTATAAAATGTGCATGTACAGAATAGAATGCATATAGATAGTTTTTTTATAGCTTTGTGAATGCGATATCAGCACAAGTAAAAAATAATAAGTTTTAGGATTCATTAGTTCATGATCAAGATCAGGGGTGACGAACCTTTTTATTTCTGAAGGCCGCCGCATTCATTTATCAGATATTAAGCATAAGGCCGCAGTAATGAAAACGACAACATTCCTCCCCGCCCCTTAGATGAATATTTGTGCTTCACAATGCGAATTACTCAAGACGCAATTTTTTTTTTTTGTTTTAAGGCAAATGTGGACATTTATCTAGATCAGGGGTTATCAAGCCTGTGCCCGCGGGCGTCATGGCGCCCGCCGACCGATTTCAGTGCGCCCACCAACTAATTTGGGCAAATCGTTAAATTCCTGGATTATAAATAACCTTTAAAAATGGTTTCCGCCGCCTTACCAATATTTTAGAATGCGCTCTAGGGTTCAAAAATGTTGGTAACCCCTGATCTAGATCTATGTATCTATTTTTATTTGATTTTTTTAAAACTTTTAAAATCATCCAGCTACATACATGTCTACAAGAAACATACATAATGAAGTACGTACATAATAACATTTTTTTAATGCTACAGTTTTTTATCAATGTCCGCTCCCAATATGAAGCATATGGCCAAGTATCATGCATCGTTCATTCGTGTAAGTCATTAATTTGATTGGTAGTTTGATGTGGACTACTGAATTTCTTTCAAAGCCCAAGACTGCCTACCGCTGCTCCGAATGTCTCACATACATACACAATTCTTTTTATTAATGTACATCGCTAACTGGGGGAAATTTTCATTCAAAAATTGCTTTTGAAGAAGAAGTTTTTTTAGAAAACATAACTCCATACTAAGAAATATTCAGATTTATTTATCAAAAAGACCGCAGGTTCCCCACCTCTTGCCAAGACCGTTTAAACACCATCGCTTGTTATTTTTAAACGTAACCAGTGTTGAAATGGGAGCAGAACTCCAATGGCTTTGTCGGACATCCGGGACATCCGAAGATATTCTTGACTGAAATCCATAAATCAGGCAATTTAACTTCAACAAAGAGCTTTTTTTTATATCCGCTCTTTAGCCCGTCGCCAATTGAATTTTATCATTCCTAAATTCAATAAGTTCGTCTCGTATTTGAAGGGATAATGCTTTAGTTATATTTTCAGAAACGGCCATCAAAAATGTTTTCAGCATTCAGCGGTAAAAGATATGCTTCTAAATAAACATTGTATCGATTACATGTACAGTGGAACCCCGATCTACCGTTCTCGCATTGTTCGTTTTCCCGCATGGTTCGTTCATTTTTCATAGTCCCGGCCAAACACCCATAAGAACAATGTAAAATAGTCCCGCATTAACCGTTCCCCGATTTACCGTTTTCCTCGATCTATCGTTCAAATATTTTGGTACTGTCAAAAATATTATCCCGATTGACCGTTTTCGTTGAATATTTATCATAAATAATCTTACCTCGCATTTCATCAAGTTTAAGTCAAAACTAAAATACCTAAATGAAGAAAACTAGAACTCTAGTTGAGAAACTGAAAATAATTAAAGACATTGGAAAAAAATCAGGAGAAAAACGAGTCAACATAGCAAAAAAGAGTTAGTTGATTTAGATTTGTACGCGATTTTGAAGAGTGTTTGTTAAAATTTAAGTCCCAAACTGCAAATAGGCTACTTAGTTTGTATTAAACAAGTTAAAAATACATGTATTTGTTCTTTGATTAATAAATAAATGAGCTTTTTGAAAATTAAACATTTTTTTGTGTTATTTGAAGATTTCCCGCATTATCGGTTTCCCGCATTATTCGTTCATTTATTACGATCCCTTGAAAAACGTAGAATCGAGGTTCCACTGTATATGTTGATATAAGCAGAGGTGGGCTGGAGGGTGCTCAGAAGGGCTCGCTCGAGCCGCATGTTAATTTTTACTAAGGCCGGTGAGCTCCTTGTTTATTTAAGAGAAAACAATTTTTTCAGATCAAATTAGTATATAACTGCAATTTCTTATTAACTGCAACTTATATACTATATATGAGAGCTGTATATAATTATAAGAGGACAAATAATAGATCATGTATCGATTTTATTTAAGCATTTAAGCGTATGGTTTTAGTTACTACAAAAAAACAAAAAATATTTGATTGTTCTGGGCCCATGGCAGTAAGTTGTCTGGTCATTTAGTCATGGCCATGCGCCTGGATCCGCCAATGATTCAAACGATCTTTAGTATGTATTAATTGTCGAATTGTGTATTTAATTAATTCATTGAGATAGTCCTTCCCCCACCATTTCTTCGTTCATTTTTGGTCGCTATTTTTTTTGGGTTGCGGCTGTAAATGAAAGAAACTATTGGTTCAAATAACAATGTTGAATACCGCAAGAATGCAGTATGTACATACATATGTTACATACAAACCCTCACCTAGGTTTGCCATAATAATGAAGCTTTAAGCCGGGACAGGGGCGGGACCAAAGAAAAGAGAAATAAAAACTACCGAATATTGTACCTACCTATAAATCTTTAAGTTAAGGCAGAAGTTTAAATACCAGTCGTACTTCTCGCTGGTGAATGGCAAATGTCATTTCATTACCGAGAAAAAATGCTCCAAAGGTGCGGACGTTCCAGGCAGACGGAACATTTCGACCAGTAATCGGCAGAACAACGTAAGTGACAATATTCATCAATTTTACAGGGATTATCAGGATTGAATCATAACAAAAGGTTTTATTAATTTCCTCTCGTATTAAGTTCGCAAACATAATTTCTTCAATGCAATATTATGTCAATTACCGTATTTTCACTAAAAAACGGATGAGAGGCATACGTCACCCACATGGTGTAGTGGGGCCAGGTTGGCAACCTGACATCTGAAAATGAGCCAGGGCGCTGCCCTGCCACATTTTTGACTTGTAACTTAATTTTCAAGTACATACATATATTCTTAATACTGTTTATAAAATTTAAAAGAATTTTATTAAAATTGATCTACTCGACGAATTTAATAAAAAAATAAATGTACACATGTAACGTGAAGAAGTACCACCCCTTTTTCTAGATTTTTTTTAATTGCGCGTTTTTTTTATCGATTGAATTGTTCAAACGTTTGGTTTTTAACTTCGAATGGATATTAAAAAAAAAAAAAAAACAAAAATAGTGAAGAAATCAATGACAGACACCTATTTCTTTACCACTACTGTAATTGTTTTTTTTTTATTTCAACTACATAATATATGCAGTGCTTTTTTTTGAAAAAAAAGGTGCCGGAACGCACTTTTTTCGAGCATTTTCTAAGAAGGTATATTATTTATTATATATTCGAATATCATTTTGATAGAATAAATGTACAACAAGCCCTTTCCAAGAAAGTACATACCTGATAATCTTTTGCATGACATTAATTTATGGGTCCTATGATACCCTATATATTCAAAAGGGATTAACAGTCAATGGCTTCCAAGAAAAGAAACGAAAGTTTTAAAATAGAAAAAATAAAATTTTACGAACATTTATTAAAATTTCGAGAAAAAAAGGTGCCGGAACGCCGTTCCGCCGCGTTACAAGGTAAAAAAAGCCCTGCTTATGTGTAAGCCAGTGCAGCAAGAGGTAGACGTATATTTCTTGAATTCAGGGGGGGGGAATTCCCTGCATCAATTAATGTACCAGATTGTCATTGTTTTCAATAAAATAATAATATTTAGTTATTAATCGGTATCAATTTGGAGGGATTTAAAAAAAAAAAAATTGAACATAATTATTCAAGTAACAAAATGTACCGTGCTTATAAGGTTGTTTATTTATTTAAGGAAGGAAAAAAATAAAAAGCGTCTGTGAATTGTCTGCTCCCCAAGTTACGTCGTTTTAAGTCGTTTACTGTCATCTATACATTTCTATTGTATTTTGTATACTATCTTGGGGGGAATTATATAATAATATTTAATGCAGATGCCGCGACAAATTTATTTCACAAAACATTATATGTACAGTAAAACCCCTTTTACACTATAGTCGGGACCGTGTAATTATGGGTGTGAATCTCATACAAAGTTAAGGATTTTTAAGGAAAACGCAAAACTAAGATATCCTTTAGTTTTGCAAAAAAAAAATATGGACGAAATATTTAGTTTTTGTAATAGTAAATATGTAATAGTATGCGTGTATAGCCTGACACGTGTTGAATAAACATACGCTAGCCAACATTTGACTGTATGCGCGGCACAGACAACCGTCTCTTAGTAACGATAATGGAATGCGACCGTGCAATTGAGGGATTTGCGGAGAATATTTCAAGCCAGCGCATAATTCGGGGTAGTGTACTTAGGGGTTCCTCTGTATTATTTTTAAGCCTCTTCTTTTGACGATGCAGAATAAATCGGTTCATAGAAATAGGCTTACTAGTTTTGCAGTTCAGTATCACAAATTAAATGCTAATTTCTAATGAATTAGAATGCATTGTATAAGGACAGAGCTTGTATTAAAATTTGTCATTCAAAACATGTAATGTATGAATACTCTTTTACAAGGATTCGAAATAACACGACCGAATGTATTGGAAACTATTTTTTTTCCTACCTTTACTTTCCTACTGATATTACTAAGTACAGATAAATTATATTTTTATAAATATTATTAAAAATCAGTCTAAGCATGTACACGTATCTTAAATATAAGTGTTTTTACCGTTTTTAAGATTTGGAACAGCTAATAATGAACATATGGTAGGTAACCAGGGTAGTAGAATTAACAATTCGTTGTATTCATTAAATATATTTTTTAATATATTTTTAATTATATTATGTTGGAAGTAACAATAAATGCCCAAAATTACAAATTTGTCATTTTTGAAGACGTTTTACCAAAATTGGAGTATTTTAACCTTCATAGTACGGACAGTGCAAAATCTATCAATTCATGTTTTTTTCTGGACTTCCAAACAATTTATTTTACAAATAAATTTGGAAATTATATTTCTATATGTTATTTGGGCGACGAATTACCAAGAAAATCTTGTCATAAAGAGCTTTTTATGGCCAGCTAACAGCCCTGATCTCAACATCATTAAGAATTTCTTGACAATAATGGGCAACAAAATTGCAAACCTTAAGCTCAAAAAAATAAATGAATTGAAAAAAGCTGTTTAAAGTGCGTAGAATAACAAAAACAAATAATTCTGTGTTATTACGAATAACAACTTTAATAAAAGCTAAGAGTGAGAAATTTGATATTGATTGGAATAAAAATCTTAAAAGAACAGGGGTTTTTTTAAATTGCATTTTAAGATTCCCTGGATGTTTAAAGTTATCAATAATTAGCAATTGATAAAAAAATAATCGCATATTTAAATTAAAAAATATTTAATAACTACAACAATTTGTCAAAAGTAAAACCATTTATATTTGAGATGTGGATACATGCTTAGACATATTTGTAATAATATTTATAAAGATATAATTCATTTGTGTTCTTTAAAGACATTTTAAAATACAAAACTGAATTTTCGTAAGATGCGCGAAACATTCTTGCGCAGACTGTATCTCTCTATTACATATTCCAGCGATGAAAGCAGTTTTTCATCAGCGAAAAACAGTATTAAATGAAAATTACGTTTATTGCTTAGAAGCGACACAAAATAAAGAGGATATAATTATTTTTCTAAGTAGCCATAAATTCAATAATTATATCATAGACAAGAGTTACATACAATTTAAGGTTAGGATTTACCATAGACTAGTATACCATCTGTCAGATTTGTCTTGTAGGAAAATAATCATCCGAGAAGTACGTACATCGCTAATTTAGCGGCTTTGATTGTAATTTGTTGAAGATTTGTTTTTCCGGATTTGCATAAATAATAGCATTAATTTAATAACGGCGCCCCTCGGGGTAAATTTGTCATACTTCATCGTACGGACTATTGCGGCGAAAAACTTCACAAACTGAGCTAAAAACCACTCCACGATTTAAAATTATTATCTGAGATCATGGGAATCGCGTTAAAACCACACATTATTAAGAAGAACACTGACGCCCGTTCTGGAAAGCTGAGGCGAAATGCTCCGAAATGTTTCGTATTTCGCTTAATTTATCAGTGTTCTTCGTAATAATGTGTGGTTTTAACGCGATTGTCAAGTTCTCTAAAAACTTCACAAACTAAGCTGAAAACAACGCCACGATTTAAAATTATTTTTTGAGGGCTTAATGATTGCGTTAAAATCACACATTAAAAAGAAGAACACTGATAAATTATACGAAATACGAAATAAATCGTATTTCGTATAATTTATCAGTGTTCTTCCTTTTTAATGTGTGATTTTAACGCGATTTCTCAATGCTTCAATAAATATTTTAAATCGTGGCGTTGTTTTCAACATACTTTGCCGCAATAGTCCATGTGTAAGTAAAGGATAATTTAAAAAGTATGGCGGTGTACAGTGAGAATATGTCATATTTTGGATAATTTATTTGTCAGTGTTCTTCATATTAATATGTGATTTTAACGCGATTATCAAGCCCTCAAAAAATAATTTAAAATCGTGGCGTTGTTTTTAGCTTAGTTTGTGAATTTTTTCGCTGTAATAATCCATGACGAGCTATACTCTACAATTACCATTTAATTTAATATTTGATATTAACAAAGTTGGGTATGCTGCCTTACAGCGTGTCATGGATTATTTCGGCAAAAACTTCACAATGTAAGCTAAAAACAACACCAAGATTTAAAATCTTTTTTGAGGACTTGATAATCATGTTAAAAAAACACATCAATATGAAGATCATTGATAAATTATGCGAAATACGAAAAACATTTTAGTATGTAAACTTCGCAATCGTATATGAAGTGTTCCGGCTTCGTTTCTTCGTCCACTTCTCCTTAACACATACTTGCCAGTTGGAGAAAAATATTATTTTTTCTTTACATAATTTTTCAAAGAGAGAAAAATATACATACTATATACAGTCTGCGCAAGAATGTCTCGCGTAGCGTGCGAAAATTCATTTTTGTATTTTAAAATGTCTAAAGAACATAAACGAATTATATCTTTATAAATATCATTACAAATATGTCTAAGCATGTATCCACATCTCAAAGATAAATAGTTTTACCTTTGACACACTTTTTGACAATTAATAATGAACTAATGAGCCCAGTTAGCAGAATTAATAAATTGTTGTATTCATTAAATATTTTTTAATTTAAATATGCGATTATTTTTTTTATCAATTGTTAATTATTGATAACTTTTAACATCCAGGAAATATTAAAATGCATTGATAAAAAATCCATGTTTTCTTGAAAGATTTTTATTTTAATTAATATCTAATTTCCCACTCTTTGTAATGATATTTATAAAGACATAAAATTAACATATTTATAAAGATATAATTCATTTGTGTTCTTTAAAGATATTTTTAAGTACAAAACTGAATTTTCGTACGCTACACGAAACATTCTTGCGCAGACTGTACAATACTGCTGTGCATTTCGGAAATAAATATTATGTTCTCAAATATGCAGTACTTATTCGACATTTCAAAAAAATATTATCTGGACAGGATTGTATATGAAGTTTTTCGCCGAAATCCATAACACGCTATAAGACTAATTTACCTGATATTTTATCCTATAGTTGAAAAATTAAATATTTTCAATCTCTACAAAAGATGTTGCGAATATTTGTTCGGGCGATATCCACAAGTGTATCTAAACAACAAAGGCGGAGGGTCACCAAACCTTTTCGTGAATCTCACAGACTTCCAACAAATGCTGGAATAAAACATAGACTCCTTGCTATGGAAGAGGACGGAGATGATATTGCAATTGGTCCAGATATGGATATCTATGAAGATATGGAGAGTGATTTTTCACAAGTAAGACAACATACCAAACCTAGCAGTTTTTCTCTAGAAAAAAATAAGAAATATCCTTAAAAAATATATTATTATTAATGGCTAATAATCAATCATTGAAAATTCGCAAACTTAATTATGAATAAAAAATAATAGCATACAGAAGTTTGATTTTATAGTACATAAAATCACAATGAAATTTCAAAGAATCGTGATTTAACTGAACGTCTAGGTTTTTAGTCTAAAATCAGTGATGCATTATGCAACACTGCATAGTGGGGAATTTTGGTTATGGAAGCTATTTTTGAAATCAATGTAATATTGCTAAAATTTATAATCTGTTATTTTTAAGTATTTCACTATCATTCTAAGATTCACCAAATTATGATGATCTGTCGTCAACATAAGCAATTTCATTCTTCTCATTGCTTATAATCAGTGGTGTGCTGCTAAAATTTTATCAACCAGTTTGCACCTTGTCGGCGATTTTGGGATTTTCAAACAATTTCATATCAATCCAAATCCCAAGAATTTACCGATTTGCTTGAAATTACCAGATATACTTCTATCATCTGCTGTCATTGGCTTCTCGGGAATTTTTCTGCATTGTGATTTTCCATCTGATACATGTTGTTCAACCATCTATCGATAAATCTTTGAAACAAACATTCAATTTCATATTTATTTCACAGTAAAGTTGAACATACCTAAAGACGCCACGCCACGTTTGTGTTGCCGGACCTCAACGTTTGGCCCGCAAAGTTAAGATTTGAAAGTTTTAATATCAAGTTTTGAAAGACAGAAAAATTTTGTAATTTGGAACACATTCTAAACACATCACGAATTGTTTTTTATGTATCTTTACACTCCAGTGATCTTAAAACAGTTTTTAAAAAAATTTGGTCCTATGGTCGGAATTTTTAGCGATTCAATATATCTCCAATAAATCAACGATCTTTGAATAATATTTTATAATAAAGAACTTGAAAACCACTGGTTTCAAAATTATTTGCCCAGAATGTCACCAAAATCATTTTTTGGGTGTCTTGAGAGTAACTGAAACTGAAATATAGAATTACATTCATAGTATTACTACTAGTCTTTCCTTAGCCCCGTCTTTCTATCCTCACTCTCTTTGTAAAAGAGAAGTTGCCTGACTGTATTACAATCAGTTATCGTTAAAGAAATTCTGTTAAGATGCTCCACAGTTTGTGTAGGCCTGGTTGAAAAAAACAAAATACTGTATTTCACAGTTTTTGAAGCTAATTAAAATTGTCAATTTCAGGTTCATCAATCTCATAAAGAACACGAAGAGGAATTGATTCAAAGAAATGAATTACTGAAGAGAAGGATTGTCAGCCAGAAATACTTCAATGAGTATTCACCCAACTTCTTAACCTGGAGTGAAAAGGAACATATTCGACATTTACATAAAACATCTCCTCAAGAATGGACCCCTGAGAGACTAGCAAATAGTTTCCCTGTGACTGTAGCCGGAGTGAGGGTGCGTAATAAAATATTCTTGTTTATACTTTAAAAAAATGACATACCGCACGCCACAAGCGCAAGCGTGCTCACAAATGGTACTGCGAGAATATATTGATAGCTTAGTTCCATAGTGCTACAACTAGACGTTGGTAGTTTTGAGATATGACTGACCAAAGTTTTGATGTATCTAAACTGACTTACACAAAGTTATTATCTGTCTCATCTTTTTAGTGAATCAATTAGTCATTTATCTCAATTCAATTCAAATTTATTGCCACTTGACAAAACAATGCTTGAGTAATGGTGATGCATTGGTTTAGTCATTAGGTGTGCAATTTTTAGCTTATGAGATGCATCTTGCTCGAATGATCGCAATTTTAATGATTTTGGTTTTTCTTTCCAGAAAATTATCAAAGTTGTGTGGAAACCAGCTTCACATTCACGCATCAATCGGCATGATGCATCGGCCCTTAGGAATTGGAAGGAATTAAAAGAAGGCACTATAGAAGATATGACACCAGAAATGAAAGCGCATGTAATAAAATTCACACATAGGGTAATACCTCCTCGGTCACAGGCTGTCACCAAGGAATCGCTCTTGATTGAGATGAACACGAATGAAACATTTGGAGAATTCGGAAGTATATTATCAGGTCATCGTGAGTTTTCAAACACTAAAATTACAGAGAGCAGCCTAAGTGATAAAAAGAAGAGTGAATATTTATCAAACAATTATGAAAAAAATAAAGAAGATCCCAAAACAGAAAATTCTAGCAATTTAATAGTTTCTGGCGAATCCACCGATATTGGACTACGCGAAAAAACTACTCTTTCCCGCTTAAGGGCAAATATAGTAAATAGTTCAAAATCAGTAGATTTATCATTACTTGATAAGTTGATCATCTCGCCATCAATTGTTGAAAATGCAGCAAAAGATAATGATAATGCAAAAATGCAAACTGTACCTCCTATTCATCAAATGAAACAAAATGTGCAGTCTGTACAACATTACCAGCAGGAAGATGTGATTGATCGTATTTTTGTTGAAAAGATTAAAATTCCCTCGAAAGCCTGGAAGAAAGGACGTACATACAAAGTTGACGATTGCTATTATGATGATGATGGCTCATTCCTGTACAGGGTTCCAGGAATGACCGATTCTGTTAAATGAATCATTGTTATGAAACTCAACTCAACAACATATAATTAAAAAATCATCAAAGATTAATAAATTTTAAGTGGTGACTAGTTGTGGTAATTACAAACATAATTAAATTATTTAATGTGAGTAAAGCTAAATTATGATGTTAACCCTTTGATTGAGGGTTCTTTTCTTATATGTATTTTGATTATCTGTATCATAGCCACACACAAAAATATAAAAACTTAAGATGTGAATATATATATTTTTTAAATAAAATCCATATTTAATACAGTAAAGCAGGGGTCCAATAAAAATATTACTGAGCTTGAGTGGCCTGCATATATAATAAATAAAACAAAATACTTTTGTTGAGCAAAATATTTTATTACCTTATAATTAATGTGACACTTGTTGTTTGATATCTTTCACTGGTAATTAACAGCTTAACGAGCGCGGACGCGTATTTGAGTCTTTGAAAAAAAAGGTTGCTGGCCGGTGGACTCATATATGCGTATAGGCAAAAGCTAAGAAAATTAAATTTGAAAGATATCTCAATTTGTTTACAAATAATAGTAAATTTAGTAAAATTACAATTTTTGCAAATTTTTCGTAAAATTGCCCGGCCGTCAGGTGAAATTTTATAAAAAAAAAATGTGCAGTCATTAAGCTGTTAAGCCAACGTCCATTTTGATTGGTTGATTGGTCATGTTTTCATCGAATAACCCTCTGTGACACTTTGCTTTTACTACATTCAATTTTAAAATGAATTATTCGCAGCAATATGTAGTCCCAAATGATGCTGTAATGCGCATTGTTAGTTGTTTGAATTTTAAAAATTTATCTTCAAGGATATGTTTCTGATAAAACTCAAGTTTGTTCCTTTCAGACAAGCACTTAAACTCTGCTTAACCAGCATTTGTAAATTTCATGGCGCTGATCCACCAACACGTTAAACGGAGTTAAGCAATCAGTTTTTATTCATAAATCAACTGTTATTTGAAATATGTTTATAAAAGATATGTACATGCAAAAATAGACCACTTTTTAGACTTAGTACAAATATTTTCTGAAATATGGAGAATTCGTTTAAATCATGTCCAAAATGAAGGTTTCATCATATCACAGATTGGGTTGCATTATAAAAAATTAAAAAAACTCTTACCATATGATATGAAAACATTTTGACTTTAATATAAACGTATCAAACTATTCAAGTATTAGAAAGTATTCAAACTTTCAAATGCATTTTACTCAAAACTATGTAATGGTGACTTGGTTGAAACCGATGCAGCAGTTAAGGTGTCACACCATAATGTAATGTTAACAAAACATATATAATTTTCAAAGATGAAGGTAGCAAAGTTATTTAAAAATGTGTGAAATGATTTAAGAAAAATTTACAATTATTTGAATAATATCTGTGCCTATAAAAATAAAAAATATTTTTTACTATAAAAATCATAATATAAGACAGAGGCGATTCTACCTAATGGGTTAGGTGAGCCAATCCCATCCTGAAATTTTCAGCGAAATGTGTAAAAAATAAACTAAGAAATAAATAAAAAAAACTATCTTTTCCTTTTCCCACAATAGAAAAACTAAAACCGAACTACATTTTAATAATATAAAATAAAATAACTTTAATTATTCCACAAATAGTATTATAATCAAAGTTATTTTATTTTATATTAAAATGAACTTCAACAAAGTTACCGCCGAATCCATCGAAAGTAAATTTAAATAATTTTGATTGTATTTTGTATAAAATTGAAGTCTAGCTGGGCAGGATAAATTGAAATTCTCCATAGATGAAAAAAACAACAAATATTACAAATGCATATCTACTCAAACTTATATGATATGGTGATATGAAATTGCTGTGGTTTCCTCTATAAATTAAGAACATGATAATTATGAACCACATTAATTTTGCTTAAAAAACATTTATATAGTGAAGCTTTAGGCACATATCAAATAAAAACTCACATTTCAGAATCAAAAACTTTACTCTCACATATTTCAAAAACCAGTTTCAACTAAGTCTTCATACATTCAACTTGTGGCTCCTGATTTATCCTCTCAAACAGACGATGTGCTGCGATGCTTGAAAAAGTTTTTCCATTATGGGTCACCTATGCATCTTCAGCAATTTCTGAATTAAGACTATCCACATTGAACTCATGCTGGAAATCACTATGGCCAGAATCATAGCCCGTGGGTAGTAATGCCAGAATGCATCACAAGTTAAATATCTCTCACAGATGATACCACTAATTATTCGGAAATCATAAATTTGCTACATACTATAAATGGCAAATGCTTCAAAAATACTATGCGTGTATAATAATAAAATCTCCTTAATGATACACTTGAGTTACATTCTTTTATAGCAACTTGGTTAGCAACAGTAAATAAAAAAAATATTTACAAAAGCAAATAAAATATAATTAACAAAGTACTTAATTAGGTAATAATAAACAAATAATGCATGGTGATAATAAAACAACTTTCGATAGCAGATTTGATTTAGGATTAAATGGTGAGGGGCAGGGAAGATCCCAAAAGAAGTATGTAGCAAATTTTTTGAAGTTGCAGACATTTCTCTATATGAGGGTGTATGGATATTACCCATGGCTTTATCCAACTGACTTTCTCTTAGGCATGCTTAACTTCAATAGTTTGAATGTTTGAAGAGAAATGTATCTGGCCATATATTTCTTTCGACTTATACGTGGCCAAAATGAGAATTCCACCATTCTTGAGAATGTGAATCTAAATGTTCCTGATTATTTTTTGAGAAATCGTGGACATGAATTGTTTGTGCTCCCAAGGTGTAGAACCAGCCTGCCAATGGGGATGCCACTGGGGAGAGCTTTAACGGTGTTCAACAATATTGCTTCGGATGTCGACATATTCCACGTAGACGTGGGTGAGTTCCGACGAATACTATATTTTATGTATTAAAGTAGAGTTCGTCGGAGCTTACTCAGTTGACTTCTTTGCCATTTTTTTTTTCTACTGATTTTAATATTAAATTGTACTATTTTTTTTCTCCATTGTAAAAGTTTTAAATTTATAATTTGTCAACCTTTTGCAATGTTAATTAAATAAATAAATTTTCTGCGAACAAAATTAGATCTGGATGTCAAATAGTACCATGACGGTTATTTCTTCATGGTGAAAACAAAAATCTTTTTTTATGGACGTAATCAGACAATCCCCGAGAATATGCTCTGAATCTTAATTACTGTCTCCACAGGAACAGTGGGAGTTTAGTTTGATTTTGAATTTGAATTTATGCAACTTGGTATAAAGCGCACCGTGTCCAGTTATGAATGTGGTGATGAAGTCCAGTGATCTGGAGAGAACCAAGTAGCATCCTGACAAAAAAAATATCTGGTAAGAATAAATAAATAATTCTACTCGAGGGGACATTGACCATCGTCTTTTCCAGGAAGTTAAAACGGTTAGTGAGGAGAGGTTTTTCACTTTCACTTTTTAAAAAAATCTTGTGAGCCTAGCAGGTGAAGAGTCATGCGGCCAATTTGCGCTAGTTTCCCGTTCAAAAGGTAATGAATGAGCTCGTTTTTGGAACTTGGAGTCTAGATCTAATTAGGTAAGTTCCAACATGACAGGAAGACATTCTGTCGAGCAAGTTCGGGAGGCTTTGGAAATGGCAAGAAGAGGAAACCGTTGTCATCTTATTTATCTGGCATCTTTTTTCAATTGATTCTTTTATTGTTAAAAAAAAGGTCAAAAGAAAGTCTCACAACCAAAAGTATTTAAACGCAGTTTGGTTTTGGTTCTTCTTTTGTGGGAAGCTAAAAAGATAATTAAATTGAAATATTGCTCTGACTAACATAAGGTTGCCTGCAAATTATTATGTGTGGAATATATATAAAGATATTTTTTTTTGACTCGCACGAAAACCTTCAGCACGATTTAATTACGCTTGTCAAAGATTTACTAAATAAAGAAACAAATAAACATTTAAAAAAGCTTTATCTCAATTTTAAGTAATTACGTAGATGCAAATGAAAATATTCAGAAATTTTTATAATTTGTGAATTTTATTCAATATATTAAGTATGTGGTATAAGTCAATATAATTATTTTTTATTTTATTGTGAAGTAGAAATAATATTTAGTGAGCTTTATATTAGTAACTAAAAAAAGAAATCTTCCCATACCAATCAATCGATAAATGTCGTTTCAAAAAAAAAAAAAAATTATACGAGGGGCTGCAAATCATAGTTAAACAAAATTTCAGCCCAAAAACACCAAAATCATATCATTATTAAAAATTATATTATTTTTAAAAGATGAAAAAAGTTAAAATGTATTAGTAAATAACGTTCATTAATTTATCTGTATTTTATTAATTTACTTTTCTTTTGTAACAATTGGTATACTAGATCTAGCAGTTTTGTGTTTCTTTATGAACATGCTATTTTGACGCAGGAAACACTGACTATTTTTGAACACGCTCTTTTTACATGTCTGAGGATTGAAAGTCGGCTGTCGCAGACATGAAGGTATAATTTAATCTGAGACTACATTGTTTACGTGATTAAATTTCTTAAAATATTGTGTTGAATCGATAAATACAATCGCTTTTGTGTTAATTTTTGTGAAATCGGTCAAAATTGTGATGTGATGGCTCTCATAAATGTCGATGAACAAGTCAACATTGATAGAGCCGAAGTATCGTGGCCATCTGACATGAGGTGTATGTCACCGATAAATGGAGATGATTTATATTTACGTAAACTTATCATAACTTATCATAATGTGGTGTAATCTGTTATTCTTCGAATTCTAGCTCAACGTTTCATACCCGGCAACGGGTTGCCAGAAGTTGTTTGAAGTTGTGGATGAACACAAGCTCCGTATCTTTTACGAGAAGCGCCTTGGTGCCGAAATTCAGGCCGATGCCCTCGGTGATGAATGGAAGAATTATGTCCTCCGAATTTCTGGAGGAAATGACAAACAAGGATTTCCGATGAAGCAGGGAGTTCTCTCAACAGGTAAATGTCATCTGTCAATATCATACTATTCGGGAATTTATTTCTGTAATGTAGGATTATTTGTGTTCTATGCAATTGCGTATGAATATATAGTCTATATTTAAAATTTTACGTGTCAAATACTGTATATTGTAATTTATGACATATGTTGGTAAAGTATTACTTGTCAATTTTTCCTTTTGTTACATCTTCCCATATGTTTCTTCCACTTGGGAGACATGTCTAAACAATGATCATTCACTTTATTCCAGTTCTATGACTATCTCTAAGTACTAATGAAATGGCTAGACTTAAAACGGTGTGCAAGTATTTAAGCCAAATGTGTGCGGAGTGTAGCTTTCTGGCTACCACGTTCACCACATATTTATTTTAAATCAAGGTCCATCTAACCATATAATGAAATTTAAAACATACATTCTGTCTTCTTAATTCACAAAAAAAATTGGGAAATACAGTTGAACTGAAATTCATTATGGATTTTTCATGCAAGAAACGTTATTTTTACAATCCTGTTGTAAATGGTGTCAGTGCTAACTGCTGTCTGCATTATCAATTTACTTAAATTAAAAACTTTCCGGTCAATTCTTGTTATGGTTTCTATAATTTATTATATTGCTTTCTATTCCAGTGCGAGTTCGACTTCTATTAGCTAAGGGTCACTCATGCTACAGACCGAGGCGTACCGGAGAACGTAAACGCAAGTCAGTGCGCGGGTGCATAGTTGATGCCAATTTGGCAGTTTTGGCTTTGGTGGTTGTCCGCAAGGGCGAGCAGGAGATCCCCGGATTGACCGACGGAACAGTTCCTCGAAGACTGGGACCCAAGAGAGCATCGCGCATCCGCAAGCTCTTCAACTTGGCCAAGGATGATGATGTCAGGCGTTACGTTATCAAGAGAGCTCTGCCAGTAAAGGAAGGCAAAGCTAAGCGATTCAAGGTATGTAGCTCTACTTAATGTTGATGGCATTACTGCTTTTAATTTTGTATAACTTAATACTTTGTTAAAGATTTTCTTTTCAATTCTTACAAGTTATCGATGGTTTTGGAGTTACTAAACTCAACTCCAGTTCTGCATATTTTAAGAACATCAAATTCGAAAACTTTGCATTTCGTTTTTTTCATGACTCGTTGAATGTACAATTATTTTACAGCTTAAAGATATAATGCAGAAGAACATTAAGTATATGTGAACTCAATTTCGAAAAAAACTGAACATACGCCATCAATATGATTTAATCTTAGCTCTTAATCATTGTGATGGAAGAAATGATGCCTTTTGTGGATTGTGTAATCGGCACCATCTGAATAGTCACTAGTTTCAAAACTAAAGTTGTCTCAACGGCATCTCTTTTGCAATGGTCTATATTTAAAAAAATGTTCAGCACATCATTTCATGCATTATCACCTTTTTCTCTACTAAAGATTTACTAGACTATGCTTAAAAACAGTATGCCAAAGAACTTTATTTCAATTTTAAATTGTTATTTGTAAATTGAGTTATACTTGGCACATTCGTATAATTAAAAATATGCAGAATGTACCTGCGCTATTTACTAGAGATTGTGCCTGACAGACTGCACATTCTGGTTGATCCAGATGTGTAATGTAACATGAATTATATGCATGGAACATGTAAGGATTGTAACTTAAGTCCATGTGACAAATTTGTGTTATATTGGAAATTATTAGAGTTGCCAGGCGTCCCGATTAACTGGGACTGTCATCGGTTTTGAGTCTCGTGTCCCGAACAAACCTCTCGGGACGCCCAAATGTATTACTCTAATTATGCTAATTACTTGTAGAAATTGGTAATCAAAAGTCTTGGAAGAGCTAAAAAAAAAAAGAGTCGCACTGGTATTTTGGGCAAATCGGAGCCAAGGTTAGCAGAATTTTTTGCTTCAAATGAACAAATCCGGAGGATCCGAAAGTCTTGGACAAATTCGGCAAATCAGACAGATGTCCCGGTTTGACTTGCAAGAAATCTGGCAACCCTATAAATACGCATGCTTCTGCACCGTCCATTAGGGATCAAGAAAGTACAGTAAACATTAGAATTAAAAATGTGGAATAATGATGTAGAAATATTTATTATGAAGCCTGAGTATGATTTTAAGCTATTACTATAAAAACTTATCGTTCTTTGAAACACTAAAATCACATTTAACAAGTGCAATATTGTAATTATAATTATAATTTGAATTAGTATTTAGAGGGAATAATATGATGCATTGTGTATCTCTTCTTAGCCAGTATATATAGCTGAGCAAAGTTACGTTTAAGCGTAGTTCTGACGATTGCGAAAGCCGAAATAGCTATCAACGCATAGAAATGTAAAAAACTAGAACTGAAATACGTTGATATTTTAGTATAGTTGTACTGATGGGACTTGTCGGTAAAATGATATGAAGAATTATTGGTTCAAAAATGCCATATAGCACTCTACAGTGCTTTTTTCCCAAAATAGATTCTTCTGCTCAGATCTCTCATTCTCACTGATTTGGAATCAAAATATTTGTATTTTGTGTCATTCTGACTGATATGCTTTGAATTTTTTTTTAAATTTTTTAAAAAATATTTGACAGCTTTACGGCAATGCGTCAAATATTTTGAAGTTGAAAGATCATACGAGATATACTCTTATGAAAAATTTTGTAAGTCACATGAGATTTACACAAGGAGAATTAATTTCACTAACACCCATGTCTTCGATCTCAAATTAAAATTGAAAAAAATCCAATTTTGACATTGACCTCACAGGGAATCGAACTCAGAATCACCTGATCGGTAGAGCAAGCTCTAACCAACTAGAACACAGCGGGCGGATCCTATTGTTTACATCGGTTTAGATACGGAGATCAATTTAAATTCAGATCTCGGCATTTCAGGATCAGTTGTCACAACAATGTTACAGGATTATTTGGCAATCGGACTTTGCTTATTTGTCGACAACTGGTATTACAGTCCTTTGTTGTTTGATTACTTATTTTTGAATAAAACTAGTGCGTGCGGCACTGCAAAAGTAAACCGTAAACTGATGCCGAACTTTGGAAAAGAAAAACTGAAAAAGGGAGGTGAAACACTGCTTCAAATAATTTGACGGCACTAACATGGCGCGATAAAAGGGAAATGCTGACAAACATGCACAAAAGCAAACTTGTGTTGAGTAATATGGTGGACTATTCTACTAGAGCAGGGGTTACCAACCTTTTTTGGACCCTACAGCGCAATCTACAATCTGAAGTGTTTATCTGTACATGAATATTTATTGTTAATATTGCTAGTAAAAATCTTTCTCATTGCTTGAAATCAGATGTCTGTAGTAAAATTAATAAAAGTGACAGTAATGAGGAATCATAGTGGTGCTCACTACGGAACCAATATTTATCTGTTAAAATTGAAAGGGCTCGTGCTTACCCCACACATTTAGTATTCCTTGGATGTGTGATATTTTTTGTAGCCTACATTTATTCTAATCTAGCAATTTAAACATAATTTGATTGAGAATTTATAAATTTGAATCTACCTAAATTTTTACCTATAATGAATATAATTTAACAATGGAAAAAGTTTGGAGGAAAAAGGAAAAAAATCAAGTAACAATGAGTAAATCGTGTAAAAAAAAAAATGCTGCTGTATAAAAAATCGCATATAAGCGAAATTGCTCAAATTAAATTCGCCTAATAAGAATACTGGGTGTACACATAATATTAATTACAAATCATTTCTGTCGACAAAATAGTTTATTTGATTATCTTAAAAATGTCCAAATGTGGAATATAGACTAATGGAATGTACAAACATAATTATAAACTATTAATTAACCTAATTTAAAAAATAAATCTACTGTCATTTATTCAAGTTTCAAGTACAAATCATTTCTGTCGACAAAATAGTTTATTTGATTATCTTAAAAATGTCCAAATGTGGAATATAGACTAATGGAATGTACAAACATAATTATAAACTATTAATTAACCTAATTTAAAAAATAAATCTACTGTCATTTATTCAAGTTTTGTACTTTTATTTGTAAATTCTTTTCAATATCAATTGTTTATTTCACCTTTTTTATTTCATTTTTATTTGTATAAATGACACTTAACATTTCATTATCTATCGGTTGATAAGCTCGCCATGATCGAAACTGGTCCTGATACATAGAAGTGGTAATTAGTACAAATGTATATTTAATTTTTTGAATGTCTCCACCAAGTATTCACAATGAACCCCCTTAAAGTGATTAAAATTAATTATTGAAATGAGTAGTGAAGTATGTGTTCTTTATTTGTAGGCCCCCAAGATCCAACGTTTAGTGACCCCATTAGTTCTTCAGCGCAAGCGTCACCGTCTCGCACTGAAGAAGAAGCGAGCCGTCCACCGCAAAGAGACACACGCTGAGTATGCCAAACTCATCGCCAAGAGGACAAAGGAAGCCAAGGTTAGCAGAATTTTTTGCTTCAAATGAACAATATTGTCTAAATCATACATGGGCAAACACCGGCCCGCAGGCCGGATCCGGCCTTCCGAGCTATTTTGTCTGGCCCTGACTCATCTCGGCGAAGTATCAAAGAAAGAAATTAATATTTCCAGGGAGGGATTAAATAATGAAGATGAGACGGACGCTTGCAACAGCTCCACTCTACTAGTTCATGATCACCACCATATAAGAAATAGCAACGTGTTTTATTTCATTTAATATTACTTGATTATGTTTAATAATTTGGTCCGGCCCTTGACTCGGAGACAGAATGATAATTTGGCCCCAGACCTAGGAAAGGTTGCCCATGCCTGGTCTAAATATTGTTCAACGTAGTGTAAATCATTATTGCTTAATGTGGGTGAGAGGGGTACAGTTTTATTCACGAAAGTTTGCTGCAATTTAATGCAACAAGTTTTTCATATTTTTTTGAATTCTGATACTCCTTTCTATTTATGTTTAAGTTCTATTTGTTTTTATTACATTAATCAAGTGGGATTACAAAAACAGTTCCATGTCTTAACAGAGTACGATAAAACAAAGCAAGTTAAAATGAATAGTTTTGTCGAATGTATTTATGAACTTTTGAGTTAATACTTGCACTTTTGTTCCCCACATACACAAATGTAAATCTGTCCCATAAAATTAAGGGACAATTCTTTTTTGATTTTATAAGCTTATTTTAAAACCCATTGCTCTCGACAATGTCATGTAGGCCAACCGCGTTTTACACCTGCGAAAAACAAAAAATAAAAAAATGTTTTGCGGACCATCAATATAAGCTTTTAAAAATGGATACTTACTATTGTTGAACTGCAGAAAATTTTGGCGGCCCACCCAAAAATCTTCACGGATCACCGGTTAAGAAACATTGATATAGGCAACATGTTAAAATAAAAAAAAAAAACAAATATAATCATTACACATGATACTTAATTCATCAACAAGTAATTCAAATAATATATCATGTAACCTCTGGTGGCATTCGAGTGCAATGGTTTAATGATTTGCAAAGTAATTCTTCGAAGAATCGGACAGTTGAACCACACATTTATGCTTTATTTTGGCATGGTGATTGAATTCAGACTGTCAGATTAATGGCTCAAACTTACCCCACACGATCCTTTGAATGGGTCTGTGATATTATTTGTAGCTACATTTATTTATTTCATTCTTCGTTTTGTTGACAGTGGAATTGTTTATTTTGTTAATTGTTGTCAATAATTGCTTTTGTTTTTTGCAGGCCAAGCGTCAACAGCAATTGAAACAACGTCGTTCTGCCTCCATGTCTTTGAGAGAGTCGAAGAGCTCTGTTCAGAGTACACCTTCCTCTACTAAGTAGAAGGGATTTAAAATCTATTCTATACATTAATGTTTATAGAAAAATAAAAAAAAATTAAAAACATCTAACTAATCTTTTTTATTTTATGAATAGGATGGCCTTTGATCAATGTTGAGGAGATATAAGACCACCCTATTCCTATATTCCCATAGTCTTAGTTACTTCCACAAATGACTAATTTTCAACCATTTCCAAACTAAACATATTTTATAGCCGAGCTGGGTAGCTGGAAGAATCAGGGTCGATTCTTGTAAAGATTTTATATTGTGTACGAAAACAAACTGAAAATATGTAATTAATTGCAAATCTAAGTAATTTAAGCAATTAATAAAAACACAATATTCATTCAGGACCAGTTTCGCTCATGGTGAGCATTGTCAACTGATAAGGAATATAATTTAACCTGTCTGATACTGGAATAAAAGCATAAGCGTAACCCACACATCAAATTTTACAGGAGGAACAAAAAATGTGTTTTGATGATTTTGAGCCATATGCAAATTATGAATTATACACAACCTTGAAGTGCAGAGACTTCTAAAGAGGTGTTTAATTGACATAATCTAATATTTATTGAAGAAATTGTCTAGGAAAAAACTTTATTTCAGTATTTTTTCTTGGTCTCGATTTTTTACAAGGTCATCTTTTTCAAACTTAAAAGCTAAATTAAGATACTAATTCGGCATTTGCAGCTTGCATCCTTTTGATAGAACGTGTATCAAGTGGTTCGGTGATTCTACTGAAAATTACTTTCCAAACTCGGAACAAAAATACTCCGAACAACGATTCTTTTGCACACAGAATCTTAAGCACACAGAACCTTCCAGATATAGAATACTTCGGAAACCGAATACTATGAACATTTAAATATTTTTAATAGAAAAATCATTGTTTTATTGTAATGTGGAATGTTTTATTTATAATTTTATTCGTATTTTGGCAAATATTTTTCAGAATGAAAACAAGACTTATTTAATTTTCATGTATATAAGCAGTTAATAATTTTATTCGTATTTTGGCTTATTATTTAATTATGGTTAATTACTCTGGTTTTTTGTGGATTAATGTTGTCATGGTTCTTTTACTTGGGAATAAAATATTAAAGAAGATACTGATTTTTTTTTATTTAGTGTTGTATATTAAGATGTTTTGACAAACTAGCAAAATTCTCTGGCAAATAAGGGCCATGCGTCATTATTAATTTAAAATCAATTAGCTTTGAATTATATATTCACAGTAATGTCTTTATTAATTCTATATATTTTAAATATTGAAACATGAAAGAATTCACAGTTTACATATTTTCGTAAAAATAAGAATAGGTTAGGACTGTGACTTTTTCTTTTAATTTGCAATATTTCTTTGTGAGTCAATGTTATGTCAAGGGGGGGGGGGGGGTCAAAATAAGGAACGAAAACCGCAAATAGCTCTGAAATCCAGCGAGCTCCTTGTTAAAATATTGGCAGCCCACCGCTGCGTACACCGTATCAAGTTTGATACATTGTGATTATCGAAAAAACTGTGGGTTACGTCCTTTTTCCTTTCCACAGTCGATGTGTAGTTAACGGGTGGCCTGAGATTTTTTTTTTTTGTTTTTTGTAAACTTTGTGCCATTTGATAGATATTTACCAAATATTAGGACAGGAATCAACTGCGCGAACATATTTGCTATGTTCACAACAGATGGTTTTGCACTTACATACATTATAACTAATTTTTATTGTATCTAAAATTATGTTAAAATAGTTATTTAACACTAAATTATAATGTACAACCAACGAACTTTGCAGTAGTACAATGTTGAATACAACATTGATTTCATCGAGAAAGGTTTTGAACTGTCTGTGATTAAGTCCGTTAGATTTAATGAAGTTTACTTGCACTACAGTGGCCATAACATTTTCAAAACTCATACTTTTTCCAACCAGATTTTGTTAGTGTGTAATGCAGTGATATTTAATTAGTATATTTTCGTGGCCGAGCTCATGCATGTTTTACGAGAAGAGACATCTCATTATTTGCCCCAATCATTGCTAGGGGCTCTAGCTGTCGTAAAGTTTGGATAAACCTAAATTCATTTTTGTCATGCTTTGAAGCATGACAAGCAGCAGATAAGAAAATTTAGTATGTCCATTCATGGAGTGCAGAGAGACGAGTTTTCCATTCCATAAATTTCGTGTTCTGAAGTCACCCATTGAGCAAATATGCTCATTTGAGTGGTAGAAATAATGTCAGTGGACTCATCTGCAGCCAGTGAAAGATATAAGAATTTGTTGGATATTTCTAAAAATTCCGATGCAATGTTGTCTGCAATATCTGTGACACGGTGTTGCACAGTCAATCGATTAAAGCATACTGACTCAAACTTATTCACGCAATTTACACAGCAAAGATTTTGGGATGCGGTTATTAAACATTTCTTCACAAAGTCGCCATCAGAAAATGACCTCGACGTCTTTGCTATTAACTAAGAAACACCAAAACTCACTTATGTTATTACTGTTAATGCATAGCAAAAAAATTGCTGAGCTGATAAAGATTTTATTTAAGACGCAACTTTTTGTTTACCAAGTTCTCCCTGAAACTTTTCGCCATAATTCTTTGTTGATATTTTATAGTAGCGGTTCAAATAATATTCCTTTTGTACTAAAATACCTTGTTCACATACTATTTATTTTCTGTATCTAGTTATTTCACTAATCTCGCTGATGCTTTGAAGTTACAGGGCAATTATCAATAATTGTTAATGTAAGATTTTTCTTGTAAATGGGGCATTTTCTTTTTAAATAAAAATATTTCAGTGTTTCATTATAAAGGCTTACCTTTAAGCAATCGATTGGCATACTTACTTTAAAATCATTTTTTTCACTTTATCTCACTGTTGCTTTATGGTAGCGATATGTTGCTTGTACATTGTGTTATTCACTTAACTGGGTGGCTGCCACAGACGAGATATCTCGTCAAATTGTTTGTACTCATCGCGCCAGAGATGAGTTATCTCGTCGATTGATAATCACAAATTATAGCCGGCGTGCTAGGTACAAACGTACTTTTTTCTATGGCAGTCAAAAGGTTAAAAAAAATAGTAAACTGTCTTAAATTAATAAATTTGTAAAAAAATCAGTTATGAGCTGCTAAAATTCTATTAACCGGCTCGCACCTTGGTAAACACCAACCCACAATTTTTATACATTTTTATTCAAATAAAAAAAAAACATACAATACAAAATTATTTTAATAAAAACATAATATTCTTTTGTACTTTATTCCACTTTATTTTAAAGGTCAAGACCGGTTTCGCTCATTGCGAGCATTGTCAACTAATAAGAAATTTGATCTCGGAATTACGATAATTAAGAAAAATCTGTATTTTAAGAACCGGCTCTCCGAACCAAAATTAATTAGCAACCGGCTCGACAGATCCCGTGCGAACCCATAGGAGCACATCACTGGTTATGAGTAAATAAAAAAATGTCAACGAATAGGAAAAATGCCACTCTGTCTCCTCTGGCTAATGGAACTGCAAGCATTAAAATTAATTAAATATCTAACTTGTAGGTTAAAGTGGGATTAGGGTATATTCTTCGTTGAAAATTAAGGGTTATTTTATCTGACCTATTATAAGAGAATGAATTGATTAGAGAAGTATTTGAGTTTATAACGGGGCTTTGGAGTTGTGTAAAAAATAAAGGCGACTCCGACTCCGAGGAAATTTTTCAATAAGATCATCTTTAGTCAGCCAATCATGCAATGTTAACACTTTTGACTATTTTGTTTGAATACACATCATTAAATATATTTTTCAAAAAAAAATCGAGCCGCTCATTTTTCACGACTCCGACTCCGGTCAAAATACCACGACTCCGCGACTCCGACTCCGAATCCACAGCTCTGGTTTATAATTAATGATAATCAGCGGTGGGCTGCTAATATATTAACAAGGGACTCGGTAAATCTCAGCCATAATCCCTTTACACTATGTATGATACATCTTCGTATTACAATTTAACTGCAATTGCAGTTAGGTGCTGATTTGATCTGAGACGAATGATTTTCTTGACTTAACAAGGGGCTCGTCGGCCGCGTCGAATTTTAACAAGGGGCTCGGGCGAGCCCCTCCGAGCCCCTCCCAACCCACCCCTGATGATAATCATTTAAAAGTGTGTAACAATGGGGAATTTCGAAGATTTAATTAAAAGCTGAGCCCTATTTATTTCTAATATTTCTTGATAAAATAGTTTATGTTCGCATGTGTTCTTATGTAATAATTTAACCCCTTCATCTGAACCGAACGAGTGATTCTCGAGTAATAAATGATTGGCAAAGGTTGATGGTGTCTTTATTTAATCTAAAAGCAGCTAAATGTTCAGCCACTCTTATATTTAATGTTCGGAATGTCTTGCCGATGTAGAAATTTTAGCAGTCACTACACTGCAATCTATAAATGCCAGATTTTAGTGTTAAGCCGGCTTTTTATTGCAAAAATTCACTAGGTAAATTATTAATTAATAATAAAGATAGCATGCCGCCTGTGTAGTCGAGTGGTCAGCGTTGTTGGCTTCGGTTACGGAGGGCACGGGTTCAAATCCCGGCACGGACAGTTTTATAAATTGATTTTTCAATCAATTTATGAATTTCTGTTCAAAGGCATGGATGTATGTGACGTGTTGAAAATTCCCCCTCTCACCTATCCTATGAACGGGGTGTATCGAGAGCGATTAGCTTACCACTAGTCCTGTCCTAGCCCTATCCTTCTGTCCCTACTCTCTTTGGAAAAAGATAGGTTGAGCAACTGAGTAACAAGCAGTTCTCGTACAAACACTTCTCTGTTAAGATAAACTCCGTTAGGAGTACATATGCTCCACATTGGGAGCGGACATGGTTTAAAAAAAAAAAAAAAAAGATAGCATGCACTATAAAAACAAAACTAATTAATGTCAAAAATTCTCAGGTCTTAGTCAATTAGGTTAACAATAATTATACTCAGTGCCGGCGCGAGGCTATTTGGCGCCCTAGGCAATGATTACTGGCGCGCTCACTTTTTGACAAATCGTTCAATTTTTCTTATAAATAAAAAAAAAACGATTAGGTATCATTAGATTTTTTTATATCCATGTCCGCTCTCAACGTGAAGCATATGGTCTCTTAATGAAGGTATCTCAACAGATTTTTTTCTACGTGAACTGTTTGTTATTCAGTCGCTCAACCTATCTTTTTCAAATCATATAATAACAACAAACAAATACAAAAATCAAAATAAAATAAAATGTAAATAATTATTATTTATTATTATTAGAGAATTTAAAAATAATTTGTATACTCCATTTATACGCCCCCTAATGGTTTGCGCCCTAGGCGGTTGCCTATTTCGCGTGTATGGTAGCGCCGGCCCTGATTATACTGAGCGATTCACTTTTATTTTTGTATTGTAATGGACCCACATGTTGAGCCCCTGCCTTTTCGCTATCATATTCAAAACTAGAGATAAAGTAATTACTCATTACTATCATACTCAAACATAGAGATAAAGTAATTGAAATAGTTTAAACAAACAATACTTTATGCTGATTATAACACAATATGCATGTGATGCTCAATGTCCGAATATCCAATGTCAATATTCAATATACTATATAATGCCAACCATTCCTCGCCTTCATTAGAGATAAATTTTTCAGACTGAACACTAATAAAATCTCCAAATCATGTAACTAAGTGTTTTCCTCGGACGTCCGTAACAGTATAAAAACGATACAAACTGTTTGATGCTCGTCAGATCAAGTACATTCATGCACTTGAAAAAACCTGATGATGCCGAAAGGCGAAACCCGGGTCGTTAACGAATAGACTTATGGAATAGTACAGAATCAAAATAATCCAAATTTGATATTGAAGTTCCACCAAGTACCTTCAGTTGAAGTTCTAAATTGGATCTCACAGATTCGAATCCGAGTACGAACAGTGTTTTCTTCAACTGATTTATCGATTTCTATTCGAAGGCATGGGTGTTTGTTGTATCTTAAAAAAATCCTCCCACCCTTCCAATCCTAAAAAAATGAGGCAAAACGAGAGTAACTAGTTGATCACTAATCCTGTCCTAGCCCTGTCTTTCTATCCTTACTCTATTCGAAAAAAATAGAGTTTAAGCTAGTAAGTAATAAGCAGTTCTTGTTAAAAAAAAATCTATTAAGATACCTTCATTAATGAGCCATATGTTCCACATTGGGGACGGACACGGAGTAGATTTTTAAAAAAATAAAAAGCTTGATAAAAAGTGTGTTCGGGTATCTGGTCCATATGATAAATATTTTAATAGTAAACATGTTTGAAAAAAGCCTATTCAGTATATAAACGGAGGCTTGGTTTTATGTCATGGTTTCTGAAGTTAAATTCATGAATGGATTATTATTATTTTTTAAATAGAAAACTCGTTTATTTTATGATTTCTGGTAGATAAGCTCAAAGAAGTAAAAAAAATGTTGAGTTAGGTAAATAATTATCAAGCACTCAGAATCTTCCTATTGACATGGCAGTGGCACAGTGGGACAATCCCGCTTTAAGTTCACCATTCATTCTCCCTAATGATAATGACGCACGGATAGAAAAAGAAAATAAAAGAGCATTGCTGTACTGTTCGATGGGAAAAATGTTCGCTCACCGTTCAACCTATTTTCGCTTTAAGTCTTTTAGAAAAAAATGTACGTTATTTTGGCAGCGAAATTCCTAGAAATACCGCCTCGCAATCCAATTGCATCATCAAAAAGTATTATATATTATGAAACGACGGAAATGTTAACCAAGTATTTTTTTTTTCAATTTCGGTTTACTGAACATGTTTCATAACAGCAAACGCATAATCTCTTAATTTGAGCGATGTTCGTTTAACTCGGCCATGAAAAAATATTCATATACATACATTAAAAAATCGACGCAGAATTAAGAATAACTTTTTTTTTTACAAAATTTTCCTCAAGTTTATTGTGAATGGCTTAGATATAACTTAAAAAAATATTACGTGCAATAGATATCGAATTGTACCAGCAACTAATTATCTTAAATAAAACGTACAAATACGATTTTTCTTCACTACCAATCTCCTACGAGACTATTTTCAGATATTATGATTTGTAACACTACGAATTGAGTTCCCAATTTTTTTAATAACTACCTACCTATATAGTTTTAAAATAATCACTCCAGTTAGTCTTGTAGGCTAGTAAGTAGGAGTCAACGCTTTACCTTTAGGGAATATCACTTTTAAGGTTTTCACTGTCAATACTTGGTGGAATGGATTTATAATAAAAATTAAAAAACATTTTTAGTACTTTTTTCACATAAAATTTATTTGATCAGGACCGGTTTCGCTCATCGCGAGCATTATCAACTGATAAGAAAAATATATAAACAGTGCTATTTATACAAATTTAAATTGAAATAAAAGGTGTAAGCAACTATTAACAATGAAAAGGATTTACAAATTACATTATAATAACACAAAATTAAAATGCTTAACACCTATAACATACAATTAAAAAATCATCAGACTAATAAATATAAGTGGCAAATGATGTCAATTATAAACCCAATTAAAATTTGGGAAATTTTTAACAAGTAATGTAGAGTTTCACTTTGTTAAAAATTTCCCAAATTTTAATTGGGTTTATAATTGACATCATTTGCCACTTATATTTATTAGTCTGATGATTTTTTAATTGTATGTTATAGGTGTTAAGCATTTTAATTTTGTGTAATTATAATGTAATTTGTAAATCCTTTTCATTTTTATTATCAGTTGATAATGCTCGCGATGAGCGAAACCGGTCCTGATCAAATAAATTTTATGTGGAAAAAGTACTAAAATATTTTATTATTTTTATTTAGGGAATATTTTTTCAATCGATCAAAGGAATCGTGACCAAATGTGTGGAAATATATGTGGAATAATATGCAATTTGATAAAAAGTTCGGCTTATAGAAAAGTACGTATGGTGTAATAAAATGCCGAGCGATCAACTACCATGTAATAAGCACTATGTTGTATTTAACTGTATTTAACTGTAAAACCGTTAAAATAACCAAGCAATTCGAGCAATTTGTAATTCGAGCATTTGACGTTCTAGGAATTGGTTATTCGAGGATCTTATTATTCGAGCAATTTACCGGGAACCCAACTAGGGTATCCCATCCCGAAGCCTTTTTGTGATCCCAGGATTCCGGGATTGGGCACTCAACATGAAATCGTGTATAAATTCAGAAAACGTTTGGTGTCATGAAAATTTTCAAACTATTTCATTATTTAATTTCCAATTTTAAAAACCCAGGAATTTGCCGATTTGATAGAAGATAACATTTTTCCCGCTGTGAATATATAGATACTCAAGGATAGAAACTTTCTACGCAGATGCATCGGATTAAATACGTATTATTGTCACTTTATTTTTATTTTCAGCACTAAGTGTTAAAGGCTGTTCATTTTAAAATACCACTCTAACTAGTTGCAAAGGATTTAATCTCGATGAGATTGTTTCTGTTGATAAATAATTCAAAAAACAAAAATGTTCTTGCTTATATTTTTTTTCTGTCGGTGCGTTTGTCGGTCCATTTTTCAGCTAGTGGAATGTCTCTCTAACCTAATTGAAATGGCTGATAAAATCTTACAACCCGTAAACCACAGCATCGTGTTTGTTTGTAGTAGCATCGAGGTGTGGTAGACATCATGGTCATAAAGATTTTCTTACAATGATATATTGCAATTGGTATATGACTTTTATTTCGACGACAATATGATTATAATCAATTAAATATGTAAACAAAACATAATTTGGCCGATCTTTTGCCTGCCACAAAAGAAATTAGTAAGTGTTCCGTATTTACAGAGGAAAAACAAAGTTAAAAGGTTT
Source organism: Himalopsyche anomala (assembly GCA_031772345.1). NCBI lineage: Eukaryota > Metazoa > Arthropoda > Insecta > Trichoptera > Rhyacophilidae > Himalopsyche > Himalopsyche anomala. Next base: position 2,804,626 of record CM062834.1, read on the forward strand.
GATGGAAAAGAAAGATTAAATTACGCGTATCCACCGTTATTGATATATATATATATATATATAGCAGTAAACATTGACTACTTTTCCCCAGATTATCTCCAAACCTCGTTTTTTTTTAGCTTACCGAGGAATTTGAAATCCTCAAGTCGCTATTGATTGCCGATTCATATCGTTCGAGGACTAGCTGTCAGTCAATATAATGGTTGGCTTTTTAAGAGAATGCAAGATTTCAGAGGTCATTATTTGGTTTATATATCTTATTTTTTGTAATATACACTTTTGGTATAGTAAAAAGACTTTCACAGAGCAACGAGGACTTGTTGTTAGTCTATCCCTCTCAGATTTTTCTATGATATACTATAAATGAGAAGTTTTTGAGTACAATCGCTTAAAATTGTTGAATAAAAAAAAGGTTTTATGAGGACTACCTGTCAGTCAACCACATGGTTGGATTTTTAAGAGTATGCAGGATAGACTTATTTGGTTAATGTAATATCTTATCATTTGTTCAACCTCATAAATAGATTTTGACGGAGCAACGAGGAATCGTTGATAGCCTATCCTTGTGAAGGCTTTATTAAGGTTGTACTCTTCAAGGAGTTGTTAACTAGAATTGTTTAAAACTCCCAATGAATGTAAAATTCTTAGTTGAATGTAAAAACATTGTCAGCTTTTTAACAATATGCAAGAAAGAATTATTTGATATATATATAATTTGTCACTTGTTAGACATTGTTAACAGATTTAGACGGAGCAACGAGGACTCGTGGTAAGTGTTTCCCTCTAAAGGCCTGACTAAAGAGGGAAAGATACTCAAAGTCGTAGGATGCTCCACTATGGACTGGTATTACCGTATGTTTTTTCTCCGAGAACTATTTGAAGTCTAGTTGCTTAACCTCTTATTTTAGAAGAGAGTAGGGATATAAGGAAAGATCGAGAATAGGAATAGTGGTTAGCACAGTATAGATTTATTGAATTTAATCTGTTTATTTCCTATAAATATTAAAAAATAAGCTTTATAAACTTTTTGTGAATGTTCGCTCACAATATGGGGAATATGGCCGTCTGATTTTTCATAAATGCATTAGGCGCCTGTTTAGATTAGAACTAAATGAGTTGATAGTGATAAAATCAAAGTGCGTCACCCGTGCACTTGTGTGCGCCGCACACTTCGCACACGCTGCGAGCCGGCCGTTCACACAAGTCTTTTTTCGTCTTGCCTGGTAGTACCGATGATCCGCATTACATAGCTTGGTAAGCCATGTCTATACTTATTCTCTTCACTAGATATTTAATATACAGCGAATCAATCCGTTTTAGGTAACATCAAACCACGCAAAAATAATAAAAATATATATTTGCAAAAAAATGATCAAATAAGCGTGAGGTCAATAAGTCGCCATAAGAGTTAATATTTGTTAACCACCAGTCATGTACTAGCCTTATTATTCTATCCTAACTCTCTTTGACAAAAAGGGGTTGAGAAACTGAGTGAGAAACAGTTCTTGAGGAAAAATTTCTGTTGACATACCCCAATTACGGACCATATGCTCCACATTGGAAACGGACATGAATAAAAAAATCACCCTTCAAGGCATTAAAACTAAATTTATTATTTCACTTGGGGGTCCATGGTCCGGTTTTTGCATTGAAAGGGGTCCATGAGCATAATAAGTTTGGGAACCACTGCTGTAGACTCTACAGCAACACTAAGGTGTCTAGGGAATCTTTGGCCGGAGACAGGAATTTACGGTCAGACTGTGTCAGGAATTGACGAATTTACATAAATTTACAGAATTATAGAATTGGCCAGAAGGCCGCACCAGAGTAGCCGAAAAGCCGTAGGTTCCCCACGCCTGATATATACATTTAAGTTGCAGGTTGAAAGATAGTCCCACCGTTCTACCGGTTTTTCTCACCCATTCTTTAAGCTCTACTGTGTCGGGGTGGTTATCAAAAAGGGTAAGCGAAGGCAAAGAAAAAGGTGATTGAGAACTGTAGGCAGGTTGAGATACTAGCCGCGTGAATTGGTTTTTCAAATTACTTTTAAATTATGTGTCGTGAGTAAATTGAAAGGTTTACTGCAAAGCAAATACAATCCATTGTAAGCGCACTGTCGTTAAAATCCGCTTATGTATTGTATTGTTAAGACAATAAATTATATTTTAAAGTTTGTTTTCTTGCATAATATAAAACAATAAAATTTTACAACATTATAACGAATAAGATAGAGTTCCTGGTGTTTGTATGAAACTGCAGTGTTTTTTTCTACCAAAACACACATACGTAACCCTTCAATATTCTTAACAGAAATTCAAGTTCATTCTAATGAACTTGAATTGAAGCTTGGTAAATAGTTTTATAGTGTACGTATATATGTAAGAATATAATTTATTATCACTGAAATAAAAACTGTTGAATACAATCTGATCAATTGGGGAAATAATCACATAAACAATTATAATGTCTGCAGGCCCTTTGAAAATACATGTGATTTTCGTTAACAGGCAATTTGAAGGTTATTTTCACCATGATTTTATCATGAGGTTTTGGAGGAGAACTTTCAATATCATATACAACATACCTTTTGATATAAATCCGTTACTAAATTACTAATAGTACATTCCTTGCCTTATCGTTATCTCTTAACATTCTTAAAACGATTGAGTTTCTTGATTCAAACTAGCCCCTGTTAAGCAATCTGAGTTCATATGCCTAGTTCTCATCGTCGGAAAGGAATATTTTATTAAAAAAATGATAAACATGAAGTATAAGGAGATCTTGACAATTAAAAAATAAACTGGTGCGTTTTGCAATAAAAATGTATGCCGGCACTGCCCCAGGATCTCAGCTCGGTCGGGGGTGATTTGCGACGACTTCCTTTGACCGGAAGTTCGCTGTTCGCTTGGAAAACTATGCCTCTCGATTTATAGACGTTCTACATTTTCATATTATCTTACGAAGACTTTTTTCCTAGTAATAATTTATGTACAGTGCTAATAACATTTGAGCCGCGTAATTTAATGTTTTTTTTTATATGTATCGCCAATATATTATACATTTTTAACAATATTGGCTCTATAAAGTCGAACATAATTATGTTCAATTGTAATCAAAATGGACTGTTTATTTGGTCCAGTAAATCAAATCTTTATTTTTCCTTGAAAAAAAGAAAACTATGACAGTCTGAATAATAAAATTGGATTCAAAAAAGAAAACAAATGGAAAATTTATTGTTTCACATTTTCCATAGCCATCATGAAAAACGTGCGCCAAGATTAAAAGATAGAGTGTAAAAAGCTGCAAGTCAAATTTTGTTTTATTGTCAAGAACTAAGTTGATGTCAAAGGTGCGCTTTATTTTATTTGATTTGAATCCAGCGTAAAGAATTTTAATGTTTATTTGACGTTAATAGTCACTTATAAATAAAATACGCATCTAGCGGTGCGCCATATTGGATTTTGTTTTACGATTCAATTTATAGGCACTTAAAGGGATTAAGGACTTGATGTAATAAAAATATTTCGTTTTTTTATTGCGCTAAGTTTAAGCAATTAGATAAATAACCTTTATTGCCGATCAAAGGTGTTCTGCGCTGTATATTTTCACTGCGTAATATCCAAAGAAAGATTAATGGAAAGTTTTTGGCTTCTTTGGTTTATGTCATTAAATTACTCTTTTGTGAATTGAATTTATAAAAAAACTCGCGCATTCAATATTTTTAAACAAAGATTAAAAAATCGTGAAATACGACAAAAATGATTTGGATTTCAAATTATATATTTGAGGCGTACAGTACCAAACACGGCCAAATCAGTTTCATTTTATTTTTCCGAAGAACCGAGAGTTTGTTAACGAAATTTTAATGCAAGTTAACTATGAAACATCCAGGTAATAAACGTTAACATGTTAAAAGTTAAACGCTTACATTTCAAACGAAATATTAAGCAATTCATTTAAATCCTGCGATCTGATTGGCTCTCAATTATTTGGCCGATATTATAACATGATTGTTCTCTTTTGATAGAAGAGTCATTATTTAAAGTTAATTTGAAACTACCATGAATTATAAAAAAACATTTTATTTTATAGACGATGAAAAATAATATTCCAGAGGTCGAAAGATCTCGGTTCAACTTAATTCGTGATTATGTAATAATTTAGGGGATGAAAGAAGTAAAACCGTGGTAAAACTTCTTATAAAGAAAAATAAGATGAGTCGATCGCAAGATAATTTAAGATTGACTTAATGCTTGACTGTGTTTGATACTAGAATACTATTTTGAATAAAAAATCAATAATTTCGACAGTCATCGTTACAAGAATGTTGATGAGTAGGTATGTTAAGATGGAAACGCTGAATATTTTTATAAAAAAGTCATAAATAAATTTATTGTTTTTTTTTAATTTACTAAAAACTGTCCATCAGAATATTTGATACATTAATAAATAGATTTATGAATTTATATTTAAATGATTAAATATTTGTGATAGTTTTATTTTATCACATACTTAAACGGAACGTGGAGAGCGACTGCTATTTATGAATAATTTTCTTTTACCCATTCCAATATGAAATATAATTATCTTTTCTGAAAAATGAATATTATGCCAAATACCTTATTTTAAGCTAAATATTAACTCCGTATTGCGAGTGGAATAAGTATTTTTTTAAACGTTTTGATAGGTAATAGCTGTAAGCCCGTTGAACTCAACGGGCGGATTTTTGTTGCATTTTTAAGCAGTCAGAAAATTTGCTAATTTATTAATTTATTAAAATTATTTAATTTTTGGAATAATGTTTAAGTTTGCTACCAATTATTTTTCGTAGTAGAAGAGATAGACCTCGGGGCATATATCGACAGCACTGCAGTATTTAAATTGTAAATAATATAATTTTTTGAATAATGTTTAAGTTTGCTAACAATTATTTTTCGTAGTAGAAGGTTTTAAAATAAAAGTCGAAATATAGTTCTATAAAATATCCATACCGTCATTAGAATATTCCTAATGCATGTAAGAAATTAAAAAGATTTTCAAGGCCGAATGCAAAATATAATCATACCTTCCAATAATCAAATCAAAATCTGTTAAATCAGCTCCAAAAAATCTTCGCCCAGCCCTATAATTATAGCTTCAAAAAATTGAATCAGTATCTTTGATTATTTAAAAAACTTCGTAGCAATGCAAACTTTCAAATAAAGTTCTATCAATATTATTACGATGCTTCTGTTCTAAGTCAGGAAATTTGAATTTTGAATATAAAAAGACGTCCATTCCAATTGGACGAACGACAAATTAAAAAAATTGCGATTCAAAATAAACCGTTAGCATTGGTCGAAAAATGTGCTGTTCAAAATAAGCCCTTATCATTGGCGAAAAGGATATTACGATGTACATATTTGTGATAAGTGATTATTTTATCGACTATTAATATAATGTACATACTCTATTAATTGCAAATATATAATAAAACATAATAACTGAGTTATTTCACTGGTTGTGTGTGTAAAACTGGGGATCATAAGCATGAGTTATCATGTTTAAAATTGGTGAAATTCATTATGAACTAAAAATTAATTTCCCATTAGTTAACGCTCGACCCATAAAAACAGAGTTTGTTATTTAAATTCATCGAAGACTGATTGAATTACCTATATATATATATATATGTATGTGATGTAAGCAGATATTTTTCCCATTTACTTTTTTCCGTGAATCCGTCATCCAATAACGCTCATTGAAATGGATTATACAATAAACATCGCATTTTTTGCTTTATTAAATATGAGTACTGAGAACATAGGTAGTTGGTATATCAAATTTTAAAACCTGTTATAAGAATGAAATAATACGACGATAAAAATATTATATATATTACGAAGCAAAAGTTTTCAAAAAAAACACATTTTTTTAGATCACTGCTAAATTTTTTTGGTTAAATTTAGTTATGAGCTTAAAACATAAATTTCGACGATATTTTGAAATATAAAAGATATGTCAATAGATAAAACTTTATGACCGAACTTTAAAAGCGAGAAACAGAAAAGAATAAACTGTAGATTTCTATTAAACTTTGCTAATTATTCTGTTCAATATGTGTGTAAATTTTGTTAGAAACTGTCAGTAAATAAACACCTGTTGCTGAACTGTCAACGGCTTTGCTCTTCCTACTCGGTTGTAGTATCCACGGGTTCAAATCAAAGTATAGACAATTTTATAAATTGATTTATGAATTTGTGTTGAATATCACGGATGTCTGTAGTGCTAAGATTTTGACCTATTCACCCGAATCTCACTTATTATATAAGGAAGCGTACTTTTACTTTCTTATTCTCATCGCTTTACTACAATAAAGAGGTTGAGCGACTGAAAAAAAACAGTAATCGTCAAACGAATTTTGTTGCGATACTCCGTTAATTGTCCATATGGTCAACGTTGATAGCGGATATGGTTATAAAACAACTTATGACCATATCTGTTACGAGATACTTAACTTTGACAATTATTTTGAAATATTATCCTCCTGTTCGGGGTCTAAAAATATTCTGTCTAATTGGCTCACTGAAAGTTTGCTAATTATTTTTTTTCTCAACTTTTCCAATTTGTACAACGTAAAAATACTACTAAGCCGCTAATAATCAGTCTCGCTGTAATGAAAAAAAAAACTACCTTTGTCAACTTTTTAAAAAGCAATGTAAAATTTATCATTTTGACCAGGATTTCATTATAAAAACAGTAGTTAATAAATAATTAAAATATATAAAAATCCAATGGTATGTATTTAAAAACTTTTTTTTAAAAATAGTTTTGGTTTTAAATAACGTCCGGTTTTTTTAAGGCTCGTATTTTTCCGGTCAGAATTTATGTTAAATTATCATAATATATCGGTTAGAATAAATAGTCACAATTTAAATGAAATTTAAAAAAAACCCAGCCTAACCTAACCTAACTTCACCAAAATTGTTATAAAATATTCTGACCGTATACTATTTTTATTCTGAACAAAAATTGATTTAAATTCTGACTATTAATGTGTTCCCTTTATTTAAGCCGACGTTTTTATTGGAACATCTCTATATAATATAATATTGTGTATTAAATGTCGGCCTCTGTTGTTTAGTGGGAAGAGTTTACCCTAGCGATCAGATGGGTCTGGGTTCAAGCTTACTTTTGTTACTTGAGTGTTTGTGACGTCACTTCGCTTCGAGTTGATATCGAGTTACTAATTAAATTATTATTTAGCCGATCTCATAAATGATTAAAAAATAAATAAATATTTGACGCCTTGGCTATAAGCTGTAATTTTAAATATTTGATATTATTTCATTGAATGAAATGAATTAAAAAATATATCTTATTATGTTGATGTGAAAATCAGAGATATAATACAAATAATATTCAACAAGTGTCTCATCATGACGGGATGCGGTAACAGCTGATTGTTTTTTTATACCCCTAATCAGTTAACGTAACTAAACATAGGTATATACTAGGGCCTCCAAAAGGATTGTGATAGTACTAAAAGCAAAATATTAAAATTAAAAATCTTAGAACAGCTAAAAAAAAGGTTTCGTGTCGATCCATTTTGGGAATTCCACAAATTGCTGGGCTTATGGATTCGACATTTTTTTTTGAAAAATTCCAGGATTTCAAAATCACCGATGCAAAAATCTTTCAGTCCTGAATCCCGAATTTATACACGATTTTATGGTGGGTGCTGAATCACGGGATCACAACAAGGGTCAGGGATCTGATGCTCTAGTACAGTGGTTGGCAAACTGCGGCTCTTTGGCCCCTTCGAAATACCACATACAGTGCGATTGAAACTTTGTGTCCAACGCGCAGAAGTCGAATCTTGGGCTTAAATTTAGAGTTCGAACGGGCAATCTCACCGAACGTACCTCAATCAGATCGAGGACGTTTTTAGCAAAAGCCAGCATAGGAGTACCCTAATCAAGTTAATAAAAAAGTAATTAAAATTTTGCTCTCAATTTTTTTTCAATCGATGTATAGTTGATATATGGCTCAGTTGACTAATGAGCTTGCCGACCGCTGCCCTAGTACATATGTACGTTATTCAAGAAATAAAAAAAATGCTAAATAAATACGCCCAGTAACTGTTTGTTATCACAGGTACTCTTTTTTTCAGATTTGTTATTACGAAAACTATCTAAGAATATTGAAAAAATAAAAAATAAATCTTTTATATTCATTTACAACGTTTATTTAATACTAGTGGTTTCACTGGCTTTCCCCAGTATTTGTGATATTTATAAAAATAAGATTACCAAAATTTTAATCACATCTTGTACACGCCAAAAATGTTTTTCACTGTTACGGTATTGCCTTTACAAAATTCATCAATAAAAAAATGACGTTAACACACTTGAATAGAAAGTAGGGAGAAAACTAACTTAAAAGAATACAAGTAATTGAAAGCAGATAATTTCATCAATTAAGAAAAAAATGTCTAATATCATTGAAAAAACGTGAAACGCTTAAATACGGCAAATAAAGTATGTAGTTATTGTCATTCATTTGTTGTTTCATAAAAAATATTTGAACTGAGAAAAAATAATATGAAACGTCAAAAATCAATAGCGAACATTCATTTATTTTATGCAATTTATTTGAATGGAGAATAGTGAGTATTAAACGTCAAACATTCATTATTAAACATATTTGAACAAATATTCTAAAGGTGAAAAATTAAAACGAACCGATAAAAGACTCTGAATCCTCTCACCCAAGAAACCTGTTCTGATAATATTTAATAAATGTGAAATTAATATAAAAGAGTGTTTTATTTTTTGAACACAAAGACTTTCCACCAAGTATTGATAGTGAACACCTTAAAGGGTATCTCATTTATTTATTCTGTGTCTTGTAAATGACAGTCATTAAATCAACATGAAAACAAATTTTACATAGTTCTAACATTTTCTCTTTTAAATAAAGTAAATTGGTTGTTTTGTAGTTTTTGTTTCTCATTTTATTTGAATTTTAGTTTTCATCACAAAGAAGGCGCCGCCCTAGTCTATTCAGGATTAAGAAAAATTCGCCGAAAAGACCATAAGATTGAAAAGAAAGAATTCTCTAGCAGGGTTTCCCAAACTATGTTCCGCGGAACACTGGTGTTCCGTGGGACCTAAATAAGTGTTCCGCGAAAATTTGGAATGGTAACATACGCTGCAACAAATTTAAGCATCTTCTACTTCGTATCAAAAATTGAGTGATAGTAAATCTCCAGTGATGTTAAAAACGTCAAATATCTAGGTATAGGCGGAGATTTTTAATCACTTTGAACTTTGTTTACTCATATTTTTATGTAATATGTTTTAAAGATAATCAATACATAATAAGTGGTTTAATAACTAATATTTTTACTGTTAAGAATTACCCGACCTAAAAAAAGCTTTGTTCCGGTAACATTTCCAGATTTGACAAGTGTTCCGCTGAATTTTCCGGACTTGCAAAGTGTTCCATCCCAGAATAAGTTTGGGAAACCTGCTCTAGGGAAAAAAAGCTATAGGATTAAGAATAACCGACCATTGTTGACTTGCAATCTTAAATAAAAAACATTATGCTTGCTGATAGAAAGTAACGATTAATCTTGATTCTTTAATGATTCTGACTTCTTAAATTCAACTACTTTTAACGTATTTATCGATTTACAGAATCTGGGATAAGAAGGGTCCAAAAGTTTCCGGCCTTAGAGTCGTAAAGAGGTTATAGAATTAAGCAACGTATTTTGTTTTTACATGGAATCATCGTGTATTTCAAGTTGATTTCAACAAATTTTAGAGGTCTATTGGCTGTTCATAACTGTTTCTGTTTACCTACCTACTTTCAGTGAAGAATAATTGTTATTAAGATTATTTAAATGACTCAATTGTATTGTAAAATTTACTCCTTTGTTAATAACAGAATTATTTTTAAGCTCGATATGATTTTTATTGATAGTAAATGTAATAAAATATGATTTTTTATTTATTTTTGAGAAGTACCTAGTATTTTTACTGTAGACAATTTAATTTCATTTATTCAGAATTTGTATGACTATATAAAACTTCTTGTACCAATTGTTTAGGATACTTTGTGTTAATCACACTTAATTTTATACAAATAAACCTCTTTGGATGTTTCTTTCATCATATGATTATGTTCACGAAGAAAAGAACCGGATCTTTATTAAATTATGACAGAAAGTATGTTTTATTTTATATATCATACGATTGTACACCGAGACAACATTTTAAGTCATCTGCATATGAGTACTGTTGACATGGGAAAAAATTAGGCATCATTTATGGTTTAATATTTTTTATCTTATGGAAAAACAAAAACAAAATGACAAGATAAAAGATTACAGACAAAATTCCGTGTTCTTTCGATAACAATCGGTGAACACTCACGTAAAATTATCAACACACCTCTTTTTAAGGGAAAAAAAATATTTTAGCGTAATTATTAGCACCGCAACTAAGGTAATTTCACGGATGAAAACAGTGCCAAGTCTGCAGATAAAAATACTAACCCATTTAAAATTCTGCATTGTTGTACAATTGGCGAAACGGGTTTCTTGATTATCTTCACACAAAACAAATTTATATTAGAAATAAATTTGGCTGCAAGTCATATTGTTTTATATTCTCTCAAATTACCACTAACAGGACAAAAACTTTGTTTATATAATCCATCACACAATAAGTTCGTAGGATGTATCACGTATTAGACGTATGATGACTAATAAAACAACAACTTTTATTCAAAATTCGACTTTGTTCATTCACATAATGTCCTACAAGAGAAATAATTTTCGATACCTTATTTGTAAAACTATTTATCATTTATCTCAAAATAGGCTTCAGTTTCGACAATCACTTGTTCATTGGAACCAAATCTCTTTTCCTTGAGCACTATTTCTAGGTCTGCAAACAGGAAGTAGTCGCTGGGAGCCAGATACGGAGAATACGGTGGATGGGGAAGCAATTCGTGCAATTTTGCCATTGTTGCGATCGACTTGTGACACGGTAAAAGAACACTTTTTTCTTCTTTATTTGGGGTCGGCTTTTGCAATTTCTTCCGTCAAACGTACCAATTACGCCATATAATAATTGCTATTGATGATTCTTCCCTTTTCAAGGTAAATCAAATATATTTTTTTAAATAAATAAAATTTCTCGCCCATCCCAAAATACGGAGGCCAGAATCTCACACAACTTCAATTTACGATTGCCCAAGACTATTTTGTGGACTTTTTATATTTTCTGTAACTAATGCTGAATTTGGGTGACCAGAGCGTTTTCCATTGTTTTGAAAGATACAAGTTAACACTGTAACTTGTGAACTAAATTATTAGTAAAAACACAATATTCCTTTGTACTTCATTCCACTTTATTTAATATGTCAGGACCAGTTTCGCTCATTACGAGCATCGTCAACTGATAAGAAATATAATTTAACAATGCTATTTATACAAAAATGAACAGTTATAAACAATAATTGGCATTGAAAAGAAATTACCAATTACATTAAAAGTGATTCTAAAATAGCACAAAATTAAAATGTTAACATTTTAATTTTGTGCTATTTTAGAATCACTATAAGGTATGTATATACAGCATACTTTTAATCCATTGTTTTTAAATAGTACACGAAAACGAAACAAATTTTTATTTTTAATTATATTAATAAAAATATACATATAACGGGATCCTTTTGTTGCTGATGTTAAGAAAACACTATAGATATTATATATTTCCCCCCCACTTCTTTGAGAGAGCAAAAGGTTAAAAATGGTAAGATATTTAAAAAATAATTACTGTAGAGTTTTCATTACGCCATACTGTATTTTTAACGGCTTTGTGACAATATTATTATTGAATATGACTAGCAGAGTCGAGGTATTTTTGGTCATTATAAAAACTGGCAAAGTGTCTGTAGAATAAAAAACAACCGGTTATTTGCTACATAATTATTAACAGACATAATTCGTTCGTGAAGTAATTGTGTAGGTCGGCCTTTTTGGTCCTAGTTTATCTCTAGTTGTGATTCCATATACATATATAAGCCATATCCAACCCAGTGTGGAGCATATGTAATCCTAGTGAAGTTTATTGCAACAGATGTAACTCAGTTGCTCAACCTCTCTTTTCCGAAGAGATTAAAGATAAAAAGATAAACCTAGGACAGAACTAGTGGAAGGCAATTTTTTCGGATCGAATAAGTGGCGACAGGAAATTTTAGATATCACAAACATTAATACATTAGAACAAGCGTCGGCAACTAAAGGCTTTTAAAACTAAAATATTTGTCTACACGCGTCATTACAGTGTAATGACATGTGACCCAAATGCGGCCTGCACTAATCCCCACGTAAAATATTTGGCACTTTTACAACAAAAGATTTCCGATCCTTGCATTAGAACATAAATTCATAAATCTATTAGATTTTTTTTCTATACTGGTATTCGAGCCCGTAAGTTTCGCAACCAAAGCCAACAAAGTTGGGCACTCAATTACGGACCTGACCCTTTTTTCACATATTCTAATGGAGAAAATATTTAATACAAATAAATAAACACATTTAAAGGTAGTCTTGATGTCCGGAAGGCATTCGCTGTATTCGGTTTGTGTGGTCAATTAATCAGATTCTGAAATAGACTCGTTGATTTTTAATTATTTTTTGAATTTGTATTAAAAAGCATGTAAGTCTGTTATATTTCCATTCCTTGTATATATATATATTACTTGTATGTCACAGTATCAACGTCTCTTAAAACAAGAGAGAGTAAAGATATAAATATGTGTTTACTTTATCGTAGTCACTAATCCCTATTTTTCGTATCGGACGGGTAGAAGAAGTTTAGTAATCACTTCAATATACGCATTCGAAAAGAAGTCCATTAGAACATTTAAAAAATCTAAGCTTTCCGTAATAGGATTTGAACCTGTAAACACCGTAAACATAGGTGATGAAGCCAACGACGTCGACTACATGACTGACTGTCTAATCATGATAACACTCGATCTTATTTTAATACGGATATCGCATTAAAAAATTGCATAAAAAATACTTGACTGACATCGAAAAGTAGAGATGCGTTTCGTTAATTTCAAAAACTGCAAAACGCTGAAGCAGTGAGCTAAAATATTCGATTCAGAATCGTTTAAAAAAGTTAATGAAAAATTAGGAAAATGATTTGACTTTTCCGAACATCTTTATTTATTTTGTCTAAAAAAACTTTTTGGTTTAACATTTTTTAATCAGAATTATCGCCACTATGATAATTATTGGTTTAATTTGATATTTATTTTTAAACCACTTTCATAACGTAATAATCAGAGATTGTATGCGCATCAATTGTACATTTTAAAGACTGTTCTTCATGATTAGAACTAGTGTCAACTTCACCATCATTCTGTTTTTATTTTTTCTAACATCGTAATTAGCGATCAAAGTTTGTTATGAATTTTTCATTTCGATGAGTAATAGTGGTAATGTAGTTTATTTAATTAAAAGTCTCGCTTAGATTTTGTATCAATAAGTATAAAAATGATTTTCCCACCAATTGAGTTATTTTGACAATTTGTATTAAATAAAAGCCGCATTATAAATCATATAAAAACAGGAACCATTGCTTTTTACTACGTGTTATAACTACTATAAGAATTTTGACTTTAGATTAATACTATGTACGTAGTACTTATTTCAGGATAATACAAAATTCATTCACAAGATTTAAAAGCTTCCTGTATACTTTTTTATTATTTATGTGACATAGTAAATACTGATATAATATATTATGATAAATATTTATACATATCATATTACACGTCCCTTTGCGCTTGTATTATATATAATATATGTATTCCGGGTTTTTTTAAAAGAGTATTAATAAGCTAATGCCCGAACACAAGGAATAATGTAGCACGGCATCCACTCTGGGGAGAAATTTGTTTTCCTACTCATAAAATTAAATGCCTGTTTTCCTCTAGAACTGAGAGAAAAAAAGAGGATCTGACATGTTTATTTTCCCAAGTAAAATTTCTTTAATGCGTATTAATAATGAAGTATGAGCAGTATACTTTGTATTTAGGGTAGAATAAGTTGTTACATGATCAAAGGTTTATGTGTTATTAAAATACTCATTTGGCTGTTACGTTGAGTCGTAAAATACTTTTCTACTTTATAATAATAGAATTATAATTTAATGAAGTATTCTTCAATGTATTCATTGCCAATTCTTAGTGAAACGGCATTTTTCACTTATAGTTTAATTATACTTCTGAACTCATAGTTTGTCAGAGTTGTAACTACACGACAACTAGCTTTCGAGCCGAATACGTACACAATACCAATAAACAAGTGTCGTAATTTATTTGTTAAATATTAGTCGTTATTAATACATATTTTAATATTACTTACTATAAAACTGTTGGTGGCTACAGGAAAATCCTCTGGTGACCGCACATGTGAACCACTGTTCTAGACCAAGACGAAGAGAAGTCGCCTGCTGTAGTCTAGTTGGTTAGAGCTTGGTCTACCGACCAGGCGGGTCAGGTTTCGATTTCCGGTAAAGTCAATATCAAATTTAGATTTTTCAATTTTAAATTTGAGACCAAAGGCATATATATGTGTTTCTGATGTCAATTTACCTTGAGTTGATCTCGAGTGACTTACAATAAATTCTCATCGAGTTTTCTCGTCCGATCTTTTAAATTAAAAATATTTGGTGCATTGGCTTAAGCTGTAATGTCAAGTATTTTAAAAAACGAAGTAAACACACATGCCCAAAATCTCAAAATTAAATTGAAAACATGATATTGAACTTGCCAGGCCTAGACTCATCTGATCGTTGGGGTAAAGCTCTCACCACAGTGAGCGATAGTGATATAAACTCAACTTCGACTCAACTTTTGTGTAATTCCAATGTCAAACCCATCCAACGGTCAGTAAATATATACATATGTATTTAAATATACGTAATTAAAATAGATATGCTGAGAATAGTTTGTGGCGAATGAAAAACAATAATGTTTTTGTCACAAAAGGTTCGAACTTTTGAAATGTAGATAAATATGTATATTAAAAGCTTTTATGTCTGCCCTTTCAAGAGCGTCCCTTCTCACAGGTGTCGAAAGAAAAGCTCCGAGCACAACAACGCAAAAGCTTTTTTTGTTTTCAATTTAACTTTTAACAAGATTTGTTCCAACAACTTAAGCTTTTCGAAAGCAATGTATTGAAATAGGGGGGCGGGGAGTTGTTTTAATCAAAGTCGGTGACATTTTTGAGTGGTTAGTTGAATTGTCGGTTCCTCAGGGTGGAAGACATTTTACTTCGACACAATTTAGTTGTCGAGGTTATCTTTGTGACTACAATAGATGTAAATTTGTTTTTCTTCTTTGATTCGGAGAGAGCTTTAAAACTTTGTATCATCTTTTGCTTTTAGTTCTCTGTGAAAATATTCAATATTTTAGAACCATTTCTGGTAGAGAATCCATTTTTTTTTACTTTGTTTATATTTACATTAAAATATTATATTATTATTTCAATTCTTAAACAGTAACATACCATGAATAAAAATGTCTTTTAATGATTTTTCCTGAAACATTCGTGTAATTACTGAAATAAAGTTTAAAAAAAATCTTTCTACTCTAAAGGGTAAGTAAATAAGGTTACAGTGGCCTGATTAACTTTTTTTCTTCAATAAATTATTATTATTTAGAATTTTCCATTCAGATACAGATATGTACGTTTTATAAATTCATTTAACGTACAATTTTCTCTTTTCATATTATTTAATATATTTTTAAAATAAAATTTATCATTTTGAATATTTTTCAGCGATATGTTTATAATTTAAGATTTCAACTGAAGGTGCTTGGTGGAATTTCAATATTAAATTTGAATCGTTCAAACTATGTACATTCTCACAGATTTTGTCACTAACGACCCGGATTTCGCTTTTCGGCATCTTCAGGCGTTCATGTGCACGGATGAACTTGAACTGACGCTTAGTAAATGAATGTTTCGTGTTTATATAATAAATAAATGTATCACTGAGTCTTAAGCCACTGAGTAGAAGCCTGCATGATCCATATTAGAAGTGGACATGGTTTAAGCACACATATAAATGAATCATTTCGAATAAAACATGTAAATATCACAATGGTTTGCAATTATCCAATTCGGTAGCCGAGTGATCTCCTCTCATGGATATTCATTCATTAGTTCGGTTCGTAAACTAGAATACGGACTTGAATCCCCGAACGAGTTCTTTTGTAATTAGAGTTTTTAAATTTGTTTATGTGTAGTACGGTAATTATTTCGGTTTTTTTTGAAATTGAATAGAATTTTGGTGATCAAGTTTTTAATAACATCTGTAATGTTAATGCCACTGGTATATGAGTGTTAAGATTTTAAAGTAAATTACATTAACATATTTTTCAACGTGTAACATGGAAAAAGACCCGTACTAAAAATTATCCATTAATCGAGTTCTATTATAAACAGTAAAAACTACTTCTTTGAAATTCTGAAATCACAAAAATAAATAGCCTTAAAATTATAGTTGTATTTTTATTTATTTTGCAGTTATAGTATAAAAATAGTATTATAAAGCAATAAAAAAATGTTAAAGTATGACTTGAATTGCAAAAAAAAACAATTGAATTATTATAATTGACAACCAATGTGACAACTAACCACAGGGATTGAAAGCTTACTGAAGTCTTTTGACAGTTTAGTTAAACAACTCTACCTTCACCACTTTGTAATCATTCATTTACCTATTTAGGAAGTTAACTGATGTTTATGAACCAATAAAAAAATCTAAAATAACGAGATTATTAGAAAGCATCATATTTATCATAAACATAAACGCGCCTATCAAAACATATTATGTATGCCACAAATTATTTTGTAGCATATTGAAAAAGACTTGGCGATTTACTAACATCACCAAAGCCGAGCGGTGAATCGTTTTTCATGGTTGGACGGTCAATGATTTGAATCCTCGAATGGACACTTTGATACATTGATTAAAGGATTTGCGTCGCAAGTATTCAATGTTTTGTGAGAGCTCTATTTTTTTGTTGTTTTTAATATATTTGGCATTACATTACATAATATAAAAATAGTATTTTTGATCCTTATCCAATAGCTAAAACGTAGCCCTGCCCGAGCCCTATCACTGAAAGAATGAGTGGTTGAGCAACTGAGTAGGAAGGAGTTCTCGAGAGAAAAATTCTGCTTAGGTACGTTTCTTAAGCAGTCTATTTGCTCCACATTGGGAGCAGAGATGTTCACAAACTGGCGCAAGGTATTGAAAATGCGAAAAATGAATGAATTTATATCCCAAGAAAATAAAGGTAGAAAAACTGAAATTTTTGTATCCAAACAAACTTACCTTACAGTCACGTATTAAAATACGCTAGTATGGAAGATATCTTCACCTACGCATCCTAAGATAAGGTAAATTTATCAATCTCATGGATTATTCATGAGAGTTGACAATAGACTTCCGGCCGATTGAGGCGGCGGAAACTAAAAGTTGAGAAGAATAAAACTGTTTCCCGGCCGATTGCCATCTTTCATATTTCATATTTTTTTGGAAAATAAAAAATTGCTACACTTCACAGAATTCAAAAAACATATTGTCGATATCCAAAAGTAGTGCCATACATAATTACGAAAACAATACATACAAATTGTCGATTTTTTCCCCTATTTTTAAAATGTACACATATAATGTAATACAGTCTCTCGACCTTTTTCAAATGACAAACCTCTTTTATATAAAGCCCAAAAAATATATTGATGTGTCAATCAATTTATGGATTTGTATCTAAAAGCATGTATGTTTGCGATGTTGCTATACCACTCAACACATTCTCTAACTGATTTTCAGACTAACTCGGAAGACAGCCGGTGACTAGCTTACTACTACTCCTTTCCAAAAAAAAAAAAACATTTTGATATCTTAACCCTCCCCGAAAAGAGAGACTGAATAATAATCACTTAAAATGAATCATGTAGATCAGGCGGTTACATAAATCAATACAAAAAACAATTTATGTATCCACCTGTACCTCCAAAATATAAAACCAATAAAGTGAAACATTTGATTGTGCCTAATTTTTAATATAAATACCGGTACTTTGTATTTTCTTTGAAAATCAATAAAGCGGTATTAAAACATAGGCGAAATACCGAGATCCTAGATTAAATAATACTGTTAATACAATACATTAAACATATATTTAGCCTATTGGTTTAGTTTGAGTTGAGTTTGAGTTTAGTTGAGTTTGAGTTTAGTTGAGTTTATTAAAATTGACGTGAGCCACGAGTTATTGATCTACATATGCATAATATATACATCTTTTTGTTATATGTACCAAATTATTTTTAGGTCTGATGCTCAGCCGGATGCTCGAAAAGGTTCGATTTCTTGGAACATTCCAATCATTGTGACATATTATATAAACATAATTTGATTTACTTTATGTAGAGATATATAAAACTTAAAGTTGAATTGTCAGCATTATATTATTTAAAAAATTGAGGTTTGTAAATATTGTTTAAGCAAAAGTTCGCTTAAAGTTTGGAGCATATGAATTCATAATGGAGATTATCTCATCATAAATTTCTCCAAGAATATTTCTGCTTATTACTCAGTCGCTAATCCTTTCTTTTTAGAAGAAGGTAAAGATAAAAGTAAAGAAGTAACAAAAAAACTATTGGCTTAGAAAAAAATATGTATAATGATGATAGAAACCAAAAGGATTACCTTTTTGCGATTTAAGGTTGTAAGGAATTCAAGCGAGAGAACGTCTTCAACATGTATTTTTATATTTTTTAGCACTTTCTTCGTTTATTCAACGAGTTTTTTAGCAGTCGAATTCGTGTCACGGGACCCAAAATAAACTTCAATATTGGCATGTATTATTGTTTGAGAATACGGCACGCATTCATTTTTAAGTGTTTCTTTGTATTGACGTTGATCTATATATATATAATTTAAAATGGAGACTTACGGACGTACATTTGAAATCCTAGCCCGATGCTTTATGAATTATGTTTTAGAGCTTTTCTCTCTTCTCCAAGCGACTTCTTTCCAAATTCTTGATCTCAGTCTTGATCTCAGTCTATAAACTCTTGAGCCTAGTATGTTGACTTGGTGAAAATTGTCTGTAAACTATGCGTGCCACCCCAAATGTCTTGGCGTGTCACATTTGACACGTGTGCTCGCCATTACTATTTTATAAGGCTGTGAAAATATTTTATCGTTTTTATACACGGATAAGCCGCAAATTATTTATTTGTGTACAATTTGTTAAGAAATATTTTCAATTATCCTTGGAATGCGATGTAAACTTTAACTACTGTATATTTAAAATTATTTCGATGCACAGTGTAAACATCATAGAGGTCTTAGTATTAAAACGTGTTAAACTATGCATTAAGAAATGATGAATTTACGAAAAACAAGTTTTGATGTTTTCCTAACAGCGTTTAGCAATAAACAGATCAACTTTTTCAAAATTTTCATTAATTTAACTATGGTCACTAATAGAGTTTGGAATGCTTCACGGTTGTAAAATACAATATTATTTTTTGACTTTGGTGGTTGTATTTTATTAATTTCAATCAATCGCCAAATGTTTAAGATCTTCGCTTTACTCACCCGGCATGATTGCTCTATTTTTATCGATAAATCAAACCATTGTGGTATGTTTTGTTATCATTCATGGCTAGAAAGGGTAATGATATATCCCATAAGTTAAATGGCTTTCGTTCATAATTGCCGACATTGCCGAGGATAAAAAAAATTAAGATTGTATACACGCATGGCTTTTTTGTAAGACATTTTTTTTTTTTTTTTTAATATATTCAAAGAGTTATGAGCGATATACATCGACTATATTAAATGACGTATTCCAACGCGTATTCCACGTTATCCGTAGCACAGGAGTTACCAACGCCCGCCAACTGATTTGGGCAAATTGTAAAATTTCTGAGATATAAATAACTTTGAAAAAATGTGGTGCCCGCCGCTCTACCAATATTTTAGAATACGCTCTAGGGTCCAAAAAGATTGGCTACCCCTGCCGTAGCCGATCTGTTAATATATAAGTCCATTAATTCAATGTTTGAAAGTTTTCATTTCGATGTGCGACTTTATCATCCTGCAACCGATTCGACGAAAATCCAACCTTTTTGACCACAGGATCGAAATATATTATATTATTTTATACACTGTGATAATTAGGTATATAAACAACATGATTACTGTATGAAAAAAACTTCAAAAAAGTACCCTTATCAAGAAAGCCTTTATACCCTTCAAATACATTGTAGTTATTGTATCGTCATGAAAAAGTTTATTCAATACGCATGGAATATTCGAATAAACAGTAAAAGGGTTGTCGCTCGAAACGGTCGACTCCCCCGAGAGAAACGGAAAAGGTTCTGAAAGGGATTATGATAGCCCAAATAGAGAACTGTTTATTATAAAGCCTCTGTTATTAATGTCATTTTTAATTGGCTGTCTCATTGGACACAGGGTACGTACCTTTGTAGACGTATAATTGTGAATAAAATGTATGAACTTCGTATTAAATTACATGTTTATTATGCTACAGATTACTGTGGTATTCATTTATTCAGTTGATTGAATTAGAACTCACCAATAATGAAAAAAAAAGTTTAAATCTACAAGATTTTTATTTCTTATTTGACGTGGTGTCGAAATACCAAATACTATTTTACAGTGCTTTTTTCCCATGAAACGCGGTGGAACGGCGTTCCGGCATCTTTTTTCTCAACATATTTAATGTTTCAAGTCAATATTCGCTTGTTTTGTTTTCCTTTGAAAACTTAAAAAAACTAAACAAAGAATTATCACAACTAAAATTAGATCTACAAGATCCATTTCTGTTCGAAGGTGTTGGTATTAGTGATATCTATCCTTCCAATTCTTAAATCCTAAAATCAACAGGGCAAAGCGAGAGCGATTAGTTAACCACTACACATGGACCAGCCCTATCTTTCTATCCTTACTCTATTTAAAAACAGAGAGGTTGAGCATCTGACTAACAATCAGTTCTCGTAAAAAAAACTCTGTAGTAGAAATACCTCCATTAAGAAGCCATATTCTTTACATTGAGAACGTACATGAATTAGAAAAAAAAGCTTGATAAGATTAAAGTTCCGGCACCTTTTGTTTTTTAAAAAAAGCACTGCTATTTTATGAAATTAATAAATGAGCTTTGTTATTGGGCGTAGATTTTTAAGCTTCCATTTCAGTAACCGAGCAGCTGATCCTTTGAGACATTCGTCATATTCAGTTACGAGTAGGGTTATCATCTGGCCGGATAAATCCGGTCTTGACCGGATTTTAAGAGCTTAGACCGGACTCCAACCAAATTTCATTCGAGACCGGATTCTCGTCTTCCCGCACATTGAGCTAATATACTTCGCTTAAAATCATAGGCACTATACGTAATCAAATGAATAATAATTATTAAAATTATTTTTGATGAAAGACCGGATAAAAACAGGATTTTTAACCACCTGCGACCGGGTTTCGTATTTTAGCCACTGGTAACATATTAACCTTACACATGCTCGAATGCCTTGACGGTCATTTTTTTTTTCAATCCGCTATGGAAATGATTTGATTTCTGTAATGTTCACATCAAGGCTAGCCACCTGTGTGGCCAAGTGGTCAGCGTTGTTGGCTTCGCACATAAGGAAAGGACAACATTGAAAGCTAAAAATCATAAGGCTTAATCGACAATTCTTCTCGTTGTCTTTTCAAACAACGTAACTATTTAAAAGCTCATGAATCCCATAAAATTTCCCGATTATCTCAAGAGCAAAGAAAACAACTTGGGAATGTGGTTTACCTTTAGTAGAAAATCACGTTTTCTAATTTAAACCTAAAACACACTTAAAACCCATAGGGTTTACTCTGGCCACGAAATAATATATACTTTAGCACATTCTGTTTACAGGTTGTCAAGATACATTTTTGCTTATATTCATATTAAATTATTGTACGTATTTGAATGATAATATTAAAATAATTTAGCAAAGTTCACAACCTTTTTGTTAAAGTTGTATTAAATAATATTCCATACCGCTCGAAATACTCTAATGCATGGATGGCCAACCAGATTTTAGAAATGAGATTTCCTACCGGGCCGTTTTTTTCTTTTTCTTCTTCTTAAATTTCTTTTATTATTCAAAGCAAACAAGAAATATATTGTATTTTTAAGATGCTATAACAAAAATGAGAAACAAACATATTTATTACATTAGAGTTAGGCAATACAAAAAATAATAATAAAAAATAAACAAAATATAATTAATTTTAGTAAGACGTCTGATTTTGTTTGTCAGAACTAGGTGCACCAATGTTGATGACGATTGATGTTGTTGCTACACACAAACAGTTTTCCAAATGCCCATCAGTGATTCGTGTTCTCATTTGAGATTTAACATGCTTCATTCGACTAATAGCGAGATCATCGATAGAGCATGTTTTGAAAATGCAGGATATTTCTCATTTTTTTTTTATAAATCTCTTCCAAACCAACCTGATTGAATTTCTCCTAAGCTGTGCATCACAACACATTTCACAATGTTCCATTTGTAAAATTCCTGGCAATAAATTCACGTATACATAAAATGGCGTTGCAAATGCAGCAAAAAATATCACGATAGTTGAATCAATGTACTGAGATACTTCCATATATGAGATATGATACGAACTACGCACGTTGGAATGTTCTTTTGGTGGTTTTATTTACACTTACAAAGAAAAAAATGTGTGCATATGCTCCGGGGGCCACAAGAAGACACCAAGTGGGCCGCGAGTTGGCCACCCTTGCTCTAATGTTTAATTCTCAATTGCGCAAAAGCAATTTGGATGTATGAATAAGAAGATGGGAATAATTTATCAACAACGAATGTTAATAGAATGAAAAATTCTACGTAAGTTGACGATATAAAGTTAAAAAAGTAGTTGTTTTCTTTTATCACGGCAGTCAGTATTTGTGAGGAGTTTTTTTTATTTACATTTTCATTATTCACTCAGAATTCTCAAAATTCACTTATATGCAAAATACCAATGATAATATACGTCTGTTAAGGTGAATATTTGAGCTCAGTAAATTACTATGGAAGTACAAATTGACACTGTAAATTGAGTTGTTTTTTTTACGCCGCTTCCTTTCCTGCATAATATGAAATTCTAATGGATTGTCTCAGCAGAAGTCGTTATTAGATCACCCAATCTCTCCTTTTTTCGAAATTATAGGTATATAAATATACGAATAGGAGCAAAAGATAGCTAATCACTCTCACATTGTCACGTTATTACGTTCGGATTGGTAGAAAAGAATGTGGACGCAGAATAAGGAATGCAAAAAATCACTGCCTTCGAACACAAATCCATAAATCGATTAAAATATTAATTTGTAAAAGTGTACGTACTGAAATTCAAACTTGTAGAAACTGCAACCGAATGAACGACGTCGACCACTCGGGTACATGTCCAGTCAATTTTTGAAATCCGTTTTGATATTATGAAAAGTTTCATTAATTTTTTTTATAATATTATTTTAAAAGACGGAAAAGTATGGATTTGTTTTTTTTTTATGACTTTTGACGAAGATTTTGTATATAAATCATGCCCAATAAAGACGAGATATATGTACATACAGTATAAATCTGATTCATTATTTAAACTACGATATTATTAATTTAAATTAAATATTTTGCGAACTAATACGTATTCAAGTATTACGGTAAGAATATGAATTTTCAATTCTACAAAATATGTCAATACGCGAAACAGACTATTGTATTTCATTTATTTTCAACTGGATGCCTGACGTTATTAAATTGTTCATCAATGCGACCTTTCAGTTTCGGTATATACTATGAACTTCTGATTGGCAGATGGTTTGTTTCCTTTTGTTGGTTGATTGTAATTCCACACCTTTTGAATATTGAATTAAAATTATCTTGTACCTTTGTTACTACTAGATATACAATTATTATACCACTGTTACTGAAGTTGGTATCCGAGTTCATATTTCAACTGATTTTCAATACCGAAAAACTGTTTTATTTTGTAAATAAAAATAATATACTGTTATTGATCGTAATGAATGTTCGTTGAAAAAACGTTTAACCAGCCGAGATTCCAAAAACTCAGAAATTTGCCGTATCATTTTTTTTGCCCTCGCGTAACTTTCTCAAGCTTTCTCAATCCCGGGATTTAAAAAGATTTCGGGATCCCGAGATTGCAGGCCCTAGTGAGGAGGGTGATTTACATATTATAGATAAATGAGATATTTTGTGTATCTCCAATATTGAATAATAATAATCGAATTTACTTCCAGCAGTCATTTTTTAAATTAATTATTACTCTAATTCACTTTAATTATAGACTTAAAGAATATCTCATGAGTCTCCCATATGTACCAAAAAAAAAGATTTTTAAATACATAACACCAAAATTGATATATAGAAAAGTCATCTCAGTTTTAGTACTCAATCTCATATTTCAATAATTCGTCAATTATCAAAGTAGTTGATAACGAAAGCTTGATAAGCAAAGCGAAACTACAGCCGCCTATTTTGCTAAATATTTAACATTTTAAATATGTAGTAAAATTGTTTTTCTATTGGAACAAAAATAAGAAAAAAGCCATTTAGTATATTCATTTAATCATAAATTTATTTACAAAAGTCAACACTAGACCTTATGTCTGAATACAACAAGTTCTTTAAAAGATCTGATTTACATTTAAGAAATTTATTGTGATATTTTAAAACACACATTTTTGATTATATTTACAAAATCCCACTGCTTCTTAGAAGAAAACTACACAAAGTATTTATTATATTATGTTTAATTTAAAGTACACCTCTATATTTTTAAGTTTATAAATCAAATGTTAAGCACTCAAAAAATATAATTTTATTTAAAAATAAGTCGAAAGACGTACAATATAACAATTCGGGAAAAATAGCACTATGGCTGTAAATGGAATAAAAAAAAAACTATGTTAATAAATGTTTTGTTCGTAGTAAGTTATGTGCATATTTCTCATAATTGCAATTTAAATTTTGGTTGGGCTGATAATGGAATATAAAGCTTATAAACAAAAAAAAAAACAATCTTTTTCTCCCGAATCATCTCAGTTTTTATATAAATATAGAAATGCCAGTTTTCGTTCTAATAACAAAAATCAATGAATCAGCAGATCAAAAATTAAATAAATACTTTGAAATAGCCCCAGGAACATAACGGGGACATTTATACAATTAATATAACACCTTAAGAATGAGTATTAAATCTATACCGTATAATAACTGCTATTTTATACTGATGATTTATACACATATTCAATAATGAAATTTGTTAAAAATAATTCATACATTTTAAAATGTATAAATAAATCCATGACAGCAATTATCCAATCTGAAGTAGTACATGTTTTTATGCCGACATAATAATATTCAGTTTTCTCATCAGGGGGCTTAATATTTCGCAGAATATTTTTTTTAATCAATCTAGAAATACTAGCAATGTTGTATATTCGCTTTGTCGACTTAATTTAATTTGACAAAATATAATAACATGTTAAATCAAATGAAATAAGCCACAGATTTCATTATGACTGTAAACCCACAATAATATTTCCGTACAACTTAAATGGAGATTTAATGATAATGTAATGAAGAGATTTTTTACTTTCTACTAGTGAAAAAATAAATTATTTACCATATTATATTTATCTGAATGCAAACAATTGAATGGCACTATAAGTAATTAATATTTAATATGAATTCGGCTGTATTAACATTGTGAAAACTGAAATTAAAATTAAAATTGTTTTTTTATCCCAGTTGTTGTTTTAGGAGACGACACGTGTCTGACCTCTTTGAGTAGTCATCGATGTTATTTATTTCTTATTATTTTATATTGACTGTGGAAAAACAAAAGGAAGCAATCCACAGTTTTTTCAAAATAGCTTTTATCTATAATCACAATGTTAATACATATTCTATTAAAAGGATGTATACTGAAAATGCCTAGTTAGTATCTTAATTTGGCTTTTAAGCTTGAAAAAAGAAGAGCATGTGAAAACTTTTAGGGTGTTCACTGTCAATACTTGGTGGAAAGGCATTATATTAGTAAAAACACAATAATCCTTTGTACTTCATTCCACTTTATTTAATATGTCAGGACCGGTTTCGCTCATTACAAGCATCGTCAACTGAGTCAGTTGACGATGCTCGTAATGAGCGAAACCGGTCCTGACATATTAAATAAAGTGGAATGAAGTACAAAGGATTATTGTGTTTTTATTAAAACATGTGAAAACTGATTTTCTTATACTGCTGGGTGCAAACAGTTTGAAAATAAAACCAATATTAATTAAGTTGTTCTAATCCGGTAAAAATCTAATTAATAATAAAAAAAACTAACCGCTTTTTAGAAATACAATTTTAATTTTATACTTATACACTCAATTAAGAAAATTTCATATGAAAAATGAATTAAGGGCTAAAAATTGTATAAAATATTGAAAAATCAGGGAAACAATTTGTCAACGACATTTTATAAATAAACATTGAGTAGTTAAAGCTGTGGAGTTTTTAAATTTCTGTTATCTTTTTTATTTTTCTAGCAAATCAGTTTTCATTATTTAAATATTATCATATGAAATAAGAAGATTGATAAAAATTGTATTTTAGTAATACTGAAACATCGTTACGTGAAAGCAACAGTGAAAGTAATAAACATAATAGTTTCAATGTAATTAAACTTTCAGGTTTATGTCATAATTCTAAAACCGGTTGTTATAGTTTAAATCAGATTTTTAGAGGATACCAGTAAAAGTTTTATATCTTAGATGCATTCAAGTGACAAGGCAATGTCAATAAATGTAACAGTTAGGATTTAATTCAAAATAAGGCAATTTAATTTTGATAAGCCTAATTTAGATACTCAACTCAAAATCAACCTTTTCATGTTATCTCACCGTTGCTTTCAGATAGCTATTGTGCTTACTAAATAAAAACAGACAGCATTATTTTCATGATAAAAATAAGAACAATAAATTTTAAATGAATAGTCTTCTTTTAAATAAAGCAATTTGGTTAAAAAAACATTTAAATTATTTGTAAGGTGAAATTAAAATAAATTTCTTACGTAAGTAAAGCGAGTATAGCCAAAACAATTTGTCAAAGATATGAAACATAAAATATTACCTGCCAAGTAAGTTCATTATTACAATATTTCAGTTACCAAACTGATACACCTTCATTTTGATTAATTGACGGACCGAAGACTCTCGAAAGAAACGAAAGGAAGACGCTTTTAGTTTTAGTATTTTTTTATATGCAGTGATCAAATTATGAGTCATGTTAACATATTTTTGTGCTCTAAAATATGAAAAATAAAGCAGCTATTATACGGAGATTGTTTGATTTCCGAAAAAAATGTTTTGATTTCTGTTATTGTCATGTAGATTTGAATGAAAACATGGTATTGTTTAAAAATCTACTGGGAACATAAAATTATATTTCAATTTAATAAAACGTTGCACGATTTCATCGATTGAGCGTAATTTAATTTTTTGAATTTGATACAAGTGCAAAAAGTCCCAATTTTGCCTCACCTAGATTATTTTATTTGAATGGCCTCATAATAGATAAAATATCAAAATAATTCGAGGTGAATAGCCAATATATAAGTAAGGTTTCAAAATATGTGTTGAAAACAAATGATTCGAATAATATAATGTATGAATATCATCGTATGCAACATATTCATAGTTATTGTGTATTTCTGACGAGACGTATTAATTGTGGACAGAATACTTGTTGCACGTGTATTGGATTAGTAATATGATGTTTAAATAAATGAAATACAAAATATGACGCTAAATGACATTTTTTGTTATTCTTGTGGTGTAATTACACAATTTAAGATTTAGACTGAAGGTGCTTGGTGGTATTTCAATATTAAATTTGAATCGTTCGAATTATGTACATTTACAGATGAACTTGAACTGAACGTCAGTTTAAGTTCATCCGTGCACTTGAACGCCTGAAGATGCCGAAAGGCGAAACCCGGGTCGTTAGTAACAAAATCTGTGTGAATGTACATCATTTGAACGATTCAAATTTAGTGTAGTTATACGTTGAACATGATGAAAGAACAAAATTTTAATATGAAAATACAGCCGAACTTATTCAAATATTCAAATTAATATTGGTTGATTCGAGTGGGTAAATCTTCTATTGGTTAAAGTTATTGCTATGGCTTGAATGGCTATTGGTATTTTTATCAGCCAATGAAAAACTAAATTCACTGCTGTACGTTGCACCGAAGTTAATATGGATTACAATAAAAGAAAATATCGCCTCAGATTTTTGCCATAGATAGATAGGCCTGAGAAATATATAATATAAAACGGGAAACAATTTTTTTTATCACAATATTTAGATTTTCAATTTATATTAATGTGTAAAATGTCAGTTTTTTATGGAAATGCATTATACTTTAAATTAATACACAACTTTTTCGTATTGAATCCGCATAATATATTATTATGCCAAAAAAGCACATAATATTATTATTATTAACAGGTTAGGAGTAGTACAGATTATTATAGTTTACTGTCTGTATTGTTGTAATTATATGAAGAGTGTGATTGTTGAATGGTTATTAAAGGGTGGCACTGGTACTTGGTATATAATATATCAACAATTATAATCATCGAAAATGTGGCATAGTAAACTTCCAAAAGCTTCAGAACAACAGAAAGACATTAATATAACATGTAACCAAACACTATAACTCTGAGTAACACAATTATTTTTATCAGTTCCTTCGTATCGAAATCAGTAGATGTCAACAATGGAATTATTGTCAAATGAATATTTCTCAAGAAATATAATCAAAATAAAAAAAAATTCAAAGCACATAAAATAGTTGACACATTTGATATATATTCGAGGATAACTCAATGGCAATAAAAAATACAACGACATTTTAAATATATTTTCTTTGGAAATTACAACAGGCTGCAAATGCTGCTTTACTTAAAGGGGAAAATTTTAAAAATCTTTCTTATTTCAGAAAGGTAAACAAAAATACATTTGTATACCATTTCTTTGAGATAATAATTGTATTGAATTTAGTGAGTTTGGTTTTAAAATTCTTGCTTGTCGTTGAAGCCATTAAGAACATTTTTTTAAAGAATACTGTAGATCATTATTATATTTTCATATTTTCATAATCATTGCTTTGAAAAAGATTTTGAACGAGTATTTTTTTTTAATGCAAACAATAAGAAAATATCTAGTTTCTCAAAAAATATTTAAGTACTGTAAGTTGGCAGTTATCTAACCATTGCCGGACGATATTATAATTCGTATGGAACTAAATACGTTGCTGTTTTTCTTTTCTTAATAAAATAGAATTATAGAATATCTGAAATATTACAAAATAAATTAATGTTTTCGTCAATTGTCAATATTTAGTTCCTGTTGAATTTCATAGGTTTTTAATAATAAAATGTTCTCAGCTCATTACATGGAAAACAGTCGTCAAGGAACTTCAAATATTTAGCACCGCTGTTCCAGATGATATTGGAAGATGATTAATGTTTGACGTCAGCGTTGAAGGATTATATCCGTTTTGACTTATTTAACAAAGTGTTTGAGCTTTGAGAAGATATGAGAAAACCGCAAGCTCGGGCCTAAGGCCGAAGGAAACTTTCCTTAGATCGTAAACTTGAGTATATAGGATCAATAGTAACACTGCGGTGAAATACAACCACCTCAATACATCAACTTGATGAGATTGATATAAACCTTATCCAAAATTTGAAGGATATTTATGTATGATACACGTATGCGAAATATTGAAATTCAATACTGAGGTCGTCGAGATACGTAATAGATTCCAGAATTGTGTGTTTTATTTAATATATAGTTACTGAAGCTAAAGAATTTTCATCAATACAATAAAACATCAAAGTTGGATAATAATTGTTTAACTAATGTTTTCAGATTTCCAGTTATATTATAGTATTCATATGAAAGGCCGTTACTTGATTACTGACGAGACAATAATTTATAGATTTTTGGTTGCCACAAGCGTCTCTGAATTTGAAATCTAAAGCTTCCCATTGAATTTATTATAGCTTGTTTTAAAATTTAAGGCATGCTGTGTATTCGTTTGATCTATTCAGTTCATACTTTAATTTATATTTAATGAAAAACAATTTTTACACGATATAATAACCATTTTTTTAAAAATAAAACACAATTCAAGCATTGACATTAAGCATCAAGAAAAAAATTGTTTCTGGTGAAACAGATTGAGTGATATTCTTTTTCGATTTCAGATAGCAATTAATATCTCTGTTACCCACAGTTTTTCAAAAAGAAGGTGCCGAATTCATTGAAAATTTAATATGGAATTGTTTTTTGCTAATAAATAAATTCAAAATAAGAAAAACTGTTGAATGTAAAGATATATTCACATGAAACTTAAAAACTCAATAAATTTTCAAATATACGAAAATACTACGTATACGTAAATACATAAAACACCCAGAGTACGCTTAAAAATCATGTTTCAGAAAAAAAATGTAGGATTATCTGAAAACACTTGACCAAGTGTCAAGTGTCAACTCAAGATTTCTGATATTTATATTATGTTATTAAATTTAAACATAAAACACTCTTTTAAACTAACTCCATATTTATTTTATAATAATGAGCGGATCATCACGAAAATAAAAGTTAGTTAAAGTTAAAAATTCTCGTAATAAGCGAAAATGATTATATTAAATACACGTAGATTGAAACAAAAGAGTGTTTTATTTTGTTGAATATAATTCCTTTCCATCATGTAGGTATTGACATTAAGAAACCTTTTTTTTATTTTCAATTTATTCAATAAATAATCAATAATGACTGCATTACACACCACAGAATACATAATAACGATAAATTATTGTATATGCGACATCCTGAAAGTTAAAGGACTACCGATTTGCAGAAAATATTGCGAAAAAATGACTTCATTAAATAAAAACGATTGTGTGTTATTTATACATGTATATATAAATTCATTACTAAGATAATCTTCACATGGTTTTGTTTGCTTTGGTTAAAAATATAAAAATAACATTTCTTTAGTTATTCAAAGATATGACAATAAGTTCTCGTTTACCAGAAAATTCTTAAGTTCCTAAAAATGTCGTTATTAAATGAGTTCTCATTTGCAATTTAAAACATTGTCATGTCAGCGTTTATAAAATCAATCGTAGATATTTTCATTTTATGAATATGAAATTTTCGCAAACGATTCGAATATTGCATATTTTGTCTTTTAAAATACCATAATCGTAATACAGTAATAACAAAACGTGTTTAAAACTCGACATTTTGTTACATAAAATAAATATGCGTTGATATAATCAGGTTAATCATATTCAGCACACTGTTTTTGATATTATTTGGCGTTATGTGACGTTTATACAGTATGATAAATCGAAGACTGTGCTGTTGAGTACATGTACTTATTTTGCAGCTTATTAAAGTAACATTTTAGTTTGTGAACATTTTGCAACATAAATATAAATAGCTAGTTTATTAAAATTTAATTTGTAAAAGAATGATGTTAACTAACTATACTAAAATAAATCTGATTGAAAATACATACATGAGAAACAATATCTTGTTAAATGCTCCAAAGAAAAACATTTTTTTTGATATTTTGAGTTATTTTACTCTCTAATGATTTAATATATATTTTACAGTAAACTTTTAATTTGTATATGTAACGAAAATCATTATATTATAATGCTGTAATAAATTGCGCTAATTTAAAAGATATTTTGATTTGAGTCGTTTATTACATATAATCAAGAACTCACACGAATTTATATAGCAGAAATATTTGATTTTCTGATTCATAATAATTATTATCGTCAGATTCAAGTCATTTTAAAATCACAACAATAGATTTAACAATCTATTAAATGAGTGTCTCATAGTTACAAAAGATCAACCACTAATGTCGAATGTCGCCTGATGTCTTCAGTCAAGTATGATGCACCAAGAGTCGCAGTAACATCAGAGCAGCTAAGAGGGCTGGTTGAAGTCGAAAAATATGTGCTCCACCAGTCTGCATGGCAGCGGGGCGTTCTCCGCTGAGTACATGGACGACCACTGATGCTGAATCTAAAATATATAATATAATATATAAAAAAAGTTTTGATAATCATCGGTTTCTTTTGTATCAAAATAAATTTATCATCGTGTTAAAACGCTTCGTTAATCGAAAAGTGTACCGTTTCCTTCTATATAATATGTACACCTCCCTAACAAATATATGCTGGTTGACTATCTACTTACTACCCGTGAACAAACTTTTTCGTAGCTGTGTCGTGATTGGAAACAACGTGAAATACTAATAGCTTGCTATTAATAACTAACTAATAACAAATAATTTACTCGGATTTGCTTGGACGGTGAAGAACAGCAAATAATACAATTGGCCAAGGTAAACAGTCACATCATTTTTAATTTAAAAGATGTAAATGACAATACTTTGAAATTAATATCCGTTTGATTGCAACCGTCTATAGCAGAGGAGGGCAAACTTTTCGAATGAAGGGCCAAATTCAGGAATTCAAAATTAGCGGCGAGCCGCAAGTAAAATACCATTTTTATATGTACACTATTTATTATCATGGAAAAAAATATTACAAAAACAACAATCTAATGAGAGGAATGGAACAATTTTGGGTCTTTTAACATTTTTTAAAATTCAGGTGCTAATTTTGTAGTTGAGATTCTTAAAACTGCTTGTATCACTGTGTTCATCGGTGATGTTTGATGGTAAAGCGTTTTTATTGAGGTCCATGATTGAAAATGTTTGTTCACATTTAAACATAGGTTGATCCAAAAATAAGGATCATTTTTTTCGAGCAACATCTTTATTTAAACTGGTTGAATTTGTCCGAATTAATTGCGTTATAAAATTTGTAGATTTCTTCACGACGGCACAATTCCCTTAAATTAGGGTCCCACTGCAGATCAATAATCTCAGTTGTAGCTTAAACTTATTATATTTATTTTAAATCTTTTTTAAAAAATGCGTTAAAAGATAAAAACTTGAATCTTTTTCAAAGAATATAATACTGCTCGCGGGCCGCAGAAAAATACGCGGCGGGTCACGGTTTGCCCGTGCCTGGTCTATAGAATTTTCGTAAAATATTTTTTTATTAGACATTCATATCGAATATTACATATCTATGGTTTTAACCGTTCTTAAAGTTTTGATTCTAACGCTATTAATATATCTACTAAATAAATAAAAAAATGAATTAACAATGTGAACACTAACTACATTTGATGTATGTATTATATCAGTGGCGGATCCAGAAATTGTCCCAGGAGGGGGCCATTCAATTTGAAAATAAGCATGATACATAAATAATACATTAAAAAATAGATGAAAGCCTTTTTTTATGCGATTTTTTTTGCGCGATTTTGAAATTACGCTATTTTTTTGGACGGCACCGTAAAAAATATTTTTTGCGCTAATTTGAGGAACAATTTTTTTTTCATACATTTTTGATACTTTTTTACGCGATATTTTGATTTTTGGAACCGATTTATCAAATCATATGAAAGTGAGGTTTTTTTACGCGCCACCTTCTTCCAATGTATCGCGTAAAAAAAGATTGGGTGTATATAAAAATAGTCAATACATAATTAAGTAAGTATGTATTCTATAAAACATAGTAAACTAAAACATTAAAGAGCCCATTTCAAAATAAAGTTTTAATAAATTATAAAAATGGAAAATAAATTCTCCCAAGGAGGGGGCCATGGCCCCCATGCCCCCCCCCTTGGATCCGCCAATGTATTATATAAATACATAGTCCCATTATTTAAGTTAAATAAGTCGGTTATACAGGCTGGTTTGGCTCTTGGCTATTCATATTGTATGCAGCCGTTAAAAAAAACTATTATTTAAATAATGATAATTTATATTATTTATTAACTACAATATACTTATATATATAAGCACTTCATATTATTGAACGCAACGTTAATGCAGAATAAATAGTTTTACATGGACATAAGTATTCTCAATTGAATTTAGTATTTTTATTGGTATTCCTTGATAATGCTCGACTAAGCTTATTTTATGATGTAAAACAATTTTATTTTAAAAAAAATCTCTTACTGATAAAACTTCAACATGATTATCAAATATTGCGTCATATCGCAACTCTCTACCGATTTACAAAATCTGCAGTGAACTGCGCTGACCGCCGCTATCTGCGTGTTTTTATAAGAATGATTTGTTCTTATTACCGTTTTAATAATCATGGTTCCACTGAATAATAAAATGTTAGAGAGCATCTTTTCTTTCATGCTTAAAAAATAAACATGCATCAGATACTTATTACCTGAGGTACTAGGTGCGCACGTGTAGTTTCCTGAATCTGCTGGGGCCGCACGCGCAACCAGGAGTCTCGAGGTTCTGGTGCGGCGTTCCGTCTCCACGCTGACACCTCCTCGGGCTGCATAGTTCACCACAGCCCCATCATGGTACCAGTATATGAAACTGTTCACAAAATAGCTAAATTGAGAATCAAGCCAAGAACTATACGAATTATTTTAATTAAATTAACAGTATATTGTAGTATATTTCAGTGTGTATTGTCATAACAAATGTTCAATTTAAATGATAGGTAAGCAAAGTATTTCATATTATAAGGCCAACAATGGCAAATAAATTTCATGAAATATACATATGTTTTTACTTGTAAGCAATTCCGAAAACTTTCATTTACTATTAAATCATTGATTTCCAAACGTCTTTTACTGACTTTGTTCTAGTTTCTGACGTTACTGACTGAGCGTTCAGCGAATTACTTTTTAATATTTGTATTGTTTAAATACATCTGTAGGTTTTAAACATATATATGGTATAGTCCTTATTTTAACGTCCGTTATTTTTCAAGCATGGACGCGTCAATAAAATATTTAATTGTGTCGCGCAAACAAGATCTGTCACAACAGTTATACCTTAATGAAAAGTATTTTATAAATATTTATGTGTAACTAAATGATTTGTTTGAGTAACGTGTGAAGTATCACATCAAATGTCTGCTGTGTTGTTTACTCTTTCCTACGAGAAATTAAAATAATACTATATTAATACCGGCTGAGAATAACAAAGAGTCGCGATAACAGTTCCACTAACTTTTTTAAATATTATACAATTTAAAATATTTACATTTGTAAATAATACGATACACGCATTTGATGAATACTTAGTATCCCTTAGGAATGAACCTATTCGATAAAATGATTTGCGGTAAGCAACAAAACTCCGGATCCACGTTTAAATAATGTATTTGAAAGTATATTATACGTACATATGTCTCTATTATATGTTAGAAAATATATATTCCAAGAAGAAGAGATACAGTGAAAAATGTTAGATTTATTTTCACGTTTAACAAAAGGTCAAATTACATTTTCCAAAAATATTACAAACTTTCCATTCGAACTTGGATTTGAAATCTTACAAAAGAAAATTCGTTGTATTATATGTTTTTTGTGTGTATTGTATTGTATTGTTATGTTATGCGGGTGAATGTTGTAATAAAATAACACGTTTGCTATTTTGGCAAGCGAACTTTGCATTTGAAAGTCATCAAGCGTGCAATCCGGCCTGGATAAAAGAGAAATAATAACGGCGAGCAGGAACACCTGCTGTTGGAATAAGAACGAAATGAAACAAAACCAATGCTACGACAGCAAAAATCTTACATCTGTCGCACTGTAGTACAGGGTGACATTGGAAAACATCTTCAATGGAAATGAAAACTATTTTCAATATTGCAAACTAAAATATTACCAGCTCTGATTAAAAAATAAATTTCGGTACCAGTGGAGATTTAGCTATTTATCAAAATAACACTAAATAGAAAAACATTCGACATAGTTATTCATTGGATTTGCTTCCTTAACCTTTTAACTGCCAGCAGGTGTATGTATGGCGGTACCTCGCACGCCACGAGTTTAATTCTAATTATATATATTTTTTAATTTATCGTTTTTTCAAGTAGTAAAAACGAAAACTGTTTCAATTGTGAGTATAGGACGATATTCCCAATAGATGTCGTAGTGTGCTCGACACAGTTGTATGTTTAACATAATTGATTTACGTTAGTAAAATCCCTTTCAAAGCGTGCGTCCAAAGACGTCATTTTATGTATGATTGGCGTACCGTTTACGGAAATGTTCGCGTCTTAAGACGCTTGTGGCAGCCATCCGGTTAACATAATATATTTACCTACTGACTAAACTAAACTATTCCCTGTTTTTGCATATTTCTGGGCAGGTACAAACTAAGCCTATATTTCATTTTCTCACATTCATTTTAGCTAAGTGCTGACTTATTAAATATTTTCTCATCTGAAAGCATTTAATCAGTGGCGTACGGTGGGTGTTGATGTAGGGTGTGATGTAAAGTGTAAATGACATATTTTTTCAAAAAAGACGATTTTTTAAACATGAATTTTATTTTTATTTATTTGTACAATTCTTCTTGTGTTTAATTTTTCGCGACATGAATTTTTCTATTACACTATCGTAAAACGTGCCTTTCTGTTTTAATTCAACGAGCATCCTTTTGTTCTACATAAATTAAATTTAGACTACACAGTCTGGCCTTGTGTACTTCGATAGCTTCTTATTGGGAGTTAGTGCGCGCCTAACAACGCTATGAGTTTGCAACCAATACAACACGTGTGAGCTAGAATGAAAGAGATCGTCCTGGGTCCTTGAAATTTTAAACAAATACATGACTTTGACGCGACGCCTGCGCAGACGGGTCAAATGTATGCAACTGTACGGGATCACGTGGCGAGCGGAAATCGTATTGAACGCCTTGAGTGATTGCATATACGATTCACTGCCGCTTGCAAATACATTTTAAATATATCGCTTCATGATCGTCTTCTTGACGGGCGAGCGGCGCACGACTTGCACACCCTGAATATACGCCCCTGCATTTAATGAAGAGAACAATAATTAAGTTGATAAATACCAAAATCTTCACGATGAAAATATATATTATTTTTACATATGTTAGTTTTACAGTTTTAAATTTCCAAGTGTAAATTGTTACATTGTTCAATAATAGCTGTTACAAGTTTCGTTTTTTATGTACAATGCACAATAAAGCTGTTGGTGAAAAATTCAATAAATATCACCATTGATATATAATAGATACTATTGATGTTAATCAAGACACCAAATATTTGTATGAATTAAAGGTCTATTATACTTTTTTCAAAACAGGCTCTAGATAGTGATACCAATATCGGAATTATCGAAACCGATATTGAAAATTTACAAAGTAGAAGATAGAATATTGATATGGTACGATTTATTGGCCGAAGCTCTTACTACCCCTTTTGTGATGCAACTGGCAGACATTTAAAAGTTTGGTTCTATTAATTGTATTATTTTTTTTATCATGTAACCAGTAATATGTAACCAGTTTTTATTGTTTATGACCTTAAATGGCAACACTGTTTTTTCTATACCCGAAGCGATCTTCGTTTTTTTCGTCCTTGCTTTTTGAGACGTGGAACCTGGTTCCATTGGCTTTTAGTTTTAACTTACCATGTGTTTTTTTCTCTTTTTTTTGTGGTTTTGTGCGGTACCTGATAATAGAATGGCGTATCGGAAAGCCTGACGTCCGAGATAGAAGAACTAATCGTTTTCCATCTCGACGATAATCAAAATATTTTTTTTGTTGTCTGTCGCGCGAAGACTTTTTATAGTTTCTTCTTAACTTCTATAAAATCGTTTGTGCAAGCCGGGTTATTATTGGTGTTGTCGTAATGTAAATTATATTTGTTAAATTCTTATTAATTGTGTGTGATTTTAAATAAAATGTTTGCAAGTTTCTAATAAACCATTTCAGTAACAGTTGAGCGATGTTCTCATTTATTCCTACCTACTTGTTGTACCTCGACTACCATTCAAACTGCTGTTGGTCGTAATGACTTTTATTAGTGGGGTTTTATTCTTTTTAATAAAATAAATAAAAATTTCTCACAATATATGAAACTCGTTCAAAAATAAATTACGAGTCATGTCAATATATCATAATTGTTTTTTGATTAAACAAATAATGTTTAGCCCGCCAGAGTGGCAGTTTATGCCCCAGACATAATTGACACCACACGTTGACATTGTCCGTGAAGAAGAGTGTATTGACATACAGGTAATTTATCTTACAGACGTATTGCTTTTTATGCCTTGCGATCAATCAGGTGTTCTTATTTGCAAAAGTTTAGCTATCATTGTGATCCATATTAGACTATTTTATTTCCGTTATCAATGCATTTTCCCAGTATTGCGATCATTATAAACCCTTGCAGGTATAAGGTACAACTGAAACACGTAATCCAATATGATCGCTAACTATCAACAAAAAAAGCACATTTTTTTTTACCATGTCAATTTTCGTTGTAAGGCATTAAGAATTTTCATGGCGCTATCTCAATGAAAGTTGTTCTAAAGAAACTGGTCGTTATTCAAATTTTTCTTAAAATTAAAAGATAAAAAGAAAATGAATTGGACGGATGGATGTACAGACTTCGCAGATATCCATGCTTTTGAAAAATAAGCGATTGAAAAAATAATTTTTGAAAGCATTTGTTACAGACGAAGAATATTTTGAGGAGGGTGACACAAACACCCGTTTTGAATTCGATACAAACCTAGCTACTATTTCATTATGTGACGCCATCAAATGAAATCTGGTCGTGTAATAAAAACAAATTCTCTCCCGTTGAGACGGTGATCTTATTGGTCAAAATATAATTTGAAGATAATGTAAAACATACAGAATAAAAAAATCACATATTATGAAAAGTTTAAAAATAAATAAAACGCTTAATAACCATGTTTTAGTACCATGAATAAGAAAACGCTTAGTGTTTCATATTCGGAGCATGCCTAAAGCTTGGAAAATATCAGTTTATAAACTCAAAGCAAAAGTAGCCATTTCCACGTGGCAAAGTCCGACATTTTTCAAAGTATAAAAAACTTTTTATCAAGGCTTTAGGAATGATAACTTTTCATGTAATGTGAAAGTAATGTTCTGAATACAAACATTTTTGTACCCTTTGAAATATGTCAACCGTTAAATAGGAAGGGTGGGTATTAAAATTATACGGGGTTGTTTTTGTAAATGTCAAAACTTGGATTCTATAGAGTGTATTAAGTTTATTACTTTAACGTATACTAATTTGTAAGCGAATAAACGTAATCCTTAAACACTAGTTGACTATTATAAAGTTATTAATATTCATAACAACAGAATATCAATTAATATAAAATAAATCTAAATTTTGTATAAAACACACAAAAACAGTTTTCAGGTGAAACTCGTAGAAATTATAATTTTAAGATATTTAAAAACTGATTGATTAATATTTTTCGATTTTCTAAGTGCTTGGAACTCATGACGAGAACTAAAATTTTGATAGTTAGACAATTATTATTTCTTAAAAATATACATTATATATAATATTTAAAAGATTACACCCGTTGAAAACAGAATTAATGAAATGTCTCACAAAAAAATATTAGGACTAAAAGAAAAAAAATATATATCTGCCAAGTCAGTGCGATCTTAATTAATACACGATATTAAATATTGTAAATTTATCAGTGCATCATAATTGACCGGTATGGATAGACGTCGTAAGAAATGACTAAGGCAATGGATGGAAAAAGTTACAATAATATTGAAACAATAACTTAAAAAGCTCACTTACTTTAATAGGGTAAAAAATATCACGGTATTTCAGTTCTACAGTTTTTAAAAAAAATTAAAGGTTGAACCTTTAACTTTTTTAAAAAACTGTAGAACTGAAATACCGTGATATTTTACCCTATTAAAATGGAGTTCTACCAAGTAAATGCCAAATCAATAAATAAAATCACTTACTTTATTTTATAGATCGGCAATCAACAGTCTCACAAAAGAAATTAGAGATGTAATTTATTAATTTGTGGCGTTGCTGTTATGTTTTTTTATCACACAGAGATATAAATACATATATGTAATTGGCTAATATTTACTTCATGAATTGGACAATAATTAAAATAAACACTTAATATCTAATTAAATGCTTTACAAAAAGTAAGAGTAATTACTCGCATTAAAATTATACATCGGGGTGACCAGGCCATTTCAATATAAATATTTCAGTTCATAAGGAAAAATCATTTCCAATATGAAAGTCATGGTAGAACGAACGACTGATAATTATTACACTAAAAAATATTAATTCCGTATCGAATACATTAATACATTTAAATTAATAATTTTGATGGCTAGGAAGAAAATATAAATTCAACAAAGTTATTTTTTTTAAATATTGCACAAAGTAAAATGACATCCGATTTTCACAGTTTGAAATCTGGTCGTTCTCGTTAAAATCCTTTATATTTTTAGGGAAATGAGTGCCTGCTTTTCGAGATGGCTGTGAAAATGAGAAGTAATTGACTCTGAAAAAACTTTTCTACCCTTTTCAAATTAATTTAATTTGACTTATTTCTACATATTTTTTGAAAAAACAGTTGAAAAGTTTAGCTTGTCGTTCGTTATTAATATTTACTCTTTTTGTAGACTATTTATTGCGTTAAAAAAAGTCTTATGTAGGGAATGAAATTTAATAATTATTGAAAAATATTTAAAAAGTAACTATTAGGTATGTAAAAAAAATATTTATGAAAATTGAATCGTACAGACTATGTACATTCACACAGATTTTGTCACTAACGACCCGGGTATCGCCTTTCGGCATCTTCAGGTGAAACCCGGGTTGTTAGTGACAAAATCTGTGTGAATGTACATAATCTGTAGGATTCAAATTTAATATTGAAATTCCACCGAGCACCTTCAGTCGAAATCTTAAATTATGTCAATATTTATGAGTCGTAAATGAATGTTTTAAATTACTAAATGTTAGAAAAAGCAGATCTATATCCATAAAAAAACATATACAACGACTACTACTATCGCCGAAGGACCTGATATTGTTTTGTATAAAGATATTAATTTACTATTGTTACGGTACCCGATACATAATTCGTCGAGGCAAAAAAGTCAGGAAACTGTGTACGTAGATTTTACAGACTTTATTTAACCACTTCAAAGATTTTCAATTTCAGATATTGGTATTAGAACATTATGACCGGTTTCGCTTATCAGCCGATGATAATGCTCGCGATGAGTAAAACCGGTCCTGATATTTAAATAAATAATATGAAATTGGTATGTCATTTTTTAAATCTGAACCCCGATAACAAGCACTGCATTGAATTGAGATTTAATTTGGTAATTTGACAGTTGTTGTTCGTGGTTGATTTATAAATTTCAACTGTAGACGCTCGGTGGAAATCCAATATTAAATTTGAATCGTTCAAATTTTGTTTATTTACTGTTATTTAATATATGAATAGATTTTGGAGATTCATAAACGACGGTGAAGTTTATTAATATGTGTATTTTCAGCGGTGATGCATTAAACTCTCGCTACTCTGCGGCAAAATGTTTCAAAATTCTTGGGATTCTTTCAAAGCGTGCACCTGTATAACAGAATAAGGTATGTGAACCTGACTTCAGTGACTGACAATTTTATTTATATATTATTTCGTTGAAATATATATTGAATATGTATATATTAAACCATGTCCACTCCCAATGTGGAGCATATGGACCCCTAATAGAGTTTATCTTAACATAAATGTTTTACGATAACTGCCGAACTGTTACTCAGTTGATCAACCTCTTCTTTTTCAAAGAGAGTATGGAAAGAGGATAGGATTTGGATGGGACTAGTGGTTAGCTAATCGCTCTCGCTGCTCGCTTAAGATAGGATGGGTTGAAGAAGTTTAAGACTTCACATACATATATGCTTTTGGACAGAAATCTATACGTCGATTGAGAATCAAATTATAGAAACTGTCCGTGCCTCTGACCACTCGACCAAGCAGCTGGCAGTATATGTTAATAGTGAAATAACAAAAACAAACTAATGAGTTGTACGTGTCATAAATACTCTTTCCTTCTTTAACCCTTTATCTATTTTATAGTTAAGCATGTGAAAAAGCGCGTTGAATTCATACCGATGGGAATGTATTCTATGGTATTATTATCATTTTATCATCTAACATAATACGTATACACAAAATCGTTTATCCTTGAATATATGTACAAGATATGTGTGTTTGTGTGTGTGTGTCTTTCGTTAACGATATAATAGATATTATGACGTCAATATTCATGTAAATGAAAGTCACTAACACTAACTTTCTACTTCATTCCACTTTATTTAATATGTCAGGACCGGTTTCGCTCATTACGAGCATCGTCAACTGATAAGAAATATAATTTAACAGTGCTATTTATACAAAAATGAACAGTTATAAACAACAATTGGCATTGAAAAGAAATTACCAA
The DNA here is from genome assembly GCA_031772345.1 of Himalopsyche anomala. NCBI lineage: Eukaryota > Metazoa > Arthropoda > Insecta > Trichoptera > Rhyacophilidae > Himalopsyche > Himalopsyche anomala. Next base: position 2,847,264 of record CM062834.1, read on the forward strand.
TTACGTTAAAAGTGATTCTAAAATAACACAAAATTAAATATATATATATATATATATATATATATATATATTTAATTATCCCTTGTTAACTATTCTTTTATACATACAATTAAAATATATATATATATATTTCTTTTGTTAGAACTGATATGGTCTTTGAAAAATATTAAAGCTTTAATTGTATTTTTTTAAATTTAACGTTTCCACTATTAAAAAAAACATCAAAAACAAAGAAAAGGTAAAAGGTAAATTTGAAATAATTTTTTTAAATTTGTAAATAATATGAAAAAATCATATCTTAAATTTGTTGAAGTCGAAGGATGAGGCCGAGAAGTGTAAGGTTGAGATTATTTTTTTTTGTATATTTTATACTATTTTAGGATGAGATCAGCGGCATCGTGACAGAAAAGCTTCTATCAATATATTGACTATTTTTTGTTAAATTAAATAATTTATTATTTTATATTATAAACGTTTGAACACTGCAGAAAATACAGTTTAGTTGTTGATGTTAGTTGAGATATAATTGTAGATTTCGACCACATTATACACCACACATATATCATGGTTTCGTTTTTTTAATAGCATATCCGATACACTAAAAAAATAATGAACACAATAGTTTACTATCCCTTTGAAACATTTTTGGTTAAATAAACCACAACGATTTCTCTTCTGGCTGTTGTGTTACAGAGAATTTTAAAAATATTAAAATCGCGAAAACGTACGCTACTGGTAAAAATTCGCCCGTATATATTCGTGCCACTTTATGTTCCCCACATGTTAGGCTTTTGCAACTTACGACTTTTGCCTTGTACAGATGTAAAAAGTTGAAAAAAATGAGCATGAACATCTCTCCACGAGTCGACCTTCGTATGTGTCACGTAAATGTATTACCGGGTATACGATATGGATCAGTATTGTGTGGGCTGCCTAGAAGCTAAACGTTACAAGTCAACGTCGTGTGCATGTTGATTTTTACATTCTGGTTTATATTCCTGGTATTATTAATGCACGTATTGTGGCGGAGGATTAAGGCATTTAGTGTTTTATGATATTCACGACTGAATTCACTTCAATTAATGAAATATGTACATACAAAATCAATACTGTTTTTTGAAGAAGTCTCTGATGCTTGAAATTTACCATTGTCCATAAGTTACGTCACATTTTTGAACCCCTCCCTACTTTTAAATGAGTTACCTTTAAATGTTTTTAATTGTTAAAAAGTATGACTTAAGTGGCAGTGATATTTAAAAAAAACGTGTTACGAGCAAATAATATGGTTTTATGATATCCGTTTGATGAATGGGGTCTCGCAGGAATTACGATTCTCGCTAATGGCTAGCGATTGATGTAGGAAAGTGGAAAACAGAGAAGAGAGATTGTGAGTAATTCAAGCGGCTAAGGTTTACCCGGACTGTCAGCAAATAAGAAAGGTTTTTGAGGTTACATTTTCAAATAAAATTTATGAGTGAATAAAATTCCTTGCCAGTATTCCACCCCGTGAATTCTGCAACCGAAGCCAACGAAGTTAACCAATAGGCTACCGACATAAGACTCTAATATAATTCAGTATCAATTCTACATGGATTTGTTTTGTCGAACTGGGCGGTGGATATTTATTATGTTTAAGTAATTTTATATATTTTCTATAATATTGTAGTATAAACTCAGTAAGTTTTCATTTTTGGTACGATTCTAAGCTTATTTTGTCGCTTGATCATATGGTGAAACTAGAAATTGTAATAACAGACGAACGTATTAGTACCGATATTTCATAATAGATACCGGTCGTATATAAAAATACTTAGATTATTACTGGAGTAATATTTATATTAGGATTAGAAAAATATATTTTTCAATTTAAAAAAAATGCTGAAATTGTTTAGACAATAATACCAACTCGAGATGAAAATTTTCAATCAATTATCGGATTAAATAGATGTCGCAAAGATTCGTTAATTAAATGGATTTTGAAAAGTGAATTGTAGGACAAGATTTGAACCAATTATTAAAAAAAAAACAGATATTCTAATGTTTCAATAAATTAATTTTATCATGTTTGGTAGAATCCGTTCACCTAATTTTATATAGCGAATTACTGAAATTCAAATATATTTCGAATTGATAACTTAATCTTTCCACAGGTTGTTTGACAAATTGTGACACTTGTTTCGGCTCTTTGTGAAGCATTTTCAGATGATGTTTGATGATTTTAATATCGTATTAAAAAAAAAACCTGTGGAATAATTACGTTATCAGTTTCAATTTAATATTACAAATAAACTTCCATAAAGTTACCACCGAATCTGTAAAAAAGATTATTAAGAGATTTAAATTAATACTTTAACGAAAAAGTTGATTTAACGATTCGAATTTAGCTATTTGACGAGTTAAAGTGACAGATTATTGATTTTAAATGCATCTAAATATGAACAAAAATATTCCTGATGGTGATGATGTAGAGAATACAGCATCACACCCTGAGCCACTGGGACGATTTATTATTAAAGACCAAGTCAACACCCGCATACGTGTCATTTCTCTCTCGACGCAGAGCGGGTGAATAAATGATCCGATTCCCTTAATCAAGCCAACCTATGGCCTGTAAAATATCTCAGGGATCCTGAGTCTCACAATGTAGGACGCTCAATAAAATGTGTATACCCTCAAAGTTTATTTATTCAAAAAAAGTGTAGTGCTTAAAAGAATTTTAATCCCATAAAACGAAAATCCAATACACTTAATCCTGTATTCTTAACTTCCTGTATATACATTATGTATATCTACTATACCTTACAAATTGATTTATTATATAACAGCTTTATTTAATTATTCTTCACTTATTGTTATGTAAGTAATTACAAAATATAGCTGTAGGGTTTTAACCTTTAGAGGAGTATGGACGTCACATGTATGCCGGCGCCATTTTTCTGTAAATGAGTATGGAAGTACTTTAAACTCAACACAGGAGTGTCTATCTTTAAGCATATATATGCTCTAAGTATGAATTACATGTATTCATTGGGAAAAAGTCAAAATTGTCATGTTAAGAAAAGGCAGTGAATTAAAGTAAGGTTCTATATAAATCTATTCACTCCTCTAAAGGTTAAATACATACATACAGAGTATATTACGAAACCGGTCCTGATCTTACAAAATAAAAGTGGGAATTAGTACAAATGTATATGTTATTTTTTTAGGATATGTTATGTCTTTCCACCAAGTATTGAGTATTATAACACCATAAAAGTGATATTACTATTTGTCAAAAGTGGTTCAAACTATTTGGCAATTTCCACTTATTACTGGGGGAAATACTTGACAGAATCACAAAATCTACAAATATTTCTTTTTCGTTTTATATAAATTTTTTTAGTTCGATTTTATCGTGATGTCAGTTTTATTGTCGAGCGGTCAACGGAAATGCTCCTTCTAACACAAAATGTTATATGCGTAAACATCTTAGGAGGCCATGCAACAATTGTAGGGCGTCGTAATGTTTACATACTGTATAATTGCAATACAAAAATGCCTTGCTAAAATTATTTTTATTTATTTACTAGCCGGTTCCCGGCAAGTGTTGCAATGCCACTCAAAGAAAGACAGTGTTTGAGTTTTAATTGTGTTTATTGAAGTGCATGTCTTCTTTTTCTGCCTGTTTGACGTTTGCTGCCGATTGTTTATGGTACGACACACGCGCCACCTACTGTAGTTTAATTGTACTACGCCTATAACCTTCGCGCAAGTTGCATAAACGGTATGGAAGACATACAAACATTGATTTTTATATATAAGACCTACTGTAAGTTAATTTTAATATGCCTATAATCTTTGCGCAAGTGCAAGCAAAAAGTTTGTCAAAGTTTTATTGCAATCAGATCAGAGGTTTGGCAGCCCATAGATTACGAACAAACAAAAATTCATTTTTTATATATCGAGTGTGAAAAGGAAAAAGAACGTAAGCTTTTTTTGTAGAAGAAAAATAAGTAGCAAATTCACGGTTTCAACAAAAATGCTGCATGAGTGCCAGATTAAACATTTTTTTTCACTTCTCTAATAATCTTTACCTACTAAATCCCGGATCACAAAGTTTGACAGGATCCCGGGATTGCAGGCCCTAACTCTTACCAACAAGACCACAGAAGGTGACAACGCAAACCTGCATTAGTAACATTGGCCAATGGTCTATTCGTTTCCACTATTAAGTAACGGGATCACGGATTAAAATCCCGGATTGAATAATTTATATTATGTATGTGATGTTATGTATATCGATTCCATTCTACCCACCCCGCACCCACACAATTCGTTATGCTATCTATACGTGGGGAAGCGCAAACTATTGCAGCGGATTAGGACAAGTATTTGTAATTGTCTTATGAACCGTGTTAGAGTAAATAAGCCAAAGACGAGTATTAGGGCATCCAATCCCAGGATCCCGCAATCCGGATTTCGGAATCGCGACCGTGTCAATCCCGGATTGAGAATTTTTTAGCAAATCCCGAAAATTGATACGATTTTGGAATCGCAAGAGCTAAAAAATATCTGGTGGAATAGTTTAGCGAATTAAGGATTTCAAATTCCTCGGTGAGCTAATCCCAATCCCGGGATCCCGAAATCCCGGAATTGGATACCCTAGTCAGTATACCAATATGTACACTTCCCTGACGTTAGAAACATTACTAACATTATTCAAACGTTTTTGTTTTTAAATCTATCGATCAAAGAAAATAATTGAAAGGACATTTTATGCTAAATTAATTATTTAAAAAAATAATTAATTCTTTCGATGGATTCGGCGGTAATTTTGTGGATGTTCATTTTAATGTAAAATAACTTAGATTATTCCACGTATTATGCTACATACTGTAACCGGTGTTTCGCCTCTTTCAGAGGCATCTTCAGACAATCTTACTTTCACAAATGCTTATTTAAGTACGAACGAGGATGCCTCTGAAACACCGGTCACAGTTTGTAGCACAATACGTGTAATAATCTAAGTTTTTTTATATTTTATATTAATTAATTGGTTTTTTAAATTATGATAATTATTCTAAAACACAGAAATCCTTGTCATATAATAAACTGTTAATGAACAAGTTCGTAGAATTTGATTAAAGACGATATAGGGAAGCAGATTGATGAATCGTGACATGATGGATAAGTAAATTAATTCTTTGGAATTTTAGATAAATCAGAATATTAGGTTACTTAAGACGGTATATAATTGGTAATATTATTAAGAAAATAGAGTATATAATGATTTATTTTGCTGTTTTAAGTTATAGTTATAAAGTACTCTGATTGGATTGCTTTATTTGATCAATTTCTCACGCTCCTTTAGCGCAAATGCTATTTCAAATTTTTGAATATCCCAATGGACACAACAAATATATTTTACTAACACAACAGCCTTACAAAATCATTCCGATTTAAAGATATTTCTTAGGTCCTTAATAAATGAGCGCCATAAATAAAATGGAAGTAAAACGAGAAAATTTGAAATCCAGACAAACGGCCGCCATTATTAGGATTCCATTTCGGAATTAATCCGAACCGTTTCATTTTTCTGTTCATAGATGTCAGAGAGCATCAATTTTCACATTTTGGTATTGATTTCTTCCAAAATTTGATAGTAAAAAAATCTTTTAATTTTGTTTTGTTGTTTTGCATCTTAATAACGTTTAGCTTTAAATTGACGAAGTCATGATTCAATCAAAACCATACATAAATAAAATTATTGATATTAAATCAGCTTGTATATTTTTTTATATCGCAATATAAAATTAAGGAATTTGTAACTAAACTGGAATATTTTGAAAATCCTATTAAGTTAAGTTCTATCAATTACACGAATGTTTGTAAATAAGTCACTTAATAATTTGTCTTATAGGTGTCGCTGTAGACCGCTACACTCGCCCTTAAGGAATCATCAGTGGAAACATGCGCCATGCTTTATTTTAATAACTTAAAATTTAATACTGTATTTTTAAATTCATGTTTGTTGTCTATGGATTTTTCATCTTAAATTTTAATAACAAAAAAAATGTAATTTTCTATTATTTTTTGATTGTTGTGTCTTTTTTATTTTGTATGTATGATTTTGTTAAAATGAATCGAACTAGTATATTACTTGAAATTAACGTTATCTTGCAATTACATGAAATAAAGAAATTTGAAATTATTTACATAAACAGATGTCAAAAATACGTGACTTTAGTCATACTACTTTTGTAAGTTTACCATGGCAGATGTAAAGGACCAGTATTCAGAAATAAAAGCAACACATATCCTTTACTATTGATGAAGAATTTCGATAAAAAGGAAAGTAGTTTATATTGAGATAAAATGTTATATGAAAAAGAATTACGGTTTTAGCTCCCTATAATATTTTGTTTAGATTATAATCAGTTTTTACATATATTTTACGCAATAGCGTATAAGTAAGTAGGTTAACTCTTTAGAAATAAGACAAAGTACACTTAAGTGGTACGATTTATCGACTCGACAGATACAAATCACAGATACGTCAAGGTCTTTTAACCGTCTAATGGGTTCAAATAAATAGCAGTTCCGTTAAGATTAGATCTTGGAATAAATATTGTAATAATTAGTCAGAGAAAGCAAATAAATTGATATTGCTTGTCAAAAGCTATACAGGAAATAGTCATTCCAACACAAATGTTCTGTGTAATGTTTCAATTTATTTATAAATACATATATGTAATATTATATATTATTAAGATATACAATTTTACTCGATTGCAATAAGACAAAACCAGTCATACATATTAAAAATAAATACTTAGACATATACTTACGATACGTCAAAATAAGTGCATAATAAATTGCGTCCAAATTATTTTCAGTTACAGAATATAACGCTTTAATTTGTTATAATAATTATTACATATGTAAATTCGAGATAATTTAATTTAATATATATATTATAATGTACGATTACATACAAATTGTTGTTAAAATCTTTTTTTTTTTTTTTGGTTTTTCTAATTATTATTTACTAATAATTTATTATAAATAAGCCTTTTTGATTTTTTTTCCCGTTGAAAATTCTCGCGATAAGCAAAACTGATTATATATATAAAAAAATGTTTTATGTTAAAAAAAAAATGAATTTAAGAAATTTAAATTATTTATTCATCATAGCGCACTGGCACCACACCCTTCAAGGTGGGCCAAGAGCGCTGTACCGGTAATACTTGTATAACCCAAGACGGTGAGGCCCGCAACAACATTCTCCTGGAAGAGTATTCGGTGTCACTCGGATTACTGGATAGCACCCTTTTCACCACATTTTATCACCCATCCAGAGTTCATGACTCATTAAGTGAATTCTATCGATTTAAGTACTTATACTGGGCCAGAATAACAACTTAATTCAATACTACTTAATCGTATTATAGTTCTTGCCATTAATTATATAAAAACATTGAATGCGTGAATTTAAAAATGAGGTATCGTTGTCACTCGTAGATTTTTTTTGATGATCTGTTGTATGTGATTGATTTTATGTAAATAAAGTACAGTAGAACCTCGATATGTAAGACAATTTGAGTTAAGGGATTTCCGTTAAAGCTGAAAATTAATAAAAATAATGCTTTCACAATGCATTTTTATTAATAAAAAAATGTACATTACAATTACTGTTCTTTTTGCTTGTGCATATTTTTAGGGTGGAATAACAACGATGTGCTCGATTGTTATTTACAATTTAAAATTCCAGAATGCATAAATAAATATATCCATTTACTTCGAGTTACTAAATAAATTACTATTGGAGTACAGACTGCGTGAATCAGCGGAAGACGTGCTACGTTCAGCCTACGAGCAAGAAGGCATTATGGACTCAAATTCGAGAAGTATGACATATTATCATGTGCAAAACATTGTTTATAAGCGTTGTCACTTGGATGACAGGTTGTTTTTACATTTGACCGGACAGTCCCTTGTATGGAGATTCTACTGTGCGTTGATATGAATATTTTAAGGAAATAAATACCTTGGAGGGTCAGGTGTGTGCCTGACGATGCAGGTGAGATTTATATCTGACCCGCTCCGGACGAAGAGTTCTGGACTCGCCATTATTTCGGCTCTGGACACTGAAATAAATGAAAGAAACAACGATAAAATTGATAGCATGTAATAATTTACGATTTCGACTAAAAATATACTTACTAACTAACATCAGTGAACGTGATTGTGTAATGATGTCGAAAGGCGAAACCTGGGACGTTAGTGACGAAATTAGTAACGTAAATGTGAGAAATTTGAACGATTCAAATACAATTTCTAATCGCTTAATAATAAATAAATGTCTTTTTTTGTCATCAGTCGATTCGTTCTTGGGCTCCGCATTTATTGTTTTATTCGTTGTTTTTTGTTATTTCTCCCCCATCCATTGACTCACAGCATTCATCATCTTTTGACCATTAAAAACGATGACAAGTGTTTTTACCGTATTAGAAAATAAGAATTTAAACATGGCGGAAAGCTACCTGTTATCTAATGTATATTCTATTGGATTGGAAAAATAACTAATACTGTATTACTAGCAGTGAATATTCAATGTAATGAAAATAATGAAAAGTTAGATTTTAATTAAATGAGAAAAATAGTTTAGTCATATTATTCTATTTCTTTTCGTAATTTTTTTTTCAACTAATAGCGAGTTTTAGTTGTAATTGCTTAAACACACCATTGGTGACATATGCGCACGCAAGAGTAAACAATTATTTAAATAATACACTATAAAGTGTATAATAAGAAATGTCTTAATTAACATTTCGTCAGAGATTAAAAAAAATCTAGATAGCTAGATTGTATCATGTGAAAAAAAATTGTCTAAAAATGAAAACATTTCCAATGAGCCTCTAACTATTTTACTTTTTATTTTAGAAGAAATCATCTACGTCTTTTATAACGTACAAAGTTATTTTCGATTTAGCACTGATTTATTCAGTCAATAATAATTTATTAGACCTCAGGACTCGCTTAGCATCGCTCCATCTGCCTTAAGCCTCCGCCCTATTGGCCCAGCCCCTTAATGTCCATTAAACACGAATTGGAAACTTTCCCAACATAATTATTCAAAATTTATGATAATGATTGAACTGTCGGAAAGAGGCCATTACTGTCACAAGTGCGAGAACTTGCCCGGCAATATAATTAATCCAAATAAATCAGACAGACTTGCTGCAAATTGATTGCACCTAACAGAATTTTTCGATATTTATTAGGTACTTATTCTGAAAGAATTTGTTTCGAAAGTATTCAGTAATATTGAGTATATTTCTGAAATAATTTTTGGGAGTACAATAAAAAATACATAAAGAATGTTGAATGTCGAAAAAGTTGGATAAATTCCATTTTCTTCTCAATCGAGTCAGCGGTTACTGTAGGGAATAAATTGCCTACAAAATAAAGTTCCTATATAAAAAAATAAGTATAGTTTTACGTTTTAGTATTATAATCTCAGATCACTAGCAATAATTAAGAATTTGAGTGAATCCAATTGCCTGAAAGTTTTGGGGATGTATGGAGAATGACTTCAACAATAATTTGTTAAATTTTATTTCTTTACAATTCATTTAGAATAACTAAAAAAAATACAACATTAAAAAAATAATAATTTGTTATTATGCCGCGAAAAATATGGATAGCCCTTTTCAGTTCAAATAATTAGCTTATTTAACGGCTTGTGTATTTATTTTATGCAACGTTATTGTTTCAAAAAAAATTGATTGACATTGTTTATATTAAATAGGTGTGGCTTAAATTTTTGCTGCCATAGAATTAGTATTCTAAACAATAAGAGATTACGCTGTGTTTGTCCGTAACGCAAGCCTAGTTATCGTTTAATTTGAACCACAATAGGAACAATGAAAATTGATTTAATTTTCTGGTCTTAAATTTATGATTGCCATATATTTTGATATCACCGAAGAAAAAAAAGTTTGACCATTTTGTTATACCGCAAAGACATGTCATTAAGATTGTAATATACTTAATAAGATAGTTTTGCAATGTTATTTCGTACTGTATAGTAAGTAGATACTAAATAGTGTTTGCATGGCAGCTTTCTAGAGTTCAGGCACGTCAAAGTAGGTTACAATGTTTTTTGTAGCTTTTTAAAAGGTTATAATATATGACTTGTGAGTTACGACAAGCTCAAAATCAGTGAACATCATTCTACATCTCGCAATATAAATAAACCATGTTCAAAAACATTCTTCTAATCTGACGAAGTATGTACGAAATCCTTTTAAAGTTCCGAGCTTAAAAATCTTCAGCTTTCATGTTCTTAAATTTATTACGCCTACAGAATTTTTATCAGAAAAATACGTTTTGAAGTTGGAAAAAAATATATTTTGACTTTATAATCTTATCAAAATGTTTATCGCATATTTTTCTTGCAAATTTTATGCGCAAATTTAATATTGTTTACTGCTTATCCAGGAGAGAGGGTATTTGAGTGATTATACAAGGGAACATGTAATTCATTCCACGCGTTCGTTTTATAGAGCCCTGTGATGGCAAGAGAGCTTTTTATATGCCATGCTATATGCCTTTTTATATGTCACCCCGTACAAGCCATGTCCACCCCTAATCTAGAGAACTTGCACTCATAATAGAGTATATGATTTGAATGTAACGTCAAATGATATATTTAATCACTCGCTCAGTCTTTCCTAAGTGAAAATAACGAAAAAAAGTTACAAGTCGTCAGCTAGTTGTCTCTACGCTTCGTTTTCCGGATCACTTAAGAAAGACGGGAAGCCTAGGAAGTACAAATCGTAATGTATCACAATATACCAGTGCTTTTAATTAAGGGCATTAGCGTCTCCGTGTAGACGTATAATTTATTTTTTTATAAAATACTAGCCGGTTCACGGCAAGCGTTGCAATGCCACTCAAAGAAAGAAAGTGTTTAAAGTCTGTGTACTTCAACAAAATCAAGCAACAGAAGTACACAGACTCATTACTTGGAAGCGGGAAAAACACAAAATCATCATTAAGTTATTTACTTTAGTAATGTAGAGTTTCATTTTGTTTAAAAAATTCCCAAATTTTAATTGGGTTTATAATTGACATCATTTTCCACTTATATTTATTAGTCTTTGATGATTTTTTTAATTGTATGTTATACATAGGTGTTAAGCATTTTAATTTTGTGTAATTATAATGTAATTTGTAAATCCTTTTCATTGTTAATAGTTGCTTACACCTTTTATTTCAATTTAAATTTGTATAAATAGCACTGTTTATATATTTTTCTTATCAGTTGATAATGCTCGCGATGAGCGAAACCGGTCCTTATCCAATAAATTTTATGTGGAAAAAGTACTAAAAATGTTTTATTATTTTTATTATAATGCCATTCCACCAAGTATTGACAGTGAACACCTTAAAAGTGATTAACTTATTAGTTTATCCATTTTTTTTATTGATGCATTTACTTTGTAAACACCTAATATAAGTTCGTAATTAAAATAAAATAAAATAAAATGACAATTAAATGTTTTTATTGAGTTTATGAAAAAAATGATTATATAAAATCAATATTTACTAATTTGTTTTTTACAAATAAACAAGAATTTAATATATGTAAACAATGTAGAATGCCACCTGTGTGGTCGAGTGATCAACATCATTGGCTACCGCTACGGAGGGCACGGGTTCAAATCCCAGTACGGGTAGTTTTATAAATTGATTTTTCAATCGATTTATGAATTTCTGTTCAAAGGCATGGATGTATGTGATGTCTTGCATTCCCCCCATCCACCCATCCTATCCTATGAACGAGGCGTATCGAGAGCGATTAGCTAACCACTAGTCCTGTCTTAGCCCTTTCCTTCTATTCCTACTCTCTTTGGAAAAAGAGAGGTTGAGCAACTGAGTAACAAGCAGTTCTCGTAGAAACATTTCTGTTGAGATAAACTCCATTATGAGTCCATATGCTCCATATTGGGAGCGGTGAAAATATGTACCAAAATACGTATGTTTTTTAAATATACTTCGTCTTGAGTCCTATAAATAATATGTAGGATTAACTGCAGAGTTCAAGCGGTCACTGCGATGGTGATGACAGTTGACACCAGTATGACCAGTAACAATCTGTGATTTAATGTTGTCAGAGTCGAAAAAAATCATAATTTCGCATGGATGTCTGCAATCAACTTTCGTTATAATATGCCCGTATTTAATCTTAATTCGCGATAAAATAATTTCTGGTAATTGCCGGTAATGTTTCCAATTTACCGGTAATTACCGATGGTGCGTTTTGAAAGATTAACCGGTAAACCAATAAACCGGTAAACTGGTAATGCAAGCCTTAGTAGTTAGTAAGTATATTCATTCAGTTAAATCATCTCTCTTATTAATACCAACAGAATATATTGTAACGGAAACCTTTCAAATTTTCTATTCCGATATAATTCCATTCAACGTATTAAACGAAATAATTTCCCCCCTCACATGCCGACCATTCGATGATTGGTAACATTAACTAATTAAATACAAATCTGACATGGAAAAACCAAGATTGCTTTTTTGTATTCATAAATAAATGGGAGCTTTTTTAATCCTCGTCGTTTCGAGGCAACTGCGCAAAAACGAAACTCATTAAAAGAGCTTGAACGTTTATGAGGAGAGCACATTTTGTAATTTGCTAACGATACGATTTAAGTTGTACAAAATAAACTTTAATAGTATGGTTGGAACCAGTTCCGCTGAACGCACTTTTTCAATAAAAAGTTAATAGACAGAAAAAACAATTTATGACAGTGTCCGTCCTGGAAATTCGAAATAAAGAGCCCGTAAAAAACGCAACTGAAAAAGACAATGAAACACTCGACTATAGACACCGTATATGCTATAAATATAAATTTTCTTTCCAGTGACTTTAAAAAATATATAAAACTTTTTTTATTCATTGAAATTATGAAAATCGGAATAAGAAAATTTTATTCAACTATTTGGTTTCATGGACTCGAGAACGAAATATCAAGTAAGTCTTCATTATTTTTATTTTTTCAAATATTTTTTGCGACTTTTTACAAAATTTTATAAATCATAAACAATTAATGAATTTAATACTACAAAACAATAGTATTTTCCAGAAAAAATATGGTTGATAAAATTAACTTACAAAATTAGGATCATGACAAACTTTTGTTTAATACCTATAAATTAATATAATAATTATTGGCTGTATTTACCTGGCTCAATATAATCATATTTTGTTGGTCTTTATTATTGTTTTTAAAGTCGCGAGGGCTGATTCATTGTTTATTATTTTTTCTGTTATATTGTAAAATAAATTTATAATATGATATGTTTTATAACTGTGGAAAGATAATCACTCAAATAAAGCTTCTTATAATTTGTCATAACTTATAAAATTTACAGATAAAAAAATGTTCAAATCCATTAGGAAGAACGTCAAGTAGTATACATTAAGTGAACTTAAATATGTACACGTGTTACGAGAGATAAAGCATGCAGTCGGTGGCAGTAAATTTTGGCGGAGGCCATATGCCACACATATAGAGTGTATATGGCCAAAGAAGAAGACTAAGAAATTAGCCCTATTATTTTTGAGGTCTTGCGAAAAAATTAAAACGTAGAATAAAAATGTATTTAGTATGTTTCTCTCGCTATATGCTATATGCTATAGTCAAGTGAAAGCAAGATCTGTCTGGCGCGTTTAGGAAAAGTGAAAGCTCATAAAGATGTACCAGCGTAACTTGACTGCCCGCGAGGGCGTCACCATCGCATCATTAACGTTGCCATAGTCAACACGTCCTAGGGCGACAATTTTAGTTCTGAGTTCTGCCACAGTCAAGTTAAAATGGTACATCTCTAGTTGTTTTAGTGTCATCATTTAGTAGGTTTATCATTTTTCTGTGTCTACTCGAAAAAATGGAAAAACCAAGAATTTTTGTACATTGTATTTGAATATTTCCTTTTAATCTTGCTACAAATAAACCGTGATGTGCTTAAAGCCATTTTTTATTTATCATAAATTAGCCTTTCAAATTTAGCTGTTATATAGAAAATAATATATTCTGAGCTAACGAACGAAATATGCAACGATATAATAGATTTACACGGTCAACATGGATTTAAATGTCGAATGCTACTCTAGAAACCAAGTTCGGTTTTGTATATATATTAATGTGATTCTTGACAAATAACTATGTAATACTAACCAACTACATTCAGCCTGAACGCTTGACTAATTTTGGGCTCCGTTGAAACCTGGCACTCGTAAGTCCCCGAGTCTCTTGGCTGGGCTGACGCTACCCTCAATGCCCATTCGTCCGATCCATCCGCGTGAAGGGCTGAAAATCTTCCATCGGAGCTGTAGGCTGCCCCTCCGACTGTCAAGATATGGAGGTCTCGCTTTCTGATCCATGATACCTAAAAAATATAAAAGTCGTACTTAAAATAAGAAAACGTCAGAAATAATATATATATACATAAACATAAATTAAGTAACAAAGGAATATTGCCTAAACATTCAGCTTATTCAAATTGCATGTATGTAAGTAAGTATGGAAAAGAATTGTCGGAGATAGTTCATACTGTACATTTGAACTGTTCGTCACTTTTAATGTGTTTATTGGCATTTTTTTTATGAAAAAGAACATTAAAAAAAGTTATAATTTCAAATTTCTATACTCCATTATGAGTGAGAATCATCATATTGTTTATGTATTAAACTAGATTTCGTCGGAGCTTACTCAGTTGACTTCCTTGCCATTTTTTCTACTGCTTTTAATATTAAATTGTATTTTTTTTCTTTATTGTAAAAAAATAAATTTATTATTTCTCAACCTTGTGCAATGTTAATTAATTAAATAAATAAATAATCATCTTACTAAAGCTGTTCAATTCTCTCCGATTACGCTCAAAGACCGATTAAGACTGCGATTAACTTTTTCGGTTCTAAACTCAAGAAATGCGACCCCAATACCCACATTTTCTTAAATATCTATTTAAACATGGGTGATACAATGTTTATAATTAAGGTATTCTTATATCATAGTTTTTTGGACCTTTTGTAGTTTATATAAATACGCGATAACGCGATTACGAGATAAGCGCCCGCTTATCAGCGATCGTTTGTAAGATAGCTGAGCTAAACGCCTCAGTTGCAAATTCATATTTGAGCTGAGATGACGTCTTTTTTACGCGCAACTTAAAATATGATTATTTATTAAAAAAAACACGGATTTTTATAAAAAAAATGTATGAGGAATGACGCAGAGAGATATTTTAAAGCCCTAAGACTATTTTTTTTTGAAATTCATAAGAATAAGGCCAATAATGAGGAAACCAATGGGGTCCCTAAAAGACCCCCATCGGCAGAGAAGTATTTTTCTAGTCTCCGAGCCGCGAGAGTTAAACGAATATAAAGTGACACAAATTCCGTTCTACTATACTCCAAAGCTATTTTAAATCACGTGTTTGAAAAAAATAATACGTACGAAAATAGACTGCTTAAAGTAGAATTTAGACGTATCGATTTGAAACATTTTAATAATTGGTTTGTTGACGTCGAAGTGTTTGAGTAAGAACGTTCTAATCTATTATATATTTAAGTCATAGGGTACATAAACTATACCAAGGGCGGTATGTTTGAATAAAAATCAGTAATCAAGAAGAAAGAGAGAAATGTTTTTGTGCTAATACTATTTTAATGCATGACAAGTTTTCCTCAAACGTAATCATCATAATTTGCTCGAGTTTATGTAGCTTTGAAGGCTTTTCAAAAACTTGGTTGACTCTAGTCGTGTGTATGGAATACATATTTGAAGGAAAATGTGAACAAATGTACAAAATTTAACGATTGCTAAAGAGTATTTTTTGACGACTACCATTTGAATTTGATTACAATCAACACAATTATAAACAAGTACATATATATATTTTTTATTAAAAACCAGCCAACTAGCTGCCTCACAAAGAAAAGAAAATAATATATTAATTATTTCGTTGATGCTTTGCCCACCAAAAGAATCTTAAAGTTTTGATCTCACGTGACATAAAAATATCTACCCCTTGGCTATTATGCTGTTTAAGTGCCGACCGATACTGTGTCGGAACTTGAAAACGTATCTTTCATATTTTATTATTTGAGTGCCTTTCTTAATTAAGGTCCAATGTTGCGCACTCTTTTACGTGTATATTATAAGTTTCCTGTTTGGAGCAGAATCTAGGATATCAAAATTATGCAAATCAAATCATTTGAAAAGTCACAACTGTCTCAAAAGTGTTCATGAATTGGCAGTCAGAAACATGTCGTATTAACATATATAATTAATTGAATCCAACTCCAGTACGTAGTTGATTGAATTGGTATTAACTTGATAGAACTTCATTGCAATAAAGTACAAAATATCAACGTATTTAGTTATATTTTTTTTTATAAGATGAGTATATCGCTATTTCGGCGTGCGACATCATCAGAACTATGTTCAAACCTGCATAAACTTAACTATACTGAGAAGAGAGATTAGAAGAGATACACGATACATCTTATTATTTACGTGTATCTCTTCTAAGGCAGAATTGTAAAACTAAAAACGTTGATATTTTTTACCTTATTACAGAATAGTGTTCTGCACGAACACACTAGTCCTCTCTCTCTCCTATCTCTTTCTTTCTATCCCTATTCCCTACTCTCTAAGAGAAATTGAGCTAATGAGTATCACCCAGTTCTCGTAGAAATGAATTCTGATGAAATAAACACTCAGTTTCTATATGCGAATAAATAAATGTACGTGATACCAATTTTTAGATTTAAATTGTCCAAACGAGAGAAGAAATAGTAACCAATTCAACTTAGATAATAAGTTTTTGCTTGTTAGGTAAGCTTCACATTCTAATAAAGATTATAAATCTACGACGCACAATGTCAATTTACTAAACATATACTTGAAGTACCGAAGAGTAACCCAAAGGTTTCCGGCGTGAAAACATTGCCGTATACCTCACCTATCATCATCCTTTAGAGACAAAGAAATGTAATTATCTAAATCCCCGTAATCCCAGCCAGTAATACGTTTGTAGAGTATTGTTCCTTGTTCCACAGAATTCATTACTGCGGGACTTATATGCTTGGAAATTCTCCTATCACTTTGCTAAGTAAACATTCCAATTGAAGTCTTCTACCAACTTCGTGTGTCGGAATTGTAATACCGGGTGAATAAGTCAATAACGGTATTTTGTTCGTTTTATTTTAATAATTATATTAAATTTAAATTTAAGCATAATAGAAGTTTCTTAAAATGTCAATATATTAAATTTGTTTACTTGCGGGGTCAAGTGGTCAATGTTGTTGGCTTCGGCTACGGAGGTCAAGGGTTCTAATTCTAGTACGGACAGTTTTAGTGTATCGAGAGCGATTCGTCAACCGCTAGTCCTGTCCTAGATAGATAGGACTAGGATCTTAGAACATAAATAGAGTCAATGGTTTCAGATACTTGGGGGTATACATCACGGGAGATGGCAAGCCGTGTAAAGAGCTCGCGATCCGATTAGGTATAGCTATAGGAACCTGTAACTCAATGCGGAAAGTCTGCGACTGTCGTACTCGGTCAGAACCAAGTGCCCCGTGTTCAACGCATGCATTTTGACAGTGCTGGTTTACGGTTGCAAATCATGGCACCTTACGAAAGCGCAGAGAAACCGTATACTGTGCTTTGAAAACCGATGCCTGTGGTGAATGCGGTGGTATGAATTTGTCAGGAACACGGAGATTAGAGAGTGGACTAACCAGTCTCTTATTACGTCCAAAATAAAAAAAGCAACAATGAACCTGGCTTGGACATGTCTTGAAAATGCTTTAAAAGAGACTGAACCCTGCCTGTCTCTACTACCAACCAGATGGTTCCCTGGGTCGTAGAAGGTCACTGATGACTATCCATAGGATGTACTTAGCGAAGCTGCAAGACGTTGAGATAACCTGGGAGGAAGAAAAAGTATTGGCGGGGATAGAGAATCTTGATTTTTTTTGTGGTGACCATATGCTCCGTATAAAGAGTGAATATGGCAAAAAAATATTTATGCCAGATCTGTCAATTTTGATTGGATCTTCGTGTCAACAACTTATTCGTGCATTACGTGTAATAAAAACAGGTTATTTTCCATTAAAAATACCGATAGTTTTATATTGAAAACTCCAAACAAAATACCGAGATTCTGATTGTGACATCCCTATTTGTTGAAACAAAAAGCTTTTGTATATATTATTTGCAGTTTGTGTAAATCGGTATGATTATAACCTCAAATTACTTACAATCTATGTATGCATGTAGTAATTTGGCTTAACTCAGCCGGAAGATTAAAACTAAAAATAATTTAGTAACCAATGTGTTCATAAGATAACTTGATTGCTCAATATTATTTAAGCTCTGCGATAAGTGAATGTGCGATGAACGCAGCAATACGCCTGGCAGAAGCGTTGGGACGTATCTCCGAAAGGCCGTCATAGTTAGAAATTCTTTCCCTCTATCAAGTGGCGAATAGAGGTAACGAGGGAACTTACCCCAACTTTAAGACTAGCCATTTCATTTCAAGACACGGCAGTTTCTCTGCCAGGCTTTTAAGGATTAGTCGGATAGACACAAGATTATGCAAATGTGGCGCAATGCACTATGCTGATCACAGCCTTTGGGATTGTTATTTCATGAATTATGAAAGGTATCAATCGATTAATTCGTGCCATTCGACCAGCTGTCGGACCTATGGGCCAGGTCGAATTGATAGCTACAAAGGCATACTACGTAGCATTAAGTAAACTTTTTGCTGCATTTGCAACGCCATTCTCTGTAGACGTGAATTTACTGCCAGGAATTTTACAGATGGAACATTGTGAAATGTGTTGTGATGCACAGTTAAAGGAGATATTCAATCAGGTTGGTTTGGAAGAGTTTTATAAAACATATTTGGTCAAGGAGAAATATCCTGCATTTTACAAACATGCTCTATCGATGATCTCGCTCTTTGTCGTTGTCAACATCGATGCACGTAGTTCTGGTAAACAAAATCAGACGTCTCACTAAAATTTATTATATATATATATTTTTTTTTGTATTGCCTAACTCTAATCTAATAAATATGTTTGATTCTCATTTTTGTTATATCTTCTTAAAAAAAACAATATATTTCTTGTTTGCTTTGAATAATAATACAAATTTAAGAACAAAAAAACAGCCCGGTAGGAGATCTCATTTCTAAAATCTGGCCCGGCTGCTGAAAAGGTTGGCCACCCATAATCTAGATCAGTGATGCACAACCTTTACCTTCTAGCGGGCCGCATAAAACAAATTTATCGTTGGTTCGGGCCGCAAAGAAAAAAATGATTTAAAGTACGCTCAATCCTTTTTTTATACAGAAAATATGTATGTTCCATGTAAAACATCCTTAAAAACGTGTAAAAAAGATTAAGTGAATTTAGATAAATGAGTAATAGGTTCCATTTTATTATTTTGACCGTGTTATTTAGAAAATAAATAAGCCATGTGTTTCATTTATATGCAATTCATAAGTTAATGCGTTCATGGTCTTTGTTAATTTTTAACTTTTTTTTTTTAATTTAAGATAATATTTGTAAGCCTGTTTCTATGAACCGATTTATTCTCCTTCATTGAAGAAAAAGCTTGCTTAAATTTGTTTAATACATGTTTTACGTGAAAAAAGTATTTTTGAGAAAGAGATTTAAGGGCCGCCACAAAATTCAAAAAGGGCCGCGTTTGTGCATCACTGATCTAGACCAAACCGGGACGTTCCACAAGACTACGGAGTATGGTATTATGTCTAATTTAGGTACATATACGCTGTCAGAAGTAATGGGCAATAACATTGTGAGTGTGTTTATAAGTATGATTTATTCATGAGATGTGAGGGATGCGTAGAAGATTTAAATAAGTCGATAAAAAAATATATTATAATGCAGTGACATAAAATAGACAAAACATTTTAACTAAACTGTTTTTTTTATGAACGATTTTTCAGAACCCACTCTTGTAGGATGTTGTTGTATCGACGTAACACTTCCTGGGGGAACTTATTATATTCTATTCCTACTATCGTCAGAAAAACAGAGGTTTAGCAACTGAGTAACACGCAGTATTCGTAGAAAACTAGAATAACTTTATAACGCGTATATAACATACACCACATTAAGAGCGGATAAAGTAAAAAACACTTTATATATTAAAAGTCAGTAAATAACTGAACAAAAAAATGTTCAGTGATTGTATTTTTATTTATCTTTTATTATTATTTAAGTCTCGGGGAAATTTCCTCGAACATTCCTGGCGAAAATTTGAAACTCGAATGACGTTGTTACGCTGATTAATACACCCTATAAGAAAAGTGTCAGAAACGTGTTGCATAGGTACATCGCTTAGTGCCCTAAAAATATTTAATAGGAACTAGATTTCGTTGCAACGAGTTCTGATTGTATTGTATTAGGTATATAACTCAATATTTATACAAATAGCGAGTAGATCTCAACTCGTGAAAGATTTCAATTAACAAACTGTTTAATTTAAGATTTCGACTGAAGGTGCTTGGTGGAATTTCAATATTAAATTTGTTCAGTCAGTTCAAGTTCATCCGTGCGCTTGAACGCCTGAAGATGCCGAAAGGCGAAACCCGGGTCGTTAGTGACAAAATCTGTGGGAGTGTACATAATTTGAATGATTCAAATTTAACAAACTGTTGTTATGTTTCAAGTGTTATATTGAAACAGTAAAGTATTGAATAAAAGTAACTACTCCTAAGCCACTCACTCCTTCCAATTATTTTGAAGCGTTCAGCGCTATTTTACGAAACACGCGAATCACATTTTTTTCATTTTAGAAAATCCGTAAATTCCCAGCAGTTCAAAATTAGCGAGCAAATATTTTTGAAATCTGCCAGTGACCTTTCTGAATCTTTCAATTTCAAATCCCAAATTTCTCCACGGTTTCATGTTGAATGATCAGTCCCGGGATCCTGGGATTACAAAAAAGGTCCGGAATTGGATGCCCTAATCTTGACAGAGCTGCTTTGCAGTTGCTAGTCATTAAAATTTACAAAAACACAGTAAACTGTGAACTCTGAAACTTGAAAACAGATGTTTACGGTCAATACTAAGGGTACGGTGGTTTGACTTCGCCAGGAACTCTGAGATAAGCGAGCGGGCTAACCACCCCTAAAAAATCAACAAATGACCGGGGTTCACGTGTGCTGCGAATGTCCCAAAGAAACCTTAATCTTGCTTGTTTCTTCAACCAACCGAATGGATCCCGTCGCCGTAGAAAGGCGATTAAAACCATCTTTAGGATAAACTCGGTGGAGCTGTATTCAAATACAATAAACTGTGTTCATTTCATGACGCCAGTTTTTGATATCTTTTGTGTGATGGACACGATCTTTTTTATTTTATAATAAAATAGTGATTAAATGAAAATAGAAAGGTTTATCTACCAGAAAGTCTCTCAGTCAAAAACCTTTAATTTTATCACTGACAAAAGATTATTGATGGAAAAACAATATACATATTATATCGATTGATAGTAAAACACAATTTGAATCCCGAGAAACGTCAAACAATGCCGGTTTTGATTAATTAATTTACTATTAATTGTTTATTATATTACTAAATATGTTTTTCATGATTTATTTGTGTCTGTAACGCACATCACACCACTGTGTCTCAAAGCGTCGCATGAGAGAGTGAGGAAGAGAGAGAGAGTGATGAACGAATATCGACGGGTGACACAACCACCTTGAGAATAATTTTGCTATGCGAAAGATGATTAATATAATCTCTTTGTAACTTAGCTAAAACGTCATTATTTAACGAATAAACTTGAATGTTCTAAATAAATAATAATGTAATTATCGTTCAACTTATGAATACTGAATAGTTGTTGATTATAAATACCGCATAAAGTTTATAGGGAATGTTCAAGGGCGTAAAGCGCTTTGAAAAGAGAAATTTTTGCATCTGGGGTAGTGAACACACAAATGTTCGCATTACTTAAACACAACCCTTTTTGTTCTTCCAAAAGCTTTTTGATGAAAACGACAAGACGCAAGAAGTATTTGCTATCTGTTAATGTAGAAAAAACATTCACTAATGGGTATATTCATATTTTGGATAAATTAATTTAATGGATTTCTTGTTAAGCAATCTGCAGCAAAGCTATTTTTTTAACACGCTCTTTGTTAATCGACTTGATGGAGCTATAGGTCCTAAAACGGGTTAGCATCAAAGTTCTACGAGTCTCTTTCATATATGATGTTATTGTTTATTTGTATTTCTTCCCATCGTTGCTGATAGAAGGGTGTGTCGCTGCAGGGGAGAACAATCTACGGTGAAGCCAGTTCACGTAGACAACACATGCATTTTAATGTAATAATAATTTTAATGTAGTTATATGGTATTAAATACACTTTACTAAAATTGAGTCGTCTGGTATCAAAAACAGAACTGTTCCATGCATGATGTACTATATCTAAACGCATACATAAGTAGAGAAGTATATAAATATACACAGTGCTTTAAAAAAAAAATGTTCCGGAGCTCACTTCTTGTAAAGCGTTACACTAGACCTTTTTCTAATACATGTTCGTTCCCGAGGTGGAGTATATAGCTTCCTAATGGAGGTATCTCAAAATATAAGTTTTTTATGATAATTTTTACTCAGTTCCTGAACGTCTCTTTTTTTCGAAAATAGTAAAGATAGAAGGTTAGGGCTAGAACAAGACTAGCGGTTAACTAATCGCTCCAGCTTTGTCCCGTTAATTTTAGGATTGAAAGAATTGGAGGAACTTTTAAGATGTCACAAACACCGATGCATTAGAAAAGAAATCAATTAATATTTTTATTGAGAAAGATGGAAAAATAAATCTATTCGTACTGGGACTCGAACCATTGAGATCCGTTACGGTGGTCTCGTCTTATTCTTAGTAAACACTGATCAAAGTATTGAAAAGTGTCAATGGTGGTCTGACGGTTTTGATGAACAAAAGATACGAATCTGATACGGATGAATTCCGTGTGACACAAAAACACACTAAATCACGCATGATCTTCCGGGTTTTGGTCACAGGGTACGTCTATGAACTCGGTATTGTTTTGTAAGTTACGGTTAAAAAATATATTTTCCGAATGCTGAAATATATAAAAAAAACAAGAAAAACGGTGCCGGAACGCCGTTCCACCTCAATACATGCTAAAAAACCTGAGTTTACATATATGCGTCAAAACTATACATACGGAAGCAAATCGTGAAGAGTAATTTTTATGATGCTGATTAGTGTTTGCTATTTTATAAATTACATTTACATTACACCAAAGTACGGTCGTTTAAAAGAACTGCTGACTGAGCTTAGAATATTCCAAGTTATATTTAATATCATATTTATGAAAGTAAATGATCGTTAGATTACGATGTTTGCCTAACTTGCTATGCAACTTTTGAGAGGTTTCACGAACGAACTCACGAATAGTGAGTATTTTAAGTCTTTTTGTAGCAACGAGGTGCGTACGTATCACAAGGCGATAACTATCTGTGGTAATGACTATTTTAAAATCCCAGTAAGGACAGTTTTTATATACATATTGATTTTTCAATTGACTTATAAATTTCTTTTTGAAGACATGGATTTATGTAATGTCTTTAATTCTAACCCAACTTTCTTTGGAAAAAGACAGCTTAAACAACTGAGTAACAAGCGGCTCTCGTATACTGTTGAGATAAACCCCATTATTAGTCTACATATATGTTCCACATTGGGAGCGAACATGGTAAAAAGAAAATAACATTAAATATTGAAATACCGGTTGTGAAATATTTATCTGGTTATGTGATTCCTATCCCCATTGCCGCATTATGATGGAGTACAGTTTAAGATTATGATATTTTGAATGTTATATCATGACACGCCCACGGCTGTTAGAAATTTTGAAGCTCAACTCATATGTATTATATAAGGAAAAAGTTAAATTAATATTTTAATAAGATTAATTAAAATTCATAGAACACAAGTACGAAATGTACAAAATAAAATATACATACCGTAATAAAAAATACTACGAAATAAAAATATGAAGAGTCTAAATACCGAAATCGATAATATTATACATTTCGTTGGAAATCAAATTAATGCATCCATTTCCAAAAGAATCGATGTCGGCGAACTTGTCACTCATAACCAACCATGCGGCAAATGGGGAGTAATTAGTTACTAATCGTTGTTTTGTAACTACGTTACACGTTTGCTTCAAATGCGAAGCATTTGGACTTACAACGGAGCTTACATGAGCAGATTTTTTTACGACAACTGCTTGACATCAATCGCTCATCCTCGTTTATTGGAGAGAGTAATGATATAAAAATAATGCAAAGAGAGAACTTATGTTAAGATAATCGCTTTCGCTATGCCTCGTTTTCAGGATAGGTTGGGTGACCGGATGAATTCAGAGATTCTTGCCTTCAAGCACAAATCCATAAATCGATCGAACAATAAAATTATAAAACTGTTCGTGTTGGGATTGGATCCCGTGAATATCAAGACTGAAGTCGAAGACTTTAACTACTCGACCACAGGCAAATCATATAATATAATGACTACTAAAAATAGTTATCTACATTTTTAAAAAAGAAAACAGTGAGATGAATCAAATAAAATTGTTTTGACAGTTAAACGTGAATTTTTTTTTCATACGATACCTAATTATTAATTATCGTATAGGAAAATATTATAATTTGTCGAATATTATTATTTGTATATCATGAGATTTTATTTTTAAGTGAGAGATTAGATTTAAAAAGGCGTCAACGCTTCATTATGTATTTACTCAGTGTTTCTTTCAGCAATTGATTGGCATACTTATCGCAAAATCGACGGATTATATTTCATCTTATTGTTGCTATATACATTTTTAATAAGTTTAAAAACTATAAATACCTAGTTTGTATATGTAAACATACAAAACTAATTTGATAAAAACATTTACCGATTCCTTAATATTTTTTTTCTCGAATTTGATATAAATACTTTTAAATCATGAGCTAATTCGAATAAATTAATTCACAACGTAATCGACCACACAGGAAATGATTTGAATGTACGATTAGTAACGTTTGCCATATTCGACTCTAACTCTCGAAATACATAAAATTATACGGTGGAATTGATTATAAAAGAATGCCTGAACGATTTCCTTAATAATAACTTAATACCGACCACTAAAATAGGCAGTTAAAAACAAAAACAGGCATTATGAGCGACCCACATGTCATTCGGCAGTAGTAATTTGTAGAATAACGACAAAATTAACTACCCTATACTATAATCACTAGCTCCCATTAGATGCGTGCTTAGATTATGCTAAATAGTGTTTCTAAATCTGTACATAAAAAAAATTTACAAACTTATGCAATTAAAGATTAGAAACATTATAAAAGTGTCATTTTTATTGAGACCATTTACATGTTATTTATTGTAAAATAATGAATATATAATTTAGAATTTAGACTGAAGGTGCTTGATGGAAATTTAATGTCAAATTTTTATTATTTTTATTCTGTACACTTCCATAAATTTTGTCGATAGCGACCCGGGTTTCGCCTTTCGGCATCTTCTGGTTTTATATAGTGTACGAATGCATTTTAACTGACGGGCAAATAACGGTTTGCATTGTCTATATATAAAAATGTTTTTATATATAGACAATGCAAATCGTTGAAACGCAATGAAAACCAGAAGATACCGAAAGGCGAAAGCCGGGTATATCGACAAAATTTATGGAAGTGTACAGAATAAAAATAGTTCAAATTTAATGAATATATGTAAATGGCATCACCATGTTTGAAGACGATAATGTAGACAATAAATAAAGCAATAGTCAATGAAATATAATTTGGAATAACCTACATACAGTTATAAAAAAGCCCGTCGCGTTTGCCGGTACTGCAGCCGAGATGTCAAGATTCTCTCTGGGGTCGAATCCCATTACGATCACTTTTATAAATTCATGTTGAAATTATTTATTTGATTTGTATTCAAAAGCATGGATGTTTATTGATGTTCGAATATCAAGGTTAAGCGCCTAAATACCAAGCAGCTCTCGCATAATAACTTATTTTGGTATTATCTTCATTGGAGTTCAAAAGATCTTAATTGGAAGTAGACATGCGTAATATAAAATATATACATACAGTATTAAATAATAGCCTACTAGTAATCAATAGTTTGATTTTTTTACGTTTCAGAAAAAGAATTCTCATCTGAACGAACATAAGCCGATAATATTGATTTTATTTGAACATTTTTTTCCATGTTTATCATTGTTTTTTTTAGATAATTTGAAGTGATTTATGTATCCAATGTCCTCAACTGATATAATAGCTGCTACGTTATTGTAGCATTAAAGATAATCTTGATTACTGACTGACATGTTTAGCCGAATACAAATGAAGTATTGTGTGATGTTGATTTAATTTATATGTAAAAAAATAATAATCGCACAGATAATAAATTTCAGCGGTCCTCATGTGTTGAGAGCTGTTGACATGGCGGATTATCAGATACCCAAAAATAGCGAGGGCATTGTTTACGAAAAATCGAGGTATCACACAACAATACGACGAAATATAACCCTATCTATTGCATGAGTAATCTCGTTTTTTAAGGGTGGCGTTTAAAGGGATAAATAGTAAGAAAATACGATACTATCATGGACTTTCAAGTCCATAATAATTTTCTTATCCAAATATATGTTAGTAAAACAAAATATTAAGTACAGTTCTTGGTGATCACAGTAAGCTGTGTCCAAGTCATAATTATAATGAATTTGATTTTAATTACTTCCGTTAGTAGCCGACAATATTTAGAGTTTCGTTTTTTATACAATGTATGTATATGCAAATTATAAATTCAAGATTTGGTTTATTAATGACAAAATTATAATTTTACGATTTTTACGATTTGGCAATCGCCCTGTCACATCCAACTGTGCGCTCAATGGATAAAATCCTCAAATGGATATATTCAAAAATTAAAAGTTTTATTTATTGATTTGGCATTTACTTGGTAGAACTCCATTTTAATAAGGTAAAATATCAAGGTATTTCAGTTCTACAGTTATTTATATGTTATATGTTGATAGCTATTTCGGCTATCGCCATCGTCAAAACTATGCTTTAAACGTAAATTTGCTCAGCTATATATACTGGCTAAGAAGAGAGAATAATATGTTAGAGTGAATAATATGATGCATTGTGTATCTCTTCTTAGCCAGTATATATAGCTGAGCAAATTTACGTTTAAAGCATAGTTTTGACGATGGTGAAAGCCGAAATAGCTATCAACATATAACATATAAAAAACTGTAGAACTGAAATATCTTGATATTTTTACCTTATTAAAAGTTTTATTGTCATTTAGAACGTATTAATTTTATTTTGTTTGTGATGTCAATTCACACCATTTCCTCTCCTCCCATCATTTTGATCCTTCAATAATTGGGTGTAGCAATAGCGATTAGTCAACTACTAGTTCTATTCTGGTCTTATCCTTCTTTCCCTACTACTCACTTTGAAGTGAGGTTGAGCGACTGAGTAATAAACAGTTCTTGTAGAAAAACTTCTGTTGAAATGCCTCCATTAGAAAGCCATATGCTACACATTGGGAGCGGACATGGATAGAAAAGTTTTAAAGTGGGTATTTTATATTGAGCTTATTATGACTTGAGCTACGAGTAAACAGAATATCATTAAGTAATTTATGTGTCCAATACTATATTAGATTATTTATCAGTTTAATGAAAATAGTGCGTAGTTTGTTAAATTAAAAAAGCTTTGTGAGGTAATCGGTCTCGTGTGCTTGATGAAGCAATTTACACATACCATAACGTAACCACCAAGTGAACAATTTTTAATTGTGTATTTTTCGAAACATCGTTTTATACGTGTCAATGTACAATTACATATTATAATGATCTTAAATAGTTTCCCTGGATTCGATAATAAATTTATGGAAGTTTATTTTGACATTAAAAATAAAGCGTATATTTACTGTGTTGTTCCACTTTTTGTGTAGCTATTGTAGATTTATTGTATCCTTAACTGGCAACTTTATCGTGATATTTTTTTCTCATAAACCAGTCTGTTATTGTTATAATATAATTTGGAATCTCCCGCTTCTCCACCCACCGCTGCTTTTCCCAC
Source organism: Himalopsyche anomala (assembly GCA_031772345.1). Lineage (NCBI taxonomy): Eukaryota > Metazoa > Arthropoda > Insecta > Trichoptera > Rhyacophilidae > Himalopsyche > Himalopsyche anomala. The sequence continues at coordinate 2,875,529 of CM062834.1, forward strand.
CAATACGTTTAAAGGTATATTGTGTTTAAAAACATATATTTTATATTATAGCTAGCGCCAAATATTATATAGATGAGAATTTTTGTATGTCACTTGAGATCATCTCACGGAGAAAGGATCTAAATAAAAACAAAGCTTATGTTATATAAGTGAATCTTTACTCAGATCTTTTTAATATGAATCGCATTTTTAGTCCTGGTAGCAAAGAAGGAAGGCGTGATAATTTTTCTGACAGAGTTCTATCAAGAATCTTTTCCATCCGGTCCTGCAAAGTTTTTTTTAAATCGTTCAGCCCGTTTTTCAAAAAGTTTGGCCACCCCTGCATTAAATGATTGGACTGACTCGAGTTTCTTATTACTTTTAGACTAGTAAAGAATAAAATGAGGAGTGCGACATAAGAATTTATCAAATTTAATTAAAAAACATTTGATGTTATAATATGTAAAAATTGTTGAAACACACATTTTTAATATATCTCAGTGAAGTTGACGTATTTCCCATCAGTTAAAAGCAACCCCAAGCTTTTAAAACCCCTCATGTATTGAGCCAGTGGACAGATAAAAACCGACAAACACCTAAATATTTTTACAAACAAAAATACGACTTCACGACAACGCAAATCACAATAAACTATGAAATTTTCTAAGCATTTTTGTAATTATTGTCTGAATTGATATCTATGATGTCCTAAATTACTTAAATAAATTTATTCAATCCAAAAAACAGGTAGTAAACTCAATGGAAGCGATAAGCCCTATTCTTCCATCCCTAATATCTTCATAAGGTTGAGCAATCGAGTTCCTGAGCCTGTCAAGTTTGTCTTAAAATTGAAACCAAATGAATAATAGCAAAATGTCTGGCGGTCTTAAAAAGCTTAAGCAAGCTAGAAAGACATGTAAAATTTAATTATTTTTAGACAGTTTCATTTTTCAATAGATCAATTGATTTATGTCAAGAGGCATAAATGTTTGCCATATCATAAATTCTCTCAAACCTTTCCGATCCCTAAAACGGAGCATAGCTAGTGCTATTTTCCCATATCCACTCCCAATGTTGAGTATGTGGCCTCCTAATGGAGGAATCTCAACCGAACTTTTTTCTACGAGAACTGTTTATTACTCAGTCGCTCAACCTTTCTTTTTTAATGAGAGGACTATTGCTTAACTAATCACTCTCGCTACGCCCGGTTATCAAGGATCGGAAAGGGTGGGAGAGAATTTTTAGACATTGCAAACACCAACGTTTTCGAACAGCAATCAATAAATCAATCCATAAAATGCTTTTTGTACTAGGACTCGAACCTGTGAGATCCGGGACGGAAGCACACAACGCTAACCATAGGACCTAGCGTGATTAACTGACCACTAATCCTGTTATATCCCAAACTTTCTATCTCTTCTCTCTAAGACAAAGAGAGAAAACCAAGAAAAAAATAGGTAAACATGTAAACAGCAGTTCATCACTAGCGGACATGGTTAAAAATGTTGATTTTATTTTTTACTTATATTTAAGTAAGCAAAACGATTTTTATTGTTTTGGTTTGAAAAATTGGTTAGTTTGATATTTAAATTGCTCTTTTAAAAATATCTTCGTTTGAAGCCGGTTAGCCAATTTTTTTAAGCCGAAATCGACTGGTAATTTTGTAAAGTTAATTGGATGACTATATACCTACTAACGAATATTCTATCAAAAAAGTTTTACTATCATCGCTCCCGCCAGCTATTGATATTTCATATGAATAGTAAAATATATATCACAATGGCAAGAATTATCCATTATCAGAAGTCGTTGATTAATAGGTTATTCATAAGCCTATAACTGAATTGCGTTCACTTCATTTCTGTTCTCAACGTTACGACAGTGACATATTGCAAACAAAAATGACAGTTCGCAAAACGACAACATATTCGATTGTTGCTAATGGGCTCTCAAATAATTATTATTCAACGACAACAGCAGTTGGAAAGGAGTCAGAGGGTTAAATCACCCTCATAGCAGCCGATGAAAAAAGCTTGTATGAAAACATTACGTTTACGTGTATGTGTTTATTTATCTAGAAAATATACACAATATTTAAAATGCCGCAATTTAAAACAAAACAACATAAAAATCTTCTTATAAATCAAAAGTTAGTGTATTTTATCAATCATTTCAATTATTTGAAAGTTGTATAAGACAATGTGAAATTTTCGAAGGTTATTGATATGATATTCTAATGCCTAAAAAATACTATATATGGATAAGTTTTAAAATAATATTTTCTCGACTGTCAATGGAAATTATGAGACGTATTTTAACCATTTTGATATATTTAAAAAAAAGTACTTTTGTAATGAATTCATTCCTGAATTAATATGTAAGTCTTCAGTAAGCTGCTTTGCCCACTCACTGTGATGAGATTCTGAAATATCTGACAGTATAATTTTTACGAAATATTTTTTCAATTTGATTTGTTTACCTGAATAAACCACTTAGTCCTACAGTCAAAATGTATAAAAGGATACTTGTACCATATTTGAAAGATAGTTTGTAAAAAATGTGAAACTAGATTAATTTTTAAACTTAATTATTCAATGTGTACTAAATTAATTTTTAATAAAGATTAGGAACGGTTTTGCTCACCACGAAGATTGTCAACTGATCTTTATTAAAGATACGGAATTGGTGTAAAAAATGTTGTATTAAAAATATATAATATGTAATGCTTTTCTACCACACATTGACAGTGACATCTTAAAAATGATTATGATATTTATTCGTCGTTGAATTGATAAATGTCAAAATCTTGTAAAACTGAGTGGTCATTTAGTGGTTATTTAATCAATACAATGTGTTAAACATTTTAATGATAACAATAAACGAAAAACGTATAATGTATAGGATTGTATTCACTTCTACAAAGGCAGAAAATCTAAGTTAGCCTTTGTAGCATAACAGAGCGATCACATAATATATAGTTTCGGGGTTAAGCGCTTATCAAGTTTAAATTAAATATTTGTCGGTTGAATAGGTATTTATTTGTTACAACTGTATTGAAATAATGTTAAAAATAACGCAATATTTAGTTTTATTAACATAATGTCATGTACAGAAATATATTACAATATATTAATTTAGTTGTGAACTTTATTAAGTAATTCTTTCGTTTACATATATCATAGTACTTTATACCTTGAGATTGTCATTTTTTCTCTAAATACATTTTAACTAGAATAAATTGAAATTGGCATGTCTTTTCTCTTTGAGTTTAAAAATATTGACAATGCGACTACTGTCAAATAAAATAAGACGCAATAATCAACAATGTTTCTTTTTATTTTTAACTCGTCGTTAATTCTGAGGATTTTCCAATTTCAGTAGGTCGAAGTAAGAAAGTAAAAACATATTTATTATCAATGATGTGAATTGAATTGATCAAATATGAGATAATTTGTTGACTCACATATTTTGGTTCCTTCCAAATGTAGTTTATTACCGTTTCCATTAAATGAGTTCCATGTTAACATCAATGTACGAATGTGTCAGTGAACCAAATAACAAGGTGTCGTGGGTTTTATTCGGCCATTCACAAACGGATGTGCCCTAGGAGACGAGCCCCGAAAGCCTTAAATAATCCATTAAGGCCGCTATTTGCAGGCAAGCGGTTTCACAACGTTGCGTATCGAAGCGAGGAAAAATTAGATCTCAACAACAAATTAGTTCAATCGAAAAATATCAAAGTTTTTCATTTCGACAGAACATTTAAAATAAGTATGAGATTAATTTTATACATAGTCCCATCGCTAAAGGCCTGATATTGCTAGTCGAGGATCAATGCTATTACAATTTAATTAAAAAATCTTTGCAGTAAATAATTTTGTGGTTGTTGAAAAAAAGTAATTTATCCCTCCTATTTTACGTTGGGTGTATGAAGCCGCTGATTCAATGTCGTATTAAATTACGCATTTTTTCATAATTTTTTTGAGCCCATAAAGATTTGCACGGGTTGATCTTTTAAACATGAGATATTGTGCTAAAAAGAGAAAACATATTGTAAAAGTACTATATCAACCTCACAAGTTAGAGACCTGAGTGTTTACTCTACTGCGGGTTGATTCTAGAGAGGAATCGAAGTTAGTCCGTTCCCTGCATGATTTTGCATTTTCTTTGAATGTCTTACTATCGGAAAATGATTAAAAAGAATCAATGAATTGTTTTTTAATCAAACGTTATAATGAAATTATTTAAATAATTTTGATCGCATATAAATATACACCTCAATTATTTTTTGTTAACTTTGTAGAGTATCAAATAAGTATACCAACGTTTCACAAAAGTTTCTATTGTTTTCAGTGTTACAAATGTTGCTCACTTGTAGAGTGTAGATCGTAGAATTTATAATGTCATGAGATGCAACAAAAACTGAGAAATTCCAATATCAGAAACGTTTAAGCTTTTGATCGCAACTAGTAGGCGTTTGTTGATTTATTTCAAAATTTATGATATAAAATATTTTTAAAGAATTTACGAAAAAAATTAAATATTTCGTATCAGTACTGAATAAATGATATGATATTTACGAGAAAGACATCTTACTTTTGACACACTATTTATGGCACCAAATGTGATATATTTTGTTGTATTATGGAAACAGGAAGATTACTTATTTTAAGTCTCATGTAAAATAATTTGTGAGATATATGAGAAATGTGTCAGATTGAGCTCAACTTTGCGACACCGCAAAAACTGAAAGAGAAAACAAACTCGACGAAGAAGTTTAAGATCTCAGTATGCGATGTCGGAAATATGAAAATTTGGGAACCCCTGAAAGCGAACGGATATGGTTTGGGTGGGAGGGGGGGGGGTAGGGTAGTGGTATTGTGACGTCATCACGGACATTATCGACGCGGCGTCGCTAAATTTCACGCCAACCTCGCTAAAATAATGTAACAACCGGGAAAAAAAATTAAATTAGCATCATTGGCACATGTCAACGATTCCTCTTTTCAGCCATATCCTTATGTGCCGCATGAAAAGACCCGGGTTTTTTCTATATTAAAAAAAAACATTTTGTCATGTAAACTTTCTCATTCCGTTTCAAAAAGGGATTTATATCGAGGGAGTGTTATACCAACGAAGTAGATTTTGTGGGATGATCAATTTTAATTAATAAATGGGAACATTACGCTTTGCTTCAAAATGGGGTCGATCAAAATAAAAGAAGTTAATGCAGAACAAGCGTAACGATTTTTATACCAACATTTACAAAATGTATGTTTCAAATATAAATGGTGGCTAGAAAGGAATATTTCAAGAAATTTTCGTAGTTCCATCTAATCATATTATATGAAATATAATTTTCAATGTAGTAAATTCCATTTCGGTTTATTTGGATGTTCAAATAAAGCATTGCAATATTGGTGGTACCGAAACCGTAATGCAAATATTTCTGGCTCTATACAACAAAAGTGCAAAATACCGATATATCATAGATGAATTTATTATATGTAAATAAATTGATGTATGCACGAGCCGCAATAGAGAGCCACCCCAACTCCTAGGCGTGCTTGATGACACGAGTGAATTTTGTTATATTATATGATGTATTTAATTGAATTTAATAACTTGCTTTCAGTCAAGAGTTTTTCCTTCCAAAAGTGGCTCTTAATATTGAATCAGCAATTGCAATAATAATTTCTTAGCTTACGTATTTTAATTATTTATTTGATATTGTCAATGTTTCAATAATATTGTTTATATTTTAGATACAATTTTTAGTAAATACTTTTATAATACTGGTATTGAATACATCTAACAGCAATGCGTCACCTACAAGATGATTACTCGACTCAATGAAATCATGTTTTTACCCTCTATTTTGTCACCGCTTCAATTCATAAATATATGAAATATTAAAAGTACAAATATTATTATGTTCATATTTTAAACCTACTTTCGCATGCCATTCCTAGTTATGCCACTGAAATAAAACACCATGGTTTGTTAATCGGTAATACTTATATATATAATAACGATACTTAATTACGACGTTCTTTGAAAATAACGTTCATTTTGTATTGAGGGCACATAATACCCCTTTGTTTGTAAATAATTACGTTCAAGCGTCGCTGTCTTTTGTTTCGAATAAAACTCTATGGAAAAAATGTTTATTTAAGCATAGTTGATTGACAAATAGAAATAAAACGACTTAATGTCTATCCGGTAAACTTATTTTTAAAGCTCACTAAGAAACCTTAATATAAGTTGAATATTATGAATTTTACATACATCATAAGTTTTATTTATCATTGACCCGGTTTCGCCTTTCGGGATCTTCAGACATCCACGTGCACGGTTGAACTTAAGCTAGCAGTTAGTAAATATTTATCGTTTATGCATTTAGAAAAGTCAAACTATGAACAATATTGATGATGTCATATGAATACAGTATAATCTTAATACTTTCGATGGATTCGACGGTAACTTTGTGGAAGTTATTTTATGTTTTATATTAAAGTCTAATCTTGTGACTTAAAGAATCAATAAACATTAAAAAGTGATTGAGAATCATTATAACATAAAAGAACTACTGACTTCAATGATCGGGTTTTTATTAGTGTGATAAACTTTAATATTGTAAGAATAAAATAATGATAATTGCTAAACAAATATGATGCTTGTTCATATCCAAAATTCACGCTACGGAGAATTAGAGAGATTTAATTGCTTATTCAAAATTAGCTAACTATTTACTTGTGCCATATTCACTGCAGTTCCCTAATCAGTAGCGGATTAAGCACATGAGAAGCCCCAAGCGCAATGAAATTTGTAGGTTTGTTCACTGTCAATAAATACTTGGTAGAATGGCATTATAATAAAAATAATAAAAGATTTTTAGTACTTTTTCCACTTAAAATTTATTTGATCAGGACCGGTTTCGCTCCTCGCGAGCATTATCAACTGATAAGAAAAATAAATAAAGCAGTGCTATTTATACAAGTTAAAGTTTTTTTTATCAAGAAATATATTGGTTATAAAATATAAGCTTAAGATTTGGAGGCCCTGAGTGCGCGACTCATTCGATCATAGCAGGGGTAACCAAACCTTTTTTAAAAACAGGCCGGATTGATGACAAATAAATGTATATTAGAATCCAATCAGAATATTAATTTATATGTGCTTAACTATTTATTATAATGTTAAGGTATCTATTTAAAAGTAAACCTAATGCAAATATAATTAAAAAACGTATAAAGTAATAATGAAGGCATTACAATTATTGATTTTTTTGTTGTATAGTTTTACAGTTTTAAATATTGCATTCACTTATTTCAATTAAGTTATAATTAAAACCACGAATAGAAATACGTATATATCGATTCTCTAATTCCAGAGTGCACTATGTCTGAGTTTGGCAGTATCGACCTAAGTATAATAAGTATACATATACAGAATACATATTATGTACATCTATCAATTCCAAGGAGCAACCAAGACGTGATTATGCTGCACACTCAAATGATATTTTTTTTAATTCTACATTTGGTCGCCTCGCATCCAACAACACACGTTTTACCTATCTTTCTTCACTTTGGATCCACTACCAGATAGTCTTATCCCAATTGATGAATCTAAATAAATAGTTGTCAACCCAATCATGAAATTTTATTAAATTTATTAAATATGTGTAATTTATATACAAAATTCGTTAGTTTTTGGGCCGTAATTTGGTGACCACTGGCTTATAAGATAATCCGCCACTGTTTCCTATAGTTTTTTTTAGTATTAAAGCTGCAAATTATTTTTGAAATTCTTATAACATGTCGGATATGATTTCCCTACACAAAAGTGCTGACAGAGTAGTGGCTCATTCTAGTATATACTTGATTAAATATCTAACTAAAATATATTTTATGAGTTGATAATTAGTTTCCGCTGAAGTAAAACCAAGCAACAATATGTTACATTGTTTATTGTGCTGTGAAGCAAATTAACTGGTTCATTTAACTTTGTTTCAAAACTTAAAACAAACTTGAATTTGCAACGTTCTTACCTGAAACCGTGAATGCTTTTAAATTGCTTTACAAAGACAATTTAAATATATTATTATAAACATATAAGTATTTGTTTTATGCAAGAAGCAGAGATGTCCGTTTATAAAAATTTTATCAAAGATTTGAACGAACTTAACATATTCGAATGGTTTATTTTTCTACATAGTTCATTAATAATTTAATATTATAGCAAACATACGGATTTAGGATTCCCGGTAAATTGCTCGAATGCAATTGCTCGAATAACAAGATCCTCGAATAACCAATTGCTCGAACGTCAAATGCTCGAATTACAAATTCCTCGAAAATTTTAATTTTTCCACTTTTACAAATCATACATAATATATTTTCTTTAAGAATATTATTAACTTATTGACGCAGCTATAAATTAAAAAATAATAATAACCGCCATATTGGATATTTACTCGATAATTTATATTATGCCAGTTACCACCGCTATCACAAAGACGTTACACCCCTTATCTATAAACATTTTTATTATGAGTGATTTTGGGCTCTCCTTGTAAAAGTAGACAATACTGATTTTCTATATTACTGAATTAAGATCAACTTACATAGGTAGTATTTCTTAAATGTCTATCTAAAAAATAATAATTCTAGAGGCAATGATAAATAGTACAGCAATAATATACAAGTTGATACAAAGTTCGGCTTATAAACTAAGAGTACATACTGTGTAATAAAATGCCAAGTGATCAACTACTATGTAATAAACACTTAACTGTATTAAAACCGTTTAAATAACCAAGCAATTCGAGCAATTGCATGTCGAGCAACTTGCATTTCGAGCAATTTGTAATTCGAGGAATTCTACATTCGAGCAATTACATTCGAGCAATTGCATTCGAGCAATTTACCGGCTCCCCGGATTTAGACATTAGCTTCTTAGGTTTCATCCATACTAAAACGTCTTGTCTTAAGTCTTAAAGCAATTTTTTACCAACTTAAGGTTACGACGCTTCCATTAAAAAAAAAATATCTTCGCACCTTACAACCCTTATTGCGTACAATTATAAAAACAAATTTTAAATGGTAAAAAGTATCTTAATAATAATACAAAAATTGACTGAATAATAACAAGGTTTTGGTATATATTTATTTTCTTTATTAAATCGTTTAAATGCGTAAGTGTGATTGTTCATAAGCCCACAGCTTATCAAATTTTGGAAGGAAAGCAGAGAGTGCCACATACAGTTTTTTTCTTATTACTGACTTGGCTTGATACTTAATATGATTATAAATTTACGAACGGTAAAGTTCTTGCATTACTTAGTTTACATTTTTTTTATTTTTTTTTAAAAAGATTGCTTGTGTGGTCGAGTGGTCAACGTCGTTGGCTTCGGCTACGGAGGTCACGGGTTCGAATCCCAGTACGGACAGTTTTATAAATTGATTTTTCAATCGATTTGTGAATTTCTGTCCGAAGGCATGGATGTATGTGATGTCTTGAATTCCTCCCTCCCTCCCATCCTATCTTATGAACGCGGCGTACCGAGAGCGATTAGCTAACCACTATTCCTGTCCTAGCCCTATCCTTCTATTCCTACTCTCTTGAAAAAGAGAGTTTGAGAAACTGAGTAACAAGCAGTTCTCATAGAAACACTTCTGTTGAGATAAACTCCATTAGGAGTCAATATGCTCCACATTGGGAGCGGACATGGTAAAAAAAAAAAGATTGATTGAAAGCTAAAATTTAAAATCTTGTTTTACTAAGCTATCGCATGACAATTCAATCATTTTTTTTTATTTTTCAATAGTTGTCAGCTCAAATTCATCATCTTGATTATTGACAAATGGATTCTGTATCCAGGCGAACTTTGAGAAATCAAGGTTAACTAATGTCTAATTGTTACGATACGAAAGGAAATTTTATTTATTTGTCTACATTTATTATGTTAATAAAAAACATTTCTGCTTAATTTTTCGCGTCTTCTTTTGCGATAGTCCGCGTCCCCCTAGCAAGGCACGCCTCCAGGTTTGAAAATCGTTGCCCTAAAAGACTGCAGTTACTAAAACTTTTTTTTACCTAGGTGACTGATATAACAATGCTAACATCGGAGAAAAAGGCAATTAAAACGATTTGTATGCTTAAATATATTAATCTTTAACATATTAATTTAACATAATCTTTAAATATATTAACCTTTCAACCTGTGCTTTATTAGGCCCCAAAGCTGAACTTTCATTTAAAAATATTCTCTGATATTTTAGAAACGATATAAACACATAAAATGCGGATAATAATAAATAATTTAGCTGAAAAACAAGTAAAACTAAACTAAAATACTCATAGTGCATATTGTCAAAAAATTACATGTCGACTAGATGCGAAGAATCTTATGATAAATAGTGTTAGATTATAAAACCTTTAAATATATACAAATTAAAAAATACATCGTATATTGAATGTTATGTCACATTCGGTATTTAATTTCAAAATAAACTCAAAACTTCATTTAATTTTTGATAAAGTAAATGCTAGAAGAAGTCGCCTGCTGTGGCCCAGTTGGTTAGAGCTTGCTCTACCAATCACGCAGGTCTGAGTTCGATTCCTGGTAAGATCATAGTGAATATGAGAATTATTCAATTCAGAGTTGTGATCGAAGACTGGGTGTTTGTGCTGTCAATTTACATTATTTCCTTTCCTCCCATCCTTCTGATCCTTTATTAACTGGATGTAACATTTGATATAATCCTCTATCCTAAGCAGCATTGATCTGAATGCCTGGTAAATAAAATATATTATATTATTAGTGGCAAAAATTGCCATGATGAAAAACATGTAAATTCATACACGCTTGTTCGCAAATGTCAAAAATAGTCTGATTGAAAATGTAGACAATAAATTTCTCTGGACTATTTGAGAACTCTCGATCAAGAAGTAAGAAAAATAATAAATACATATTAAATCTTTTATTCGGCTTTCATTGCCGTCCCTTCAATATAATATGCCTTTTTTTTTATTAAAATATCAACATAAGATCTTTATACGATGGCCAAAGCAAAATCTCGTACAAAAAATAGTGGGTATTATATTTTATCCGAAGTGTTAAATTTAGATTTTCTGTTCGACTGGCCGTGATACGTGTTTTGCTCATTTGAAAAGCTTTTTAAGAATAATTTTATCGTAAGAATTTTTCAGATAAAAGAGCTTTTTTGCCACATTTGGTACTTGATATAATTGTAATTGTTGATATAAAAAAACCTTGATGTGTATTTTATTTTAACAATTGTATAATCAATTGTGGCAAAGTTTCACCTGTTAAGTAAGCATCTTCAGATCGACTTTACTTAAAAGCACCTTTTTTAGGCGATTCTTACATTTTCGTTTTATTCGGCGGGATCTTTACGGTCCGTAATTTATGATGAAGCGTGATTTAAAAAAAAATGTTTTGAATATGCCAAAGGAAGTGAAGATTATATAAAAAAAGGGTTAAATTTTCAAATTATACTAATAATTATAATACGTAACATGAAAGACACATCGAATCGAAAACAGTTACCAAGAAGTGCGAGTTTGTTTAAAATATGAACATTTATGAAACATTACAAGCATCTGCATAAGCAAGCCTTAATCAATATCTGTTAAAAAGTAGACTCGTAAATGAATTGCGGACCTTTCAAACAAAATAACCGATTTTTACTGAAGCCAAAATTAGTAATTTACAGTCGCTATTAGATTTAATGTGAAATTTATCAAATGACCTGTAAAAAAACCGAACAATTTATCAGAAATATATTCATAAATATGTATTTAAAAATAAAATACTGTCCCAATTTTACAACGGCACGATAAAAAAAGAGATAATTTTGTTCAGAAATTGTTCGAAAACGCATAGGCCATTAATTTTATGACACTGTTACGTCGATGTAAATTGGAGAAAAAAATCACTAAAATACATAAAAAGTACATTATGGACCCCTTTTTTGTACGCGGAAAATTGTCACGCCTGATTTGAGTTTCATTAAAGTGACTACGGCCACGAAAAAGGGAAATTCGTCTTTTACAGAAGAACGAGATTCAACGTTCTAAGGAATCTTTTTCCGATCGTAAATTTGAGTACATACTTTCAAAAGCTTCAAAGAAATGATATTCTTTTTAGATACTGATATTTATTAATAATGGTTTTCTTGAAATTGATTTTTCATTATTTCATGAAAAAATGATGATAATGTATAATAAAAGACGATGGCTATACTAAAAAATAGCTCAATGATAGGTAAACTGGTAATAATAGAATGTTTATGTCTAATATATAATCTAGAATATTATTCATAAAAGTATTATTTATGAAATTAAATACATACGAGTTATAAGCCCGTTGCCCCCAACGGGAGGACTTTTTCGCATTATAAAAAATCAGAAATATACCGACATGAACAATCAAATACATACGTACTTATCAAATAATTCAGAATGAATAAATTGTACGTGTTTTTTTTTACATTTTATGAGTCTTTGAGAAGTGAAGTGGTCCAAATAGCAAAACGGTGAAACTTTTATATTTGATTACAAGTAAGTACAATTACGTTTTCAATTGCTTTTTGTGCTAACTGTTATCAACTTAATACATCTTCTATCGAAAGTATGTAAGCTGTAAATGCCGAATTAGTATATAAATTTAGCTTTTAGGTTTTAAAAAAAATTAGCGTGTGAAAATTGAAACCAAGAAAAAAGGTTTTCCAAAGACAATTTCTTTAATTATTATTAGATAACGTTAATTAAATACCAGTTAAGAAGTCTCCGTCCACTTTGAGGTTGTGTATACTTCATAATGTGTCACAAAGTCATCAAAACACTTTTTTGTGCCTCCTGAAAAATTTGTTACGTGTGGGTTACGTCCTTTTCCCTTTCCACAGTCGATATGATCTATTATTCTCCATTTTCACCAACCCAATGTAGCTTAAGGGACAGACTGCTGGTTTGGTAATCGAAAAGCCCGAGTTTAATTCCACCCGGCGGCGTTTTTTTTAATGTGAAATCAAAACTTACATTTATAAATAGTTATATTTTGGAAAAAAATGCCAACAGCCGTGAAAAATTAAAAATCCATTAATGAAAAACAAAATGGCGACAGCGGTAATTCTAAACTACAGGAGATAGTGAGAACGATTGACCAACAACTAATCTCATTCTTATTCATCAAAGTTATCGTTGAAATCGGTAATAACTACAACATAATTGGTAGTATTTCAATAGTATTTGTCAATGTATAATAATTAGATATGAATACAAATCTGTTTAACTCTTTTACAGGTTTTTTTTAAAACCATACTTCATTACATATTATATTAGTATTATAATATATTAAACTAATCGAAAAAAAGCGGTAGGCTTTTCCTTTCTTTGTTTAAAATCGTGGTCGGTTTTAATTTTGTACGAATCCAAAGCTTTCTAAAAACTCATGGTTAAAATACAATATAAACAAAGCAATTAAAGCAGAAAAAAGCTCTCGTGTCAGCCATGTTTGATAATATGACGATGTACTTTTCATCCACTACACACGTCGCGCTTTGAAGGAAGAGGTTATTTTTGTTTTTAGCGAAAAAATAGGTCACCGAATACGTATTCGGGGTGCTATTTTATTCGCGAAAGGGTGGAGGGGTATCAAAACAATTTATACTATTGTTCTTTTTCTATTGTAGGTACTACTGTTTGCAACGCTCTCAAAGTTTTCGTCATATTATCTCGTCAATCTTAGACATATAAGAATACGGACCAATAGTGTGAGCTTCATGCTCGGGGTGGAATATTCTTATAATATTTTATCGTCAACACTATGGGAATCATTATTTATAGACCGGAGAAATTTTACTTCACGACACCCTTGAAAACGTGAGCAGCACGACCAAAAATAACGACGTAGACCACTCGACCATATTCCTAAAAACTTGTTATCAAATCATAAATCTTGTTATCAAAATTATATAAAAATCATTATTGATTGCATTCAGATTTACATGGTTGAACTCATTATATCAAGATGGAAAAAAATCAATATAATTTATTTAGTTCCACAACTATTATATCATATAAAGTTAAAAGCTAATTCAGCTGACGCCTTCGTCAGAACTATTTTTAAGCTAACATTAACTTTATCTAGCTTAGCTTGCTGGCTTAGAAGAGATAAAAAAAAATCTGTTCTCATCTACGCTGGTATATGACGAGGGCGCAAGCTGAAATATATTATTACTGTGTATATAGAAACTAATAATGGTAGAACTAAAAAACATTGATATTTTTTCACTTTATTTAATACTTATACTGATTTAAAAAAAAATCAGCGAATGAATTTGATTTAAAAAATAAATAAATAGTTTAAGCCCGTTATCTATTCAACACTAATCGATTGATTACATTGAGTATTAATATGAGAATGAATCTCGGTTTGTTTATAAATAAAGTATTTTCTGAATCTACTGTCTTGGGATATTGCATTTGGAAACCTCTATTAAGATTCCAGATCAAACGACATACGTCACAATTCGACGTTTATTGGCCAAGACATAAAGTTTGAGAAACAGTTACACGAGACACAGTGGCTGACAACGATTGGATTTAGCCTTATTTCCGACAAATCAGGTTATATGCGCATACACAAAATGGCGCTAAAGCATAACAACTTAGTTAATACAGCCGTTATTCGCCGCACAACCTTGTTTTTGTAATTTATGGAATTCGAAACTGTCTACTACACGACACATAATACTTTTACAATTTATTTTTCAAAGGTTTTCAGACACATATTTCTTTCAGCCGCAATTAGGTCTTATATTTAAGAGGCAAGCGATCCTGAGCTTTCGGCCAATTTGGTCACGCGATCAAGGCTATGAATTACAAAATGATATTCAAACATATATATTTCTTCTATCGTTTCTATATTTAAATGTTTTGTGTCGTTATATTTAATTTGCTTTCCTCCACCCATCACAAATTTTTCATCAGTTATTTCTATATGGCAGAATCCACTAGCGAAGCAAATGTAAATCTTTGTTCCCACTAGTCAAGTAGATTAGTACAGTGAATTAGTCGATTAGTAACCAATATCATGTGAACAGGCAAAATGAGGCAAGTATCAGTGGTTTCGTTAGTGGCTTCTATGCAATTACTTACATTTTTCGGTTTAGTAACGCGGCAACGCCCTTAAAAACATGTGTGACGAATTTACTTAACTAGCCAGGCACGGTGGACAGGCTAGTTGGAAATGACGTCTTGTTGAAGAGAACATATTATGTTAGATACATACTTAAAATTGTATATATTTGTGATTTTAAGAATTAATTTTAAATAAATTTTAAATCATTTATGAATTGTTTTACAAATATAGTTTTAAAAGTTGTATAATTTTTATTTTTTGACATCACAAAATTATTTTTATTATATTTTGTAGATTTAATAGAATTTATTAATTTATTGTGAATGTCCGCCCCTAATTTGGAGCATATGGCCACCTAATGGAAATTTATTATTTATAATTTTATTAATGACTTTAATAAATTTTACAGATTAAATAAGTTTTATAAACTAATTATACATAAACAATATAAACTTACTAAGTATTTAGTAAGTTGGGTCTATTGCGTGGCGGTAAGCGTGGATCTCACGGGTTCGAGTACCAGTACAAACAGCATTTTTCGATCTCTGTTCAATGGCATGGGTGTTTGTGATATCTAACAATTCTGTCCCACTCTTCCGATCCTTCCAATAACTGGGCGTAGCGAAAGCAATAATTTAGCCACTAGTCCTGTAAAAAGAGAGGTTGAGCGACTGAGTAACATACAGTTCTCGTAGAAAAAAACTCCTGTTTTGATACCTCCATTAGGAGGCCATATTCTACACATTGGGAGCATATGGCTTCCTAATGGAGGTATCTCAAGAGGAGTTTTTTTTCTACGAGAACTGTTTGTTATTCTGTTGCTCAACATCTCTTTTTTTTCAAAGTGTGTAGTAGGGAAAGAAAGATAAGGTTAGAACAGGACTAGTGGTTGACCAATCGCAATTTTATTTATTCTTCAAATGGTACCTGAAAATCAACTAACTACCTAAGACTTTGTGACGTACACTAAGGCGTGCAGAAAATCACCCTTCATTTTCCACGCAAGTTTCCTTTAGATAAACGAAATACTTCTAGTTTATGTCTATTGGCTCTCCGTATGACGCCATTAAAGGGTTGGTGTTGGTTGATAGCCTGGTCGATAAAATAAACTTAGGCTCGATGTTTGGAGCGCCGGTCGTTTTCTCATGCATTAAACTAGTGTAATACAATAAAAATAATAAAAGATTTTAGGTACTTTTTCCACTTAAAATTTATTTGATCAGGACCGGTTTTGCTCCTTGCGAGCTATCAACTGATAATAAAAATAAATTAAACAGTGCTATTTATACAAGTTAAATTGAAATAAAAAGGTGTCAATTCAAGTCAAGGTAAGTATTTATAAGTTGGGTCTATTGCGTGGCGGTAAGCGTTGTTGGCTTCCGTGCCGGATCTCACGGGTTCGAGTACCAGTACAAACAGCATTTTTCGATCTCTGTTCGATGGCATGGGTGTTTGTGATATCTAACAATTCTGTCCCACTCTTCCGATCCTTCCAATAACTGGGCGTAGCGGAAGCAATAATTTAGCCACTAGTCCTGTAAAAAGAGAGGTTGAGCGACTGAGTAACAAACAGTTCTCGTAGAAAAAAACTCCTGTTTTGATACCTCCATTAGGAGGCCATATTCTACACATTGGGAGCATATGGCTTCCTAATGGAGGTATCTCAAGAGGAGTTTTTTTTCTACGAGAACTGTTTGTTATTCTGTTGCTCAACATCTCTTTTTTTTCAAAGTGTGTAGTAGGGAAAGAAAGATAAGGTTAGAACAGGACTAGTGGTTGACCAATCGCAATTTTATTTATTCTTCAAATGGTACCTGAAAATCAACTAACTACCTAAGACTTTGTGTCGTACACTAAGGCGTTCAGAAAATCACCCTTCATTTTCCACGCAAGTTTCCTTTAGATAAACGAAATACTTCTAGTTTATGTCTATTGGCTCTCCGTATGACGCCATTAAAGGGTTGGTGTTGGTTGATAACCTGGTCGATAAAATAAATTTTGCCTCGATGTTTGGAGCGCCGGTCGTTTTCTCATGCATTAAACTAGTGTAATACAATAAAAATAATAAAAGATTTTAGGTACTTTTTCCACTTAAAATTTATTTGATCAGGACCGGTTTTGCTCCTTGCGAGCTATCAACTGATAATAAAAATAAATTAAACAGTGCTATTTATACAAGTTAAATTGAAATAAAAAGGTGTCAATTCAAGTCAAGGTTTTATTTCAATTTAACTTGTATTAATAGCACTGTTTAATTTATTTTTCTTATCAGTTGATAATGCTCGCAAAGAGCGGAACCGGTCCTGATCAAATAAATTTTATGTAGAAAAAGTACTAAAAATCTTTTGTTATTTTTATTATAATGCCATTCCACCAAGTATTGACAGTGAACACCTTAAAAGTGTAGTGTAATACAATATAGTTTCATATATGAAAAATAGTATGTTGTATAGTCTGCATTTGAAAAATAGGTGCTACGGTAAAATTATGTATTTAAATTATAATTAAGGTGTTAGTTATTTGTAGATTTTTTTTATGCATTCAGATGTATAACCAGTGGCGGCTCGTCCATACGCACTGCGGAACTGCAGCACCCCCAGGCAAATTGAAAAAATTGTAATATTATGTAAATATGTACATAAATCGATATCTTACACCGCAGTTATAATATCAGAAAATGACGCACGTATATTTTGAGCACTTTTTGATAATAACATACAAGCCAATTTTTTTATTATTATTTTTAATCTACCGCAGCACCTCCAGATATTTGATCCACGAGCCGCGCCTGCATATAACTGAGATTTAAATCTCCCCTTTCTACTGTGCGATAATGCTACGCCATTGGCATTAATTTAGACAATATTTTTAAAATCCACTCCGTGGCGGTGAAATATGGAATAACAAAAATGAACATACCAAAATAGCCGCCAAAATGAATTCAAATCTTTATCAGTCCACAGTGTTTTGACAGATAAAATAACATTTCTATAATTTTCCTTGTAAAAAAATATATATTTTTGCCGTTTCATAATACATTTCGCATAATTATACTAAGCAAATAACGTTATGATGTAATTCTTGTATTATTTTTGCATTCTGTATGGGTTTTCTAATAAAGTTATTTTTGAAGAAATAAAAATTGGCAGGCCTCAAAAATATTCATTATTACCAAACTTTGTGTCTTGTTGTATATGTATTGTAATTGTAAAGAAACAAAAATGGAATTTTTCTAAAATAAGAGTTTTTTATTTTTACAACGTGTTCATTGTTAAAGGCTTAAAGTCGTTTCATAATAAATAAGTGTCAGATATTTTTTAGACATAATAATTGTGGTTACGCCTCGTGCCTTTATGTGGTAACATTTTATGTGTACAAATAAGCAAATCTTTGACATGACATTACAAAAGGATTCCAAAAAAACCACACAAACATCTACACAAAAAATAAGATAAAAATATGATATATAATAATAATATGAAATAGTCAATGGAATAGTCAATAGAATAGATAGTTTGGGAGTCAATTCATCATATTAAAGACAATGGTTTTTCACGATAATAATTAGCGTCAACGTATTGTTTCAATCAAAATTTATGACAAATAACCGTTTACGTACTTTTATTTGTGTAGGAAGGGGTCCAGTCGCTCGGGGCGAATTTGCCTCCGTCAATATTTCCTCTAATTTTGTTTTTTAATCCCTTCTACTTTTTTATCTATGAACTAGGAGTTTGTACTATGGGTGGCTTAATTTTGTTCATGTATAAATATAATTTCTCGAAGTATATTGTATTAATTTTTTTAAATGTCGCCCCCAAAAACGGCCCACCCCTACCACACCCCCCTCGCTACGCTACTGCGTACTTCGTATATCCAGAAAATACAATTATCGAGCTCAGTTTGTATCATTATGATTTTTTAATTTGCTATACTATTGGAGACGTTGGAGCACTTCTCGAATTACATTGGCAGTTATTTTTTCGAAAATTTGAATCAATAATAACCACATTTAAAAAGGTTGCATAAAAAGAATACCGAGTGCATACTATATTACTACTATATATATACATATTTTAATATCGGAATTCAATGAGAAATCAGTTATAATCAATATTACACATATGTTTACACTAGGGATTCTGAAGTCTCGGGTTTTTCAAAGTCCCGGGACTCGAGACGTGATAAAGTCAAAGTCCCGGGACTTCCCGGGACTTGGGACTTTTATTTCCCCTTCAATAAAATTATAAATTCATTAAAATTAAATATTTGTATGTATGTACTAAAAAGGGATGATAACGATACATGTATTGAAAAAATAACAATGAATTGGGTAAAATTATGACCGTTACTTCACAAATCACAATACAGCTGAAAAATAGTGAAAAACATTTGTAAATAAAACAACATCAGGTATGAACATTTAATTATAATATTTTTTAATTTGTTTTTGCTACAGTTATATTTTTTATACGAATATAAATTGATTTAAACAAATTTCTAATAACATAAATGGAGATATCTTTCTCCTAAACGTTTTTTAATATTTTGTTTCAATTAAACTAATTTTTTTGAGTGTTTTTTACGCAGTTAAACGTATATTTTTTTTCGTACGTACTTTAAAAGGCCGCCGAAAGTATGCGTTAATTAAAATAAATACATCTTTTGAACACATTTATTTATTAATAATGAAAATATTAAATTAATTGAATAATAAAATCAGAACCTCAAATCATACATAGTATGTATTATTTACACAAAAGTTAATATTTTATTTTTGCTTATCAAAATATGATTTTAAAAATAATAATGAATTTAATGACGAATCAGACAACCGATTTCTTATTTTTGTAATAAGCGTTGTTGCAACATTGTTTTTCCAAAACATTGATCTTTCTTGTATTCTTTTCGAAAAACAATTAGTCCCAGCTGAACTGTTGATAATAAAACATTTATAATCCGCCTTGATTTATAACATAATTATCTAGAAATAACTATCGGCTTCATTATTTCTTGGAATTCTGTGAATCCCAAATTTCAAATTGTTGAACTATTGAGCTAAGCGAACACGTGTCTAAGTTTTTTTGTATTTCTGCATGTCTCTACCCATTGAAAATGGTTGTTTCGTTTTACAATATTTACAACTTTTTAGGTCACATTAGCGATTGCTTGCATCCAATTTTATTTTGTTAGAATGGTTTTTTCAAAATTAAAATGTAAAATTTGGCTGTCTTAAGTCCCGGGACATTTAACAACAAAGTCCCGGGACTTACGACAGCAAAAAAGCTTAAAAGTCCCGGGACTTTTGTCCCGGGACGTCTCGACACAGAATCCCTAGTATACACCAATATTGATTGATTCTTGAAATATCGTTATTTTTTATAAAACACCAAAAACTTGTTTTTTGTTTTTTTCGGTATTACGTTTTCTAGTTCTAATGAATCAAAATAAAAAAGCATTATTAAACATTTCGATCGTCAGAATTTTTTTTTTATTTATTGTTAAAAATTAAAGTTATAGTACATGACATAACAGCTGACGCCAATTCGCCGTGTACTTGACAGATGTAATGAGACAAAATATAAAATAAAACTACATAGTAAATCAAAATCGAGAAATAAAACAGTAAAATTTAACGAACAGTTCACAAATACTATCACTAAAAATGTCCACTTCTCTAGGCAATGAGTTGATCAATCGAACGGCCCTTGAAACTGGTGACTCATACCTCCTAAGCGAGGTATAATTTTTTAGAAACAAAAGTTTTTGCTCATAGTTTCGCCCACGTAAGAATAAATTGGGAGCATGTAAATTAATAGTCATGAGAATTTCAGGATTATTAACTCGGCCCCGAAGGAGAAGAGAAAAATGCTTTAAACTTGAAAACTATCTTCGAGCTTCAAGAGAGTGAAATGATAACATTCCTAAAAGAAATTTGGTGAGGTAGTTTTCCTTTAAGGAATTGTCAAAGGGGAAAAATTTAAATTTTTTGAAATAATTATATCTTAGAAATTTCTTATGGACTCTCTCCAATTGCAGCTTGTATGAACTTTCATATGGGCTCCAAATGATGGATCCATATTCAAGCGTACTTAAGACCAAAGAAACATAAAGCGTGCGAAACGCAGTTGGGTTATTATCTTTTTGTCGTAATAATCCTTGATAATTATTTATATCGTGATATCATACATAAACATTTTCATCAATGAAAAAGTAAGTTAGTTGATTGAGTGGTTTCATGAGATTCTGGTAACGTCATTACTTGTTAAGTTTAAACAAACATAATTTGATTTCTTAAGTTTATCACAAAAAATGTCATATAGAATGAAGGATCACGCTGGAATGTAAAAAATGATTTATTTTTTTATTTCTTATTTTTTATTAAACCATAACACAGAATTGTTATTTCTCGATAAAAAAAGAACCTAAGCTGTCTGAGAATGTTGGCAATTAAATTCTAATATAAAGCTTGCAAAGCCTGTTTTTCAGATATTTTTTTTGGGGGTTTACGTTCTTTTTTTAATAAAGTAAGCGTTTCAGAAGTTATTACACACTTTCAGTAATGCCATGCCATACGATCGCTGGGAATGCTTAATTTTAAGATAATGAATAACAGAGTTTGTGTAATAATAAATATGACTTCTTTCTGAATGACGACGCGAGAGAAGATATATGATAATAATGAAATATTGTTGTTAAAACAACAAGCAATTTAATTTTACGTTGAATTCATGTTGAAAAAGAAGGGAAGAAATTTTTCTATAACTTAGTAAAAATTTAACGACAATAATTATCGACTGTGGAAAAGAAAAAGGACGTAACCCACACATCTCAAATTTTACAGAAGGCGCAAAAAATGTGTTTTGTTGATTTTGGGCCATATGCAAATTATGAATTATTCAAAACCTTGAAGTGCACGGATACTTCTAAACTGGTGTTAAATTGACATAATCTAATATTAATTCAAGAAATTATCTAGAAAAAACCTTTATTTCAGTCTTTTTTCTTGGTTTTAAGGTCATCTTTTTCAAACTTAAAAGTTAAATTTATATACTTTTTCGGCATTTGCAGCTGACGTTCTTTTGATAGAACGTGTATCAAGTTTGATACATTGTGATTATCGAAAAAAGTCTAATTTGAAAAAACTGTGTGTTACGTCCCTTTTCCTTTTCACAGTCGTTATGATAAAACGAAATGAAATATTGTTTCTAAAAATATATTTTTTTTTACTAATGTCACAATTTAATAACAGTAATGCCACAAAGTCATTTTTGAGATACGGTAGAGGTAGATAAAAGGTAGCAATGATTTTTGGCTTGAAGTACATGAACTTGTAAATAGAGTTTATCATGACATTTCTATTTTCTATTTTCTGATCAACCTTGGTTTCAAAGAGAGTAGTGATAAAGAAATTTAGTTAAGATATGACGAGTCAGACTAGTGGATAGTTAATCGTTCTCGTTGCGTTCCATTTAAAAATAGAGAATGTGGAAAGGAATTTTGAACATGACATACGTCCATTTCTTTGAATATAAATCTATACACCGATTGAAAATCCTATTTATGTAATTATCCGAATTCAAGCTCGATGTTGACCAGACGATGACGCACCTGGAAATGTTACCATATTTTATTGTGATTAAATAAATATTTTTTTTTTTTACCTGGTTGTATTTATACTATTATTATATGTGTTTAATTATTATAAAAACACTTTTTTGTTATGAAAATTGTATCTTTGTTAACTTATTTAGATAACTCAATTAAATAAAATGTATATTTTTAAATTAAAAAGCAAGCACAAGTAATATAGTAATCAAGAAATTGGTATAAGTATTTTCGTATTTTTCGAAAATATACTTTGAAACACACAATAAAAATTTTGAAATTAATTTGGTTACGAAAAAACATTTAAAAAAAAATACGATTTTTTCAGTAATGAAGCTAACACAATGAACAAAAAGCGTTGCGATTTTCTTTCCACTTTTATAATTAACATGTTTATTGAAATTTTAAGGTAGGCTTCTGTTAATTAGCTAAAAATAAAACGTTGGAAGAAGAACAATGCTAGTGAAAAATAAATTTACGGGTTTTTTTTAAAGAATTCGTCATTGGACGCTATTTTTACTTCGCCAACGTGCGATAGCGTTTATATTTTTGTAGTGATACTCACTAATACCCGACGCAATGTTACTATATAAAGTGAATGTTTGATTTAAAAAAAGGCTTTAATATAACGGCAATTGCCACGTTTCATATTATTTCCGACGTAAATATTTTAATTAATAATAAAACATTGACACCCTTGAATATGACTTTTGATAAACCACTGAACAATGATTTAAACTTTCAACCGCTGCTTAAGAGCCTTATTAATGGTGTTATGAAAATCGAATATATTTAAAATTTTGCGACAGCATCTAAAGAGTAAAAACTGAATATTTTAGTTCAACTTTTAAAAGCTATGAAGAGTGTCATTTTAAACACAAAACGTCTGTATGATAAGCATATTTTTATCGTTTTTAAATACACTATAATTATGTTCGTTTTGCAACCAAATCAGTTTGGTCGACTGTTTACACAATAGATCTGTTATAAGTTAGTTTGAAAATATTTGATTTCGAATCTAACTAACTACGACTAGAATTTACCGTTCCACAATTCGACTCTAACTTTGGTTTTAGAACATTAATCTCTTTTTCAACAATTTTATACATTAATATGCTTAACATATTTATTGACAAACCAAAACTATGTTAAATAATGATAAGAATATGTATATAAAATTGACGAAATACATTGCGAAGAACTTTACCTAAAAATACAAATATAGAAATACGCTGTCTTTCAGATCTGCACAAATTCATTCTCGCCGCTGCCGTCTCAAGTACCTGCCCCATTCATAGTTTATAAAACGAAAACATTCGTTTTTTGACAAAATTTTGAACAAATGTTAGTCGCTCAGAAATTTAGAACTTCAATTCCGATCCCAACTCAACCCTGGTTTTTATATGAACTAATGTAATCACACAGAAGAAACTATATTCATATAAAATAAAATAACTTAGATTATTCCACGTATTGTGCTACAAACTGTGACACGTGTTTCGCCTCTTTCAGAGGCATCCTCAGGCAACTACTTTCGCAAATGCTTGCTTAAGTTCGAATTCGTACCTAAGCATTTTATTTTATATTAAAATTATTAAGCAAATTCTTTTGCAAAGCATTTTATATTAAAATGCAAAGTTATTTTATCTTATATTAAAATGAACTTCTACAAAGTTACCGCCGAATGCATCGAAAAGTTAATTCACTGTTAATTCTTCATGAAAATTATATGAAAAAACACTTTTTCTTACAAATTCCATATTTAAAAAAAAGCATCAGTGTTCAAATCAGTCACCAAATCTATTTTATATATTTTGTGAAATAAAGTACTTTCAAGTAGTTTTATCAAATAAATTCTAAGTTGAACAATAATATATAGGACAGTAATGAAGATGGCGTGATGCTAAAATAGCAATACAAAAGCTAACTTTTGTAGATTAAATTCTTTGTTTTTTTTAAAATCTATATAACAAAATAAATGTCAATCCGTAAACACGTATTCAGCACTGAATAAAAATTTAAATGTTCTAAGGCGAAGTCATCCACATGATTGAAAATAAAAATGGAGCCTTTATAAACCCCATAATATGTGCTCACGAAAAAGTTTTTGAAAATGATCATTTATATAAATTAAATACTAATAGGTTTTCAAACGATACGCTGAATAAAAACATTTCGGTGACGAGTTCCCTTTTTTTTTCCTTTTTCAAAAAAGGATACAAATCGTAGAAGCGAAATGATACGAACGTAAAAAAGATCAAAAGTATACAGAAAAGTTAAAGAAGTTTTATTCGGATTGAATACTGAGAAGACACGTTTGAAAATAGTAAACTTGAGATATATATTTTCAGCCAGTTTGAAAGTCTTTTTTGATTGATTCGAAAAAGGTTTTTTTTTTATCATAAATGAAAAATCAATAGTCGATTCAATACTTGAAGAGTTTATATTTTCAAAATGTTATATTTTTTCCCTCTCTATCACATAAAGAATGGATGTTTTAAGACAAGCTATAGAATGCAAAACAAACATATGTTTCAATAATTCAATGTTGTTTTAATGAAAACATTATTTTGGGAATCCATTCAGAGGTAGGCTGCCAATACGTAAACAAGGGTCTCGCTTAATCACAAAGCAATTCTCGGTGTTCTGGTGAAGGAGTGATTTTTGTTTATCACTCCCATGCCATTATATAAAATACTATAATTAACAATCGATTGTTACTTAATACACGTATAATATGTAATAATATGCAATTTACCGTAAACTTATCAATTTAATGGCTAAAAATGTATACTGAAGTTTTCGTAGATAATATACGTCAGAAATTGCAGCTATATACTAATTTCATCTGAGAATATTGTTTTCTCTTAAATAAGCGAGGGGCTCGCCAGCCTTTGTAAAATTTAACAAAGGGCTCTTGCGAGTCCTTCTTAGCTCCCACCAGTCCACCCCTGAAGTTATTTTGAAGGGTTGCTATCAAACAACATTATATGTATATATTAGGTAATACGGAAAAAAATGACATTTTTCTAATGCTAGAAAAAAATATTTAAAAAAACATTTATAATTATTCTGTTAAATATTTTCCTTTGCTATATGAAAATCTTCCTCAACAAAAAATATATTTTTTAATACCTCTTTCGTAAAATTCTGAAAGCTTATTATTAAAATATGAATCCTACTGATTTTTGAGTAGTTCGACATTTGGTTTTTTTTTTATCTCGAAGTGAATGTTCCATCGACTTGAATAAGTGATAGCCTTAAGGTCAGCTGCTACATCAGATGAACATGGTGAATGTTGCAGAACTTCCTAATCCAGGTCTTTTTTTTCCTGAGTAATCCATGATGCGTGTGGTCTTGATTATTTACTAAAATTTGAAAAAAAAAACAATGAAAAAATAACAAAACGTGAATGAAAAAAATAGTTTTTTTATAATTATTAATCAATATGAAAAGGTTGTTTGATTATATTCTCATCAAAGAATATTGTATGGAATCACTTAGCAAATTAGCTACTCATAACTAACATTTGCTATTTGCCTCGTTGTACACATTGCTTTCTGTTCTACAACCTTTCAAAGAGAATGTCTCCAATTAAATACGAGGCTTTTATACACATGAAATGTTCAGGTGTGTTTCGGTGCTCATTCGTAAAGCACAAAACACCTGCTACTAGGCCTACGTCATCATCAACTTTCGGTGGTTCGGTGTTGCCGGGATGGAAAATGTATCCCGAAGGTGCAATTGGCCTTATTCTAACGCTATGCTTCAGTGGCGTTTCCAAAATAATGGTATATTGGAGAGGAATATTTATTGCGAGCGAAATTGCTCGAATGAGGATTGGAATATTTTACGCTTGAAACTTGGATTTGATTAAATTTATTTTTTCAAATTTTGTTCATTGATTTAAGAAAAATGAAACAAGAGCGGCTTTTATTTATTTGAAAGTGTTTGCCAAACTTATTAACGTTTTTGATCATAATTTTAAAAAGATTTTATCTTTTTATTTGAGTAAATATAGTTTACTGCTTTAATTTTTATAGGCGCGACACTCCAAGTGCGGTAAATCGAAACCCGCAAAAGAGGTTGCTGTAAACATGAAACGTATTGTAAATTGGTCGCTAAACGTCTTTCTTAACTGAGTGTAAAGTTAGGTGAATGGTGTTAATAAAGCTCTTAAAAAACCAATCACTCTTTCTAGTTCTCGTTTTAATAATGAATAAATTTAATTAATGAATAATTCACAGCATTTTTGAAACACAATGACAAATCGATGAAGTATTTTTTTTTTAAATTTGCACAATTCGACTCATGAAAGCAATAGAGCATAGGTTCCCAAAGTGGTCCGTACGGACCCCCGGGGGTCCGTGAGGACTGCCAGGGGGTCCCTGACAGGAATAAAAAAAAATAGGGGTCCACGAGATGTAAATGGGGGTCCACGGACCGGAATCAATGGAATCAAATTTAATCAAAATAATGCGGGTTTAAATAGGTCAAAGTAAACTATCTCTTAAATTTATAAAATAGAAAAGGTTACCAGCAGTTCTGGCTGCAGAAAGATATCCCTGTTGCTTATCCTGTATTGTGGGCTATCGCAAGAAAGTTTTTGATAGCATTTCCTTCTTCGTACCTCGTGGAGAGAGGTTTTAGTGCAGTTACTAATTTTCTTACGAAAAAAAGAAATCGGTTGCAAATCACTGAACGTGGAGATTTACGACTGTACCTTACGAATTTGAACCCAAATATTGACCAATTGATATCAGGTTCATCCCTCTCATTAACAGATTTTATTATTTTA
The DNA here is from genome assembly GCA_031772345.1 of Himalopsyche anomala. Taxonomy (NCBI): domain Eukaryota; kingdom Metazoa; phylum Arthropoda; class Insecta; order Trichoptera; family Rhyacophilidae; genus Himalopsyche; species Himalopsyche anomala. The sequence continues at coordinate 2,903,083 of CM062834.1, forward strand.
TGTAAGAATTTGATTGTGTTTTGATTTGTTCATGTTCATTAAAAAAAATTCACTAATGATAAGAATAAAAAATGAACATATTTTTTTTACAATTGTCCACTATACAAAAAACCCTATCACAGTGTGCTCATATTTGTATTTTAAAAAATTAGAAAACTTCACTATTATGCATCCTGGGGGAGGGGGTCCACGAAGGTAAAATACTGGGCTAAGGGGTCCACGGGGGAAATAAGTTTGGGAACCATTGCAATAGAGGCACGTAATCAAAAAGCCTGATCTTGCGCCGTCTAAATTATAAATGATTTGTAAACATGAAACACCAAGTAAAATAAATGCCTTTAAAAAAATAATGTTTATTTATTATAATAAATAGTACGCCACTATAAAGGCGTGAAACTTTCGAACTGACATAATGAATAAGCTTTCAGAAGTATTTGAATAGTCGACTGTAAAAACGCTAATGTCGTTTTAATACAAAAGAATTACTTATATAGCCGCGAGAAATAAATATTCCAGAAAATAAAAAGTTTTATTTTAAAATACATACAAGAACATGAAGCACATAGAATATTTATAAGCACCGGATTGGTAAGGTTGGTTTTAAGCCACGTCGATCGTTGTATGGACCGTTTTAGGGATGGGTAGAAATATAATGTAAGGTAGATTAAAAAAAACTGTAAATTCTAATTCCCTGCTGTCACCCATGAATTGCTAAAACTATATATAACGTTATGGTGGAGAAGGTTTTGAAGACATTTTTATAACTTCTCTATTTGAGTTAGTCAAGGATACTTTCCGTGGTTTGATAAAACTGATTTTCTCTAATGTATGCAAAAGATTAATAATTTTAACGTATAGTATGATCACTTTGTTATTCCACTTGTTGTGTTACAAAATGTTACTCGTGTTTCACTTCTTTGAGAAGCATCATCAGGCCATCGTACAAATAGCATGTAATTACGGGTACAAAACCGATTGAATTATTAGTTTACTGAAACGTAAACAATTTCAAAAACTAAATGTAGAAGCTATTTCCTCGGTTAAATTACAAACGAATGATAAGATTACTAACTAGCGTAAAATCGTTTATTTCGGAGACACATCTTCAACTCAATTACCAAGTTAATGCGTGTTCAATTGACAAGATATTTTTTAAGTAAATAAATCGAATTAAATTTTTTCCATCTGTGCTTATTTCAATAATATAAATATGCTTAATCGGATTATATTGAAAATAATTGGGTAGCTGTTTCTATTCAGAATACTGTTTTTTAGTAAATAATGTGGAAATACGTTTAAAAAAAAAAAAACCAACTGCAAATTCCGACTAATAATATGTTCAAAAATATCTTCAAGTGTCTGTGAAAATAATGCAGTTAACATTTCCTGTTTAATTTTAAATTTGAAAGAAGCTTAATTTATTAAGCAGTTTGATTCGGTTCAACACACTAAGGTGAAGTTTCGTTATTACATATGAGGGGGTTAGAAGCAGAGGTGAATGGATACAATTAATTTTTAAACTTGAAAACTTTGAAGTCTTAAAAAAATAAAATTTTAAAAGTAAAAATTATAAAAATAATAAGTTTCATTGTTAAAGTACTGTTGGAAAGAATATTTTTTTTTAATCAATTTTTGACGCATTAAGAATACCGGTAACCATGTACTTAAAAATAAATGTTGCCATTACAATACACTTAACTTTTGTTTATCGGCTGTTTATGTTATTCTATAGCTTTAACTGGCTATAAAACCCTGAAATGTGGACTCCACAGCATTATTTAAAGCAACATAAACATCTTAGCGCCATTAAATAAATTAAAATTTATTTTATCACATTATATTTTGTATTACACGAAATAAACATCAGCAACTCTCGTAAAATAAGGAATTGTCGAAGTTCTTAGCTTAGTGAGCATCCAAACCAAGTACATATTGCAATACCGGTATTTCAGAAACCAAAACAGTCTACAGCAGCCATACTCAACCTGCGGCCCAGTAAACCCTAATGTGCGGCCCAGTAAGCTCTTACCAAATTGTGGATTTCAAATTCCTCGGTGAGCTAAAAAAAATAATATACAAAGAGTATACCATAAATATGCTGCGGCCCACGTAGAGAGGCAAATATCAGAATGCGGCCCGGAGGAAAAAAAGTTTGAGTATGGCTGGTATACAGGTATCCAAACAGGTTACAGTTATTATTTTACCATTTCATTGTGGATTGATTAATTTTCGAATATATTTTGCTTACTTATATTGTATGTACTTACGGATTATAAACCATTTTTCGCTGATTTTCGCAATCTTACAAAATATTATTTATTCATTAAAAAGTTTAATTATTTTTAATGTGTTTGTACCTCTAATAGCAATTTTTATACACAACAAATTAAAAAAATAAGTCGAAGTCGAGAGCTGTTTCCGACTCCGGTAAAAACAGTCCCACTCCACGACTCAGACTTCGAGTTTACAACCCTGGTATTAAGGCCATTCATCTAATACAGAAAAACAAATTTAAAAAATGTAAATAAACTGATAAATTGCTTTTTTTACCACATCTACTTCAATTTTTTTTCTACGAGAAATGATTATTGTTCAGTTATTTTATATTCTTTTTGGAAAGATTAAGATCAATGTGGAAGTAGAACAGGGGTAATATTGGTATCCATCGAATACCAATAAAAGCACTCGATTGAAAACAAAATAGTTACGAAAGTGTCAATATTAAGAGCTTAGTGTCAAAACGCTTTAATTTATCTTTTGTGCGAAGATTATATTTAGATTGGCAAATGTCAGCATTGATTCACTAGCCCTATAAATGTAATATTTTAATTCAAAGAAAAAATAATCTTTTTTTACTGATTTGTTAAAATAAGTGTATTTCGTATATGAAGAAGATATTATTTTAATAAGAAATGTCCGAACATCAATATGTATTGACTTTTTGTCTAATACTGCAATTAAACTCAGAAGTATTTTTTTTCCTCTTTATTTTTTTGATATCGGTATTTTATACGAAATACCGGTGTTGATATATTCGTCCGGTATTGCAATTCCTAGTCTAAACGTATACATAAACAAAAAAATATGTTATTCGTGTACATTTTAGTAGAATATAGAAAAAAGCTTCCCTCGCAGAAATAAATATCGTGATTTAGTTTGGTAGAAAAAAAAAATCAGTGAAACACCGAGCAAGAAAATCGAGTTTTGTATTCAGAAAAAGTAATTTATATCACGCCGATTTTATCAATATACCGTATTATGTACTTTTATTTAATATTAGTCGGGAAATAATATTAGAAATCGAGAAAAAAATAATATATTGAAACTGAAAACACTATGAAAATTTATCAAAGTATTATTAGATTCAGGATAAAACAGTTTTTCTAGAGATGAAGAAAGATAAATACATGATTTACTTCTTTGCTTTTAGTAAAATATTATACTTTACAAACACGGCAATTTTAGAATATTTTAAACCGTTGTTTGCTTGATATTTTGACCAGCTAGCTAATAGTTGTATAATTCAGAGATGCACTAGACGAAGTCAGCTTGACTTTGTTTACATTTTCAAATTTAAAATATAAAATATTATACGTATTTTTAAAGTAAATCATTAAATATACCCATAGCAATTCTCAAATACTATTTTATTTCATATTAAGTTACAGTAATAACCAGTGTAATAAGTGTTGCTCTAATGCAGTGTCTGCCAAACTGTGTGCCGCAAGAAGTCTCAGGTGTGCCGCGGTGGAAGAAGCGTTAAAAATATTAATTTTAAATAATGCCTGTTCGGTAGAAAATCGAGGATTTCAAATTCCTTGGTGAGCTAAAAAAAAGGAGTGTTGGAGATAATCTGCGGCATCTTGGTGTGCCGTAAAGGAAAAAAGTTTGGCAGACACTGCTCTAATGATACCTATCCAAATTGATTTAAAAAGTAGCTATTCATGTAATTCTATTCGGCTTTTACGTAATTCATATATCTTTATATGGAAAAATTTAAGGAAAAGATCACGTGACAGGATAAGCAGCGCTGTGAAGTATCGTTTAGCTTAGAGAAGGCAGAGTAGTACTTTGACATTGTACCCCTTTAGTAAAAACAAAGCATGATTTAGCCCAAAAACTTAGTTTAACTCTATTCATAGAAATTCAAAACATAAAAAGCTATGACAACTCAATCATATTATATTAAAAAATATTCTATTTCAACAAACCAAAGCGAGTAGGCTCGTTTATATTCAGTAAAAAAGTAAAATTTTACTCAAAGGAAGATATAATATATTGAAGCAAAATGTTTGTGACTTACAGCTCTGTCGGCGAGGTTTCTTACTCGGCAGTGTAAGTACGCTGTTTGGCCTACAGCAGCCGTCACCTCTCGTTTTGTCGTGTTATCGAAGTATGGTTGCTGGAATGGGTCCCAGCTCGCCGCGCTTGCGCCTGTAAAAGACAATTACCCGTATAATTAATAAGTAATATTCAATTAACACACCAATTACGGAGAATATTAATTTGCACAGAAAAGTTTTGTGTAATATTTACGATCCTGTGTGTAAAAAGGTGGAAAGCTTAGTTTTATGGTGCACAATGGCCATACATATATTTAACCCGTTAACAGCTAGAAAAAAACAACGTTTTTTGTCCTGTAAGCTAGCAATTTTCTAAAAACTAATAAAGGAAAATTGAATATTCATTTTGTGATTCCTTAAGACATAGGTTCCCAAACTTTTTCGGGTGGTGACCCCTTTTTATAAAGCCATGTGACTAGCCGACCCCCCGAGAAATTTTAAATCCTCGATTTGCTATACTTTTTTGTTATTTTGTTGTTCAAATCCAAAATCGAAAAAAGTTGGCGACCCCCCTGAAAACCTTTCGCGACCCCCAGGTTGGGAACCCGTGCTTTAAGAGATATCGGACCCTTTTTCAATGATGCAAACTCTAAAGAATATTTATTGACGTCGTAATAATGACAACACACTGGTGGGTAGCGTGTGTGGTTAGTAGGTATGCGACACACCGGTGGGTCGTTAGCTTTAGAGTAGAGATTCCAACTCGGATATCCGGATATATCCGGCCCTTTTCAACTATTCGATATCCGGATATTTGGGAAAATATCTGGATAATATTCGTTATAATTTTAAATGAAATATTTTACAAAATCGACGAAAGATGATATGAATACTGAGGTATTTACTACCTGGGAGAAACGATTACTTAGGAGTAGTGTTTTTTTTCAACTTCCCCAAACTCGGGTATTATGAAAATCTTATATTGTTATCTTAATACTCAAAAGTTCGACGAATCAGCTCGGACTCGAGGCAAAAAAAACCTTTAATGCGGAAATTTTATTCATTGAAGAAATGCCGTTACAGTAATCTAATGCAGCTGCAAATTTCCAATATTTTAATATGATGGAATAGAATTGAAATGTGTATTTTCTCTATCTAAGGCATTACAGAAGTGGGAAAAGATTCAGTCAGGATCAGTTGATCATGAAACTTTGATCGTGAAACATCTTCATTTGCGTGAGAATTCTGCAATTCATTACTAAAAACCAAGAAATGGAGACTGTCTACATATTAACAAAAGCAGCCTGCAATTCATTGTTTATTAAAATATGTTTAAAATTTTAATAATTTTGTATAGAATTTTAGCCATGTCAAGGACGCTCGGAGTATGGACTCATTTTATGATAAAAGATAATAATTTGCAGTCAGCGTTGTGTAATAAATAAATTTGGGAAAACTATTGGATACAAAGGATCTTCAACGACTCCTATGATAAATCATCTAAAATATCATAATATTAGTGTTGTTTAAAACACTTCTAACAATAAAACCAACATCAACAGCAAAGAAACGAGTATTTTCAACAGCAGGACAAATTAAAACTAAATTAAGATCAAATTTAAAATATGGTAAATTTAATGCTATCTTGTTTTTAAAATATGAATAAATGACTTATATTACGAATGAACTCGTTTTTAATGTATTATTTTAGTCCATAAATTTATATATGTAGTAATGTTTTGTTATTTTCATACTTAATGAAACTATCCGGATATATCCGGATAGTTTCAATTTTACTATTCGATATCCGGATAGTTGAAAATGACGAATAGTTGGAATCCCTACTTTAGAGTGGTTAATATCACAGTTTATAATTGTAAATGATGAAGCTATTTTTTAGCTAGATAAGAATATTTCTGCTAACTCAAGAAAAAATGCCACGAAGAACAACTATGTCATCAATATCAAATGTAAAAGTTGACATTGTGACAATGTGACATGGATCCAAAATCATTTAACTGTGTGGTAACGCTTTTAACTATAAACCACAATTGCTGGCATCGTTAATTAGCTGGTAAATAATGATACCATGAATTGAACTTTTTTGTAAATCTATGTGTGTGTGTGTAAATTTGCCCGTCACAAGTCAATTAAGTAAGCATTGTGTAATTGTTTTGATACAAAATTGACTGATAGATAATATAACCATTTGGTTAATTTTTTTTTATTTTCCAGGACTGTATTGTATCTTGGAAATCAACAAAATAATTTACAGAAATGAAACATTAGTAAATACTATTTTAACCTTCGATTTTCGATGGTGTTCATTCACATTGAAAAATTCTTTTTATTTGAACCATTCGCTAAATTCCAATAATATCCAACTAATATTTATTTTAATTTTCAATAAATGCAATGAAAATAATAAGCAAACTTGTGTGGGGCTACTTTGTACCCCATCGCTCTTCGATCCTATTTTTGACGTTTCGGCACTTAAGTGTTAAATAAGATAAGCGGTTCACCAGCTTAATTGATTTCATTTGAGTTTACCCGTACATGAAATGTAAGTATTGAATTAGAATTATTAGTGTTTGTATCATACTTTACTTGTGTCCAGTAGAAAAGAAAGAATCTCAACCACCATTTTGTTAGTTTATAAATAAAAAATTGAATCAAGATTAAATTTATTCATAAACAACCCTATGACAGTTTGTTTGAAGATCGTTCTCAAAAAGGCGAAACAGGTGTCACAATTTGTTACGCAACCTGTGGAATAACTAAGTTATTATTTTTATTTTGTACATCGACATCTATTTCGTTGGTTTTCATTACCTATATATATTTTTTTGAGTACAAAAGTTCTACACCGTTCTGTTCTGACGATGTCGTGATTCCGAAATATCTACCAACAATATTATATTATTCTCACGGAACGTGGAAACTGTAGCTACAATTTTATGTCTGCTTTATATTACCTAAAATGTTAATTTTGGATATTATTTGATTGCGCCGTAATGATATTTATTAAATAATTTTTAGATATAATTATGTTATCAATTCAGGGCATATTTATAGACAATGAAAAAACTTTTTGTATAATAAACGTTGTGAGGCTGTGTCTAACAAAATAATGAAACAAATGCAAGACGACGACAAAAGAACTTCAACAATACATCTATCTACTCTTGAAAAAAAAGCATTTGGGATTTTTTTAATTAAAAAAAGCCAACGGAAAACTTTTCGTGCTGTTATTCTATACATGTAACATAAATATATTATAAAAGTCAAATCTTGTTTGTGTCGACTAACAAAAAAAACTTCCCGGGAAACTTTGTTTTATTTTTGTTAATAAATTAACTTTAGCCTAGTAGGAAGGTTAAACTAATTAAATATAACCCACAAAATGTGATTGTATAAAAATTGTGTAATTGAACGTTAATTAGTAAAAATTATCATTATCGAAATGCGATAAATTTCTAGTTTTCAATTATAGTAATAATCATCAGTTGAAAATGCTGGTGTAGAACTCGGTCATGATACTTCGATTTAACTATGAAATAAACTATAAAAAATAATTTGTTTTGGAAATATAACACGAATATATATTTTTTAAAAAGAGCATTTTGAAATATTCACGCATTTTTGTGTTTACGGTTCTAATAAATTTCGCATTGAATTTGAAAAATATTTACTACTAAAAGATTTGCAACCCGATCAAATACACAATGTCGATGATACATATTGAAAGTGTTTTCCAAAATAGCCACTTGCTTCGTCTAAACCAGTGATGCACAACCTTTACCTTCTAGCGGGCCGCATAAAACTAATTTAACGTGGGTTCGGGTCGCAAAGAAAAAAATGATTTAAAGTACGCTCAATCCTTTTTTTATACAGAAAATATGTATTTTCCATGTAAAACAGTCTTAAAAACGTATAAAAAAGATAAATTGAATTTAGATAAATGAGTAATAGGTTCCATTTTATTATTTTGACCGTGTTATTTAGAAAATAAATAAGCCATGCAAAAAAAAGATCATGAGTACTTGCTTATTAAAAATCATTTCATTGTGAAATATTTATGTTTCATTTATATGCAATTCATAAGTTATTGCGTTCAGGGTCTTTGTTAATTTTTAACTATTTTTTTTAATTTGACATAATATTTGTAAGCCTGTTTCTATGAACCGATTTTTTCTTCTTCATTGAAGAAAAAGCTTGCTTACATTTGTTTAATAAATGTTTTACGTGAAAAAAGTATGTTTGAGAAAGAGATTTAAGGGCCGCCACAAAATTCAAAAAGGGCCGCATGCGGCCCGCGGGCCGCGTTTGTGCATCACTGGTCTAAACTAAATAATTATTCACTCCAAGTCATAAACCATATTAAGAATGTATGACATCTTACCAAATGTAGAAAGTGATGTTTTGTTTTCTATCGATCCTGAGACAGGTAAAATAACAGAATTATGTTAGCTAATGGAAAATGTAAATGGCTTTGAAAATGTTGATATAGAAAATATTGAAGAGTGGTTAGAATATGGTTCATGTCATCCAGGTTTTAAATTAGTGAGTGACGTGGACATCATTTTAAATCTCATTCCACCAGAAAAGAATGAGAATGAGGCTGAAAGCGAAGATAAAGAAATTACTATATGCATTAGTCGCAACAAGGCACTGTCTTCTGTTAATACTTTATAGTACATCGACCAATGGGAGTTCGAATATAACGCTATAAAATTTTAGCTGATATTAAAAAAATAGATTTTAAAAAATAATTAATGATTATTAAACATGTTAAAAAGATTTGCTGCTTAAGACGCGTATTCTCCCCATCATTAGACCAGATAATCGGGTGTATATTGTATACCATCTTTAAATCACGAATTGACACTATACTGTACCCTTGAAGTGACGAACTTGTATAACTGAAGTTTTAAATATATATATTTTAATTTATAATTTAAGATTTTGACTGAAGGTGCTTGGTGGAATTTCAATATTAAATTTGAATCGTTCAAATTATGTATATTCACAAAAGCTTTGTCAATAACGACCAGGGTTTCGATTTTCGGCATTTTCCGAAAGCCGAAAAGTGAAACCCGTTATTGTGTATGTACATAACTTGAAGGATTTAAATTTTTTATATTAATTAATTATAATTATACATTATAATTAAATAACTACGGAGCATTTAAATTAAATTCAATTTATTATTTAAACTAAAACAGCGAAAATAAAAATATTATTATACATATATAAATATATGCAAATATTTATTGAAAGAGAAAAATATAAATCAAATTGAGAAACAAACATAATCTAAGATTTTCAATATAATGAAATGAAGACGAAAAAATACAAAATATTAAGTAGGTTTCTAAAAATACTCAAATTAATCGAGACTTAATAAATAGGTCGTAAGCAATGTTCCCTCTAAAGCAGTGTGTGCCAATCTTTTTTACTACACGGCACACTGGTGAATGGGACTTGTACCGCCGCACATCAAATAAAAATGCGTTAAAAAATGAAATGTACCTTTAAAAGAGAAAAGGTGGAAAATGTGTCGCGTTGACCACTACTTATGAACGTGACAAATATTTGTTTGAATGTGTAGATGTTGAATTTATTAGAACTAGCTGTAAGCCCGTTGACCTCAACGGGGGGATTTTTGTTGCATTTTTAAGTAGTCAGAAAATTACAAACCTATTTATTGAATAAGCCAGAGATTCTTAAAATAAAATAAATATATCGGGGCGTATATCGACAGCCCTGCCCTGTAGTATTTAAATTGTAAATTATTTAATTTTTGGAATAATGTTAAGTTTGCTAACAATTATTTTTCCTATTAGCAGAAATAGACCTCGTAAATTACCTAATTTTTGGAATAATGTTTATGTTTGCTAACAACTATTTTTCGAAGTAGCAGAAATTTCGTAAATTATTATATCTTTGGAATAATGTTCAAGTTTGCTAACAATCATTTTTCATAGTAGCATAAATCGATCTCGGCGCATATATCGACAGCCCTGCAGTTTTTAAATTGTAAATTATTAAATTTTTGGAATAATGTTCAAGGTTGCTAACAATCATTTTTCGTAGTATATATATTTTATTCAACTAATTTTCAAGTATGCTAACAAAAATATTTCGTAGAAAAAGAATAAGACCCGAGGACATCAGTACGCACACATTTGTGAATTGTGAATTGTTAATTGTGATTTGTGAAAAGTGATTATTTTATCGACTATTAATATATAGATTTTGGAATTTTTAGAATAATCTAATATTCTAATTTTTAGAATAATTTAATATCTATTGAACTTTTTTTTCACTTCAATGGAATGTGAGAAAAAAGTCGGAAAATAAATGGGCAAAGAATTAAATTATATTTATATAAAAAATGCAATTTTCACATGCAAAATATTATAAATTAATTGGACATTTTATCAAAACAAAATTATCAAAATTTTGACTTATTCTCCAAATAGAACTTGTTTTTTAGAATATATATAATGATTTTTACTGATGTTATTTTACTAATCATACTGAAACTATGCTTTCGCCAACAACTAACTATACCACGTATGTATCTAGATTAAAAACAAATCTTGAAATAATTGCGTCTTATATTTATTTTTTGAAAAACTTACTTGGCTAGTCAATCGGATTTTGTTATTTTGATAGCATTTATTTTCATACGATCAAGATGTAATGTGATTTAAAAAGAAAGTTTTCAAAAAAAAAAAATGTTATAAACCAAAAAAAAACGCTCAGGACATCCTCAGACAGACTTACTTTCAGTAAGTAAAAGTAAGTCTGTCTGAGGATGCCTCTGAAAGAGGCGAAACACGTGTCACAGTTTGTAGCACAATACGTGGAATAATCTAAGTTATTTTTTATTTTATATTCAAATGAACTTCCAAAAAGTTACCGACGAATCCATCGAAAGCATAAACAATGTATTTTAGAGAAAAAATGATTGAAATTATGCAATAAAAAGGGTGGGTTCAGTTCACTTTTTCCCATCATCCTAACTTGGCTCACTTTGCCGTATTTTAATCTCGTTGACCCCAATCTATCAAACTATTTCGCTTACTTTATTTATATTACTATTTGAGCATAAATTTACCTTGTCATTCATTATTTGACAATATTCCATTTTTGAATCTTTTATACAAACAATCGAAGTCAGTAGGAATCGCAAATATCGTTCCATTTTCAAATTTTTATTTTAAATACACTATTTTTATCGCCTTGATATTTATGACGTTAGCTCAGTTGATAGAGAGCTCGACTGGTAATCCAGAGTTCTGTGTTCGATCCACGGTCGCGGCGTTTTTTTGTATGAAATTTTTTCAGCTATTTGATTTGTTTCGTCAAATAATAAACAGTGTATTTGGAAAATATGTCTTTAGTATGAATAAAAAAAATAATTAATGGCGACAGCGGAGCAGGATTGGGGGGGGGGGGAGGAGGACCGTCTTTCTTGACGTCATCGAAAAGGCGAAATCGCGACCATATACAAACGAAAAAAGTATGTATTTGGTATGAATAAAAAAATGTTGACAGCGGGGCTGGGGCGGAGGAGGGGGAGGGAAAATCGCGGACAATCATTCAGACGGACGGACATTATCGAGTATTAATATATAGATAGCCATTGTTTAAAAATAATATTTTAAGGCTTCTTCCACTGCGGCACACCTGAGGCTTCTTGTGGCACAGTAGTGTGCCGCGGCACACAGTTTGCCAGACACTGCTCTAAGGCAAGAGGTGAGCTGCGCGGAAATTTCAAAGGCTGCGCGGAGACTGCGCGGACCGATCAAATATTAATTGAACAACTGTCTTGTAGTGGACACCAACCCAGAATGAGTGCGCGGGGGCTTCCCAACTGCTGCGCGGACGCGCACCCGCGCAGCTTAGAGGCAACGTTAGTCGTAAGCTTGAGCGATGGACGCCCGTAGTATTGTAGAGAAAGAAATGGCGATGTGATAGCGATAGCGATAGCGATGAATGGAATAGCTGACAGGAGCATAATGTTGTATTTTCCTTATTATTTTATGATTTTAGTCGTTGTTTTAGCACGCCACTAGATCTCTGTTTATTACTGTGTAAAGAAAGAAAGTTATTACAATTCTATTCATCTCAATGATATCAATTTTACGAATGTATACTAATAAGTTACATAACATTTTTTTTCATTATAAATGTCGCTGTAGACTGTTTCGCTCATCCTTTAAAAATAATAAAACAAGACTGTTTTTGTTTATCACAAGGATCTTTAACTGACGAAACCGGTCTAGATCTTAATAAACAGTTGTGGCATAAGACCAAAATAATGTTTTCATATTTTAAAAAGCCCTTTAAGGATTATTGAAGTCGTCATTTTATAAAATTGCTACAAAGTTTAATTTTATTTTGCTCACGATGGACCCATGTCGCCTATTATAGATTGCAATATAAAGTTATTTTTTGAATTTCTATTGCAGTACTTATGCAGATACTGTTCTCTCAAAAACTCTTGGAAACGAAATATTAAAAAAACCGGCTTTTATGTTATATCTTTAAAAATATGATAATTTTATTTCTCAAAATGCAGTCAAGTTCTTAGAAGAAAATGTTTCCCCATAATACAGCTAGCTACCTTATATCAAAGTTATTGCAGATGATTATAAAATGTTTTTACTTTACGATGTTAAAAGACATGCATAAAAAAAATGATTTCATGTATTTACTTACTCGGCAAGCAACTGAAGGCGCATAAGATTTTTGTGTCAAATAATGTTATTCTGGAATGAAATTTTAGGATATTTAACATCTTGTTATGAACAGTAAGTATGATGTAGAAAAATTTCATTACATAATGACTTACTATTTCATTGTGTAATAAACATGTTTTATGGTTACTTTCTGTTTTATCGTATTTTGTTTTTACGTGAATCAAAAGCTGTGTTTTAATGATTTTGTTAAGATATCAAATATGATTTAAGCAAAGGCTATTTTGCAGTAAACTTATTTTCAAATACTGTTATGATACGACTTTTCATTTGCTAACTTTTTTGGGGACTGATAATTTTCTCCAGAATTACAGAGTATTCTTTGAACTTTTGGGATATTGCAATTCACGACGCAATTATGCCAAGAAACATTGCTTACATTATTCAAAATTATATATTCTTTTGATTATTTGACATAATGTAATTCGCATTATTTAAATCGGCTATAGATAGATCAGTTGATAGAAAGTTGAAAGAAAAATGTTTATATTCTAGATCGCTGATTAATATCGAATGCGAGTGAAATTAAGCAGACTATGATTAACAATAACAGTTAATTTATCTCAAAGATAGACAAAGCACGAAGTTTTGGTGTGCTTACAAATCTGTAGATATACGTCACAGTCATGTTTCGTGATCCTGTAGGTAGCAACACATACTAGTTACAAATATCACGAAACACACTAATTACTATACATACAATTTTAATTTATAAATTTTTCTCAGCTTTTTCTTATAATATCAACATTTCATCAAATTGTGACATATTTCACGAGACTACCAATATTATTGTTGATCGACATACAATACCACATTTGTGACAGTTTCAATAAAAAAAAAATGGATGGCATTCAGTGCTAAATTCTATTTCTCCGCAAATTTTAGACAGCTTGTGATACCAATATACAAGTTTTTTTCATAATAGTTTTACAAGTTTTAGAAATATTAATCTTTTCTCTGTCTTGCACATTATTTTTTGTCGTTTACGCGGTACCTATTTCATGTATACCGACGTTATGACTATATCAGTACGTAATTGGCTAATAAAATGATTAGATCTCACGAAATTATTTAAAAAAAGCAATGCAATTAATTTTTCACAGCAGATCAAATTTAAAACATATAATCGATATAAATACATTTCTCCGGTATTCCAACACCTAGAGCCAGGAATAAGTGAGGCACAAACTAGACTAATACGGTCCTATAACAATTTTTTGACTACGCCTTTCCTTTGCCACCGAACAACTTTTTACACTGGTCTTGTTCATTTTTATTGAAGTTTGTATTTGAAATTAAGTAAGATTGGATGCTTTAGCAAGAAAGAATTATTTTTTCGGTAAAATAATGATTGGATTAAAAAAAATGCAAAAACTGTTTTTTTAAACATAAAGTATGATCTTATAATTTACATAATACTGCAATGCTTCTTACTATCTGCCAGTCTAGATAAGAATTTCGTGAAAATAAGTCGATTGCAGAAAATGCACTCTCAAATTCAAAATTTGTTAGATGAAAAATTGTTAAAGAATTATACCCTGATAAATTAATAATTTTAAAATATCTTTAATGTAAAAAAAATACATTTGTAAGGTGAAAAGTGAGCCTTTTTGCTCTTGAATGCGCCCTTTTGATCGAATCCTAAATTTATGCTTTTATTCGTCTTATTCATTGAAAAACAGACATAATTATGATTCATTTTATACCATGCGCATTCAATATAAATTTTTTAGAAGCAGTATTATTTGATTACAGATAAATAAATGTGGCATTTGAGCATGAAAACGTGATCCGTCCCTGTATAAGTTCCTTACTCTATTGTTCTTTTACCACTCTCTCCAAATAAAGAGGTAGAGAGACTGATTTACAAACAGTTATCGCATAAAAATGTTCTCTTGAGATGCCCCATCAAGAGCCATGCGTTACATTTTATTTTATTCACAAATAATGAAATAATAAATTTTTGTTTAAATTGTAAAATTTAAAAAATCCTAATTGCAGTTAGCTGGTTTGCAAATTTAACAATCAATATAAAAATATATAAAAAATGAAAGACAAAATTAAATATTTTCCAATTAGGTTTTTTCTATACGACACTTCAAAACAGCAATAAAACATGATGATAAACAGTGAAAAAGATTTCGGTGAACACTGTAAGGTGTAAATTTACAAATACATGGATTTGTTGAATTGAATAGTTTTTTCGTGTAAGTAATATGTAAATAAAATGAAATACAAAGCCGATCAATTTCCATCTAAATCACGCCAATATTTGATGATTTCGAAAATGTATTTTTCATAAAACATACTTCTCTCTCGAAGGGCCAAGTGCTTTTTCAAATAACATAGCGTCTTCACGTGAAAGCTTTGATAGAATAAAAGCGGATATTCGGGAAGAATACTTTCTGATTTGTGACAGATGATGATGCATTAAGGTGTCTATAAGAAGTTACACCCCCAAGTCAGTGGCGTTTGTTTGTTTTCTTTCCAATGGACGATTTAAAAGCAGGATATTTCAATTATTTATGTTTTTTGAGTTTTTTTTCGGACGGTGCGTGCTATGATTATAATTATGAATATTACGATATAAAAATCTTGTTTGTCAGAGTTACTGTTTTTATAAATGTTTCGTATTAATTGTACAGTTTTATATATAAATCAGAACCGGTTTTGCTTTGATTTAAATAAAGCGTTTTTCTTAATAAATACAAACTATTTTCACCAATAATTTTTAAAGCATAATAAGTGGATACGTATAAATTAAGATTTTTCGATGTATTTTACTATTGACAAATAAAAAACACAGTGCCTTTTTATGTCTCAACTAAATGAGATTCATTTTTTTCTAAGTGTTATTTGTTATTAAAAAATAAGTACGGTATATAGCCAAGTGGTCAACGATGTTGAATTCGTATGCAGTCGCTCAACTATTGATCAGAGCTAGAACTGGAATAGTGGTTAGCTAATAATAGCTCTCATTACCCCCCATTTTTAGTATCGGATTTATTTAATACGTCCTTACTCAACATAGTAAAGATACATTATCACAAGTGAAGAAGTATCAAACAAAGTATTACAAATGTTCTTTTATATATGGTTGACATCTATTTTGACTTATGCTCTCATCAGAACTCTGCTTAAACTTAAACGAACATAGCTATCATATATACTACATATTAAAAAAATAGAATACTTATTTGTACTAATTTCACTTTTATTTAAATAATTTCGGCTGACCAGTTTCGCTCATGACGAACATTATCAACATATAAATAAATAGTTTGGATATAAAGATCGTCATCAATTAAAAAAAGTTTGAAAAGCTCTTCTAGTCATCGACCATTAATCGTTCATTACAATGACCATATTCTGATTCTTAATCAACAATTTGTATTGATTTACTATGTGTGGTATCAAAATAGTGATTGAACAATTTTTGAAGTGCTCAAGTGTTTAAAAAAAAAACGAAGTCGCACTATTGTCTTTTTCTTCAACTTCCTCTTTTTCCAACACCACTGACTACAAATAGGAATAAAAAATCTGATCCTTGCTGTACGTTACGTGTTTGAGATACTTTTTCTGACACGTGTTGTTCGTGGTAAGATATGTAAGATTTCACAGAAGCCTTCCCAAGTGAGGTACGTTCAGAAACAGAGCCTGTGATACAGTTTCCCAAAATTTGTTACATCGGCGAAAAACCACTTAATTTATATTAATATTGATAGTGGACAGCATTAAAGGGTAAAGATAGGTATTTACTACAATTCAATTTTGCATAAATCACTTCGATTCTAATTTATAAAATAACAGCATTTTCTTTAAATAATATTTACACATAAAGTAATATAATATTTTTCTTTGCTCGAGCAGAGTGGTCAACGGTGATTTATGTAATTTTACCCAGACATGGATGAATGTAAGTTTCGTTCAATGAAATTTCTTAGCACCCCTGAAAGCGTTGTGTAAAGAAAACGTTTAGCTGACTTCTTGTCTTTCCAAATTTATTGCTTATTTCTTTTCACTGTATCATGTCATCTTATTCACTTAAAGCCAGTCTTTGGTTACCAACTTATGTTAAAATTCTTCACGTGGGATGTTCGGGGAAACTAATATTTTCTTTAATCCGGCCTTATTACTTCCGTATTATAAAAACCTCATAAAGATAATATCAAGCATATTACAAACCTGTTTTTTTTGCAAATGCTTTTTATTGAAATTTTTGTTTATTTTTTTAAGAAATAAAAAAACATGCTTATTGTAATATTAGTCTTTTGTCTGCCAGATTTGAAGTTACGGACTATTTTTCAATTATATAAATAGATTATTGGAAAATTATTAAATTGGATTTGAATCGTTCAAATAATGTACATTCACACAGATTTTGTCACTAACGACCCTGGTTTCGTTTTCCGGCATCTTCAGGCGTTCAAATGCATGGATGAACTTGAAGCTTTAAAAAATATGAATCATCAATTAAATCTCCATTGGACTGCACAGCTGATACTTTGTCTTTTACTGTTACACATTAATTAAAAACGATGGGTTCTGAAATAAAACGGTAAACCGTTTGGTCCATTAAAGTTTTTTTATTAATGAAGAAATTGTAAGGTAAATTGAGGAAATAATACAAAAATACATTTATTATCAACAACAAAAAAATTGGATTTGAATGCGAAACGTGTTAAAATGCTGCAAGAATTGAATCAAAAGGAAATATTTCATTTTCATAAAGAAACTCTTAACAACCAAATGCACATGTTGGGAATTGTAAGGAGTGAGAAATATTTCTCTCATTCGAAATATACACCGTGAGTACATGCACAGAGTAAATATCATCCACCCTAAACTGGTGCGTGAAAGGGAGAAAATTTATTCAACATATATTTTCTGATTTTGAAAAAATATTCTTGTGTTTTTGTTTACGGGCCTAATTTTATATCATGTTCATCTAATGCATATAGAATAAAAATAATTCAAATCATCTAATGCTTTTGTCGTATCGATATATAATTTTGTGTTATATTATATATGATTAAGTATTTGTAATAAACTAATTATGTTTTTTATGATACCATTAAAATGATACAATAATTATTATTTATTTCGTTAGACCGTTATTATTTCAACTGGATGGCTGCCATAGACGAGATATCTTGTCAAATTTTTCATACTCAACACGCCAGAGATGGGTTACCTCGTCGATAACTATTTAAATTAATAATTGCAAATTATAGCCGGCGTGCTAAGTACAAACGTACTATTTTTTCTACGGCAGCCAAAAGGCTAACCACTAAAAATAATTTCATTAATATGAATAGAAATTAACGGCATATGTAACAGTTAAAGTTGCACTTAGTCAATGTAAACCTTGTTATTTCATTTTAACCAGTTACAGTGTACACGAGAAAACAAATGTAACAAATACACTTAAGCCAATCAATGTGTAAATTAACTAAACATATACACTCAGATTGTGCACTAACTTATTAACCACGTGAATTCTCATAGTGTTGTCAGTCACTCCACTGCTGTGCGTTTTCAATCAGTCACTTGTTTAACTGTCATCTGATATTTCAAATTACCTTTAAAAGTTTTGTTGTCATTGTGGCCCTGTCTAGCGCTCGTCAGTAAGTTTATAAACTTACCAGTTTTTCATAAATTGACCAGTGAAAGTGAATTTCAATTTCAACGGTGTAAGCTTCAACCGAAACTGATACTATTGTATAAATTGACGATATTTTATAGTTCAACTCCGACACATACATAATTACTGACGATTCCATGGAAAATGTTTTTGTTTACATATATAGTATTCACATAAAAATGATAAAACAGTGTGAAATACTTCATTTAATACTACCTAATCATACATTTTTAACGTCTTTTTCTTAACGTGAAACATTCATTTCTGGTTGAAAATTTCAACAAAAATATATTCAAATGTTGCTGAAAATCGGTCGCTCAATCACTTGTTTTCGCAACTGATTTTGATATAATGAAAGCACCAGAAAAAAACCAGTAGTATAAACAGTTTTCAACTTCAAAAACTAGACAGTATGGGCGTTGTAACAGTTTGATGAATCAATGTATGACATTTGAAATTCGGAGATTCGCATTTTCGACTATGAACATGAGTCGAATGATAAACCTGAATCGTGACAAGGAATAAAGTACCCAATTTAATCACTAAATCGCGAGCATTTGACTACGTAGTCAACCAAACATTTTTTGTAGTAATAATATAGTTTATAAGCGTTTAACTACAATTCATATGAAATAAGCAATTATTTACGTAGAATCATATTGGCGACAGAATGCCTACTTTAGGTTTATTTGGAAATACTGAATTTCGAAAGAAAAAGTCTTTAATGTTGATTCTATTGATTTTCAGCATGCAAATAAACTGTTACTAAATCTTTTTGATAGCCAAAATACAGAAGCTTGACTTAGTTGGTAGCAACCAGAAGTCAGAGTTTTGAAGGCAACGGTGTATGCTGCTCCAATATAGACGTATGCTCACCGCAAACATATGAAGACTCTCCAGATTGTCGCTATAAAATAAATCACTAAGACAGATATGTAACGAATAATAATTTGAATTATCTTATCTAAAACGGAGAATGTAATACATAACAACCCTGTTAACATGACTGACGTGTTTAATGTTTGAAAACCTAATTTTCGAGCTCATTTGTGTAGCTTTTCATTAAGCTAACATTTGTGATAAATAATCTTTAATAATTTCATGGTGTTTGGATTAGCAGCATAAAACAATCTTACTTTTTAATATTTCATACAAGAAGTACTTACAATTTGCTAGTCGTAGAATTGTTATAAACTCCAATAGATTCCCAACATACCTGCTGTTCAACGTCATCTATATATATAAAACAAAGTGGGGTTATTTACACCACGTATATCTCGAGAATCGCTGCACGGATTTCAATGATCTTTGATTGATTTATTAAATTTGTCTTTGCCTAGAATAGCAGAATAAGCATTAAAACATCGGAAAAATATCACAAAAAATAAATTATGAAGAAAATACATGTTCTCATACAGTTTTCAAATGACGAACATCTTCAAACGATAAACTGAAGTTGTACGCTGTTTTCAGACAAATCCACGAGATGGCACGGTTTCCTACATTTATTTGTTTTTGCTTCTTTGCATACGATTGACTTTTAAATAATTTTAAATTTACAGTATGAATTGGAATAATAATAAAAAAATAATTCAGCCAATAAATTAACACAACATTTATTGATTCTGAGGCGGTACGAAGATCGTCGGGTCAGCTAGTTGTTTTATAAAATACTATACTATGTACATATGTTTATTATGTCACAAATCTATTTGAAAGATAAAAACAAAATTGAATTTCATTTTCAAAATTGTTTTGAATTTAATTTGTATTGCCTGGTTAATTAAGTGAGATAAAATTGTTTTGGTTAAATTTTACAGATTGCTTTCTGAAATTATTTGTTTTAATGTAAAAACGATTGCAAAATATTCAATTAAAATAGGAAAACAACAAAAGTAGTTGAAAAAAATTAAATCAAGGGAAAGTTATTATAATTAAAAGGCCACAGCCGCCCACTTTTGCGAAAATTTAATTTCCCAGCTCAAGTACCAGCCAACTAAAACACTCGGAAAAAATAACAACGCGCGAACCCAAATTAAATTTACATAAATCAGGGACCGCACCAAGACCCCGTCTGAATAAGATTATCATTAAAAAAAATTAAGTTATTAAGGGAAACATCAATGGGTGAAATTTGTTCTTCTCGGGATTTTATCCCTAATCCTAACGCTTCTTTGCAAGGTTAAAGTTTGCATATTAAGAGCTAAGCGCAAAGTGACGACTGCAGGGGTAGATATTTAATGTCTTAAAACAAAACCATTCGGGGTGAAATAGATCGTTTGTTTTATAAGGCCACAATAATATTTGATGTTAATTTTTATAAATATAACTATTATTAAGCTAATCTTAATCGTTCATAAAGTAAGACACATTATTATGAAGCCCTTTGACACCATGTATTTTTATCAATGATGTTTTTATATATTTTTCAATCCATATCCGTTCTCAATGTGGAGTTTAATCCTTACTCGAGCGGATATAGTAGTCTAATGGAGGAATTATTTCCACAAGAATTGTTTGCTACTCAGTTTCTCAATTTCTCCTTTTTAAAGAGAGTAGGGTTAAGATTATTACAGGATTAGTGGTTAACTAATCGTTCTCATTAAACCCCGTTATTTTTAGTATTGGAAGAGTGGGAAAGAATTTTCTAACATAACTAACACTCATGCTTTTGGACAGAAATCGATAAAATTCTGTTCGTACAAGGACTTGAACATGTGAGACCCATCGCGGAAGCCAACAACGCTGACCGCTACGCCACGGACACGAATTTTTGAAAATACTATTTGTTGAAACATTACATGAATATTTAGTAATTAGATACTGGTAACGTAACTAACAAAAGATAAAAAATAGGCTTGAAAATAAACATATGATTGCAATCATTATATTAATATGTAGCGGATAATGTTAGATATTTCAAGTAGCGGTACCGGCAATTGTTTTTGTTTAATTATTTCGGAAGATTTGTATATTCAATTTTCGCAAACAGAATTCACAGAAAAGAATATCATCAAAATCGTTAGAATGCCTAGTCTAGGGAAAAAGATCCGTTTTTATCCCGAAAACTGTATCAAATAAGCGATCATATAATAAAGCTGCATAGTAAGAAAATAATATTTATATACATTTCCATAAACTTAATTGCGTTAGTAGTTAGTTGGAGAAATGTGTGATTATGTTTCGATTCTATTACAATTTTACTAAGAATATACACAAAACTGTAGCAACAAAATGAATGACTTAGATGGCAATTTTTTCTGCAAAATTTACGTATTTTTATACAAAGGCAACCCTTTTTTCCACACATGCCATACCTTCTACTTCTCGAATACAACAAATTCTAACGTGACCAAGAAAATTTCTGTCAAACGATGTGTCTAATTTTTTAACAATATAGAATGAATAATATTTGAAGATCTTTAGTCCTTAGTTGGTAATAGAGGTCTGCACGGGCCCGGGCCTGGCCCGCGGGCTCTTACCCGACCCGGCCCGTGGGTCGGGTTCGGGCGGGTAAGCGCAATTGAGAGTCGGGCTCGGGCTGGGCCGGGCTTTGGAATTTGGGATATAATCTGGGGGAAAATATAGCAAATCAAGGATTTCAAATTCCTCGGTGAGCTAAAAAAAAAAGGACTTTCGGAGATAATCTGGTAAAAAGTATAGCAAATCGAGGATTTCAAATTCCTCGGCG
Source organism: Himalopsyche anomala (assembly GCA_031772345.1). Lineage (NCBI taxonomy): Eukaryota > Metazoa > Arthropoda > Insecta > Trichoptera > Rhyacophilidae > Himalopsyche > Himalopsyche anomala. Next base: position 2,925,472 of record CM062834.1, read on the forward strand.
AGCTAAAATAAGGAGTTACGGGCTTCGGGTCGGGTTCGGGTAACAAGTGCGGTATTAGACTCGGGCCCGGGCCGGGTCGGGCGTGAGTTTTTCAGGCTCGGACCGGGTAGTTTTTTAAAATTTTGGCCCGTGCAGACCTCTAGTTGGTAAGTAGATTTCCATTAAATGTACACAACATTGTTTTAATAACAGCTGTTTTTATCCTTTTGTTTTACATATTATAAAATGAGTTCATCGTTCATAAACGGACAGAAAGTGTTAAAAACACCATCAAACCAAAATGTGCTAATTTAACTGACAGGGTAAAATAATTAAGTGCTGATCAAATGAAGTAATATTTAAAAGTTGCATATAAAGTTGAGAATTAGGCTTACACAAGATGTGTTGGTCAATTTTTCGGAGCTCTCTATGTATAATATAGGTGAATTAAGGGTATGTCAGGTAAGATAGTATATTAGTAGACATCAATTAATATGCTTTTAAACATGTTTATAGATCCGTCCTTCAATTATAATATTATGTACTATTATTACGCCAAAGTTGCTTTGGAATTTTATAATGCACTTAGAAGAATTTACTTGTATTGCAAACACATCCGGTCTGATCACACTATCAATAATTTTACGAGAGTTTCATCAATTTTCTATCTAATATATAATGGAAGAAATTTTATGAAAGAATTTTATTTTTAAATTTATTGATTGAAATATATGATATAAGTCCTCGGTATTCAATAAATGCTGTCGGTTGCATGCAGTATTTCCTAACATTGGGTGCCTAGTATGACTTGCAATTTACCGTGAAATTTCAATTACCGGTGAACGGTTAATAATTTCTACCATTACCGGTAATTAACCGGGAAAAAAGTGGACTATCAGGTATATGAATATGTTTTATTGAAAAGCTGGGGCCTCAATTGAAATTGATATAATACAAAATATTTAGGTTTTTCTTGAGATATGGAAATGAGTGATTGAATATTCAGGTATTTTCTATATCACTGGTATATTCTAAGTCAAGCTAAGTTAATTTATTCTCCTTCTATGAACATGGGCACCTCCATGTTTCCCTGTCTCCCGCCAATTGTTTTGTTTCCTCCCATGACATGCCAGCATCCCTCAGTTCCACCGAGTACATTCTATAGATAGTACTCGACGGTCGTCCGGGATGCCGGACTCCCAACGGTTGAAATAAGAGGCAGGCAGGATTGAGGCTTTCCGGCAGTTCCAACGTCTCTCCATAACCACTGGGCGCTGACTTGTCTATTCCCTAATCTCCGAATTCCTCACAAAATCAAACCACCTTACCCCCATAGTTCTACGCAAGCACCTGTTCTCGAAGCTAAGTATACGATTTTTCTTCAGTCTTCGTCATGTAACATGATTCGCTATCGTAAAGCAGTACCGGTAGAATGGAAGCGTTGAAGAAATGACATTTGGTTTTAATCAAGTACAGTAGTTAATTTAGTGAGAAGTTATCCATTTAACATCTAGATCAGGGGTAAGGAACTTTTTCTTCTCTAAAGGTTGCATTCATTTTTCTGATTCGACATAAGGCCGCAGTAAACATTGACTAGGGGATCTTTGGTTGAAAACAGGAATTTACGGTCAGAATATGTCGTGAATTTACAGTTTACATAAATTTACAAAATAACAGAATTGGCCAGAAGGCTGCACTAGAGTAGCAAAAAACCGCATGCGGCCTTAAGGCCGCAGGTTCCCCACGCTTGATCTAGAGCATAGTTTCTCTACTTTTTTTTCTAAAATAAAAAAAAATGTGGCACTTTTTTTTCTCATTTATCTAGGGTGCCTGTGCCCCCCTTAAGCTGTGCTGTGCTCCCTTGGTTTATGCTGTGTACCCCAAAGGGACGACGTGGACCCGAATTGAGATACCTTGCTCTTGAGTCTAGCTAGACGTTATATGCTGCGTGATAACGAAACCGCAGTAGCTTATTTTCATAGTAAGCATTCATCGACGCAAACGGGGCCACGCTGTACGCGGCCGACGGCGCTAATTGTAGACAAACGAGTTAAAGATTTAGTAACTATAAAATTAATGCAGAATCTAATCTAAAATTTATTATTTAAACAAAATTAAAAGTGCTTACCAGTCACGCGTAGGTGATTTATTTACGATGTTTAATGTGTAGCATCTACTAATTTGAAAACTTGGCTTAGCTCAAATATAAATATATGATAGGTGTGCAACAAATAAACTACCGTTAATATACCGCCAAGAACCCCCCCCCAGATATCTGAAATCATACAAATATATACTTTGACACATGCAAAATATTATTTCTTGTAAAACACTTCATGAAAGTTTCTTCATTTCATATCCGAAAATTAGAATAAAATTTCAACATGATATTTACGGAAACTGACACGATTCTGCTCAAATTAATAAAGTACAATTAACTCGCGTATTCTAAACGCTTTTCCCTAGTTAATAATATTACTAAATTACATTACTGAAATAATGCCAGATAATGCGTACTTTAGTGACGACAAACAAGCGCAAGTTTTTCAAAAGAAATCTTCATGTCTCAAAATGAAGAAAATTTTGCAAAACCGCTTGATTCAGATTATTGTACGCTTTATGTAATATATGGGTAAAAAACAGGCTTACGCGGCGTAAGAAGGCTTTTCTGCAACGTTTCCAGTTTCATATATTAAGCGAAACTTCTTTGGGTCCTTTGAATGCGAATTTCGAATAAAAATACTCGAGAAACGGTAGGCGAGGACTTTTTTAAATATGCCGTCATCAGCCTTGAAAAAACATCTTCAATTCGCTTAAAAATAACATCGTAGGCGTATGACTGACAACAACTAAATGAATAATGGAAATTTAGTAAGTTTGGTTTATTTTTAGTTATCGATTAATTATATAATACGTTGCGTAGTTCATCACTAGCATTGTTGTAAAATTGTTTATTGTTAAATGAAAAAAAAAAGAAAATACATGCCATTAAAGCTGACGAAAACTCGCACTTGATAAATGAAGAAATCGAATAATAATAAAATATTTGCCGGATACGTGGGCGAATAGCCAACGTTGTTGGCTTGATATGTTTATATTTTTTTGCCGATAAATAGGTTTCTGTTCGAATGCCTGTGATGTGAAAAATCTTTCCCACCACCTATCCCATCCTTAAAATGGGACGCAGTAAAAGCTTTTAATACACTAGTTCTGTTCAAGCACTATATTTCTATGTCGGGCAACAATCAGTTTTCGTTAAAAATCATCAGTTGAAATAAATTTCACTGGGTAAAAATATGTTTTTTTAACCATGTCCGCTCCCAATGTGGAGCATACGGACTCCTTATGGAGTTTATCTAAACAGAAGTGCTTCTACGAGAACTGCTTGTTACTCAGTTGTTCAACCTCTTTTTTTCTAAAGAGAGTAGGGATAAAAGGATAGGGCTAGGACAGGACTAGTGGTAATTTCTAATCGCTCTCGATACGCCCGTTCATAGGATAGGATGGGTGGGAGTGGGGAATTCAAGACATCACATACATCCATGCCTTCGAACAGAAATTCATGAATCGATTGAAAAATCAATTTATAAAACTGTCCGTACCGGGATTTGAACCCGTGCCCTCCGTAACCGAAGCCAACAACGCTGACCACTCGGCCACACAGGTGGCACGGAAAAATATGCACCATGTTAAAAAGAAAAAAATATTTTTTCATACATATAATTCAATTGAAAAACAATTCATAAGAATAATACACAAAGTTCCTTTAAAATGTCTCCCTTACTGGCCATTTCATTCATTGATCAGAACAGCCTTTGAAATTGGCAACTCATCGCGAAGAACAAGTATTAAGAAACAAAAATCAACTAAGATAAAAATTGGAAGTATGTAAGTTTATAGTCTTAGGATATCAGAATAATTTATTCACCCGCAAAGAAAAGATTTAGAAAGAGACTTCTGTTCAAAAATGTCTTTCAACATTTTTACTTTTAGGAAGTGCTACGCTTAAAAAACAAATAATGCAAATGCATTTATCATTCTTCATAACAAAATAATTTCTTCTCATTCATGATAGTGATGTAGTTTTTTTTTGGAATTTGACGACGTGTGACTCATTGTGATAATCTTGAATTTATGGATAAAGCAAAATAAACTTAAATAAAATTAAGGAATATTGTTATTAAAAATAACGCTTACTTTCAGAGATTTCAATTTCTTTCAGATTATCCCTAAGTGTAACTTAAGTTTGCTCGAAACAAATGTCAGAGAAGAACTGAAGGCACTAATTGTCAACTTTTGAATACAATTTTGACTAAGATTTACTCCATAGTAAGTTTAGTCTTGAAATCAAAAATCAAAACCAAACGTTGGATGCATATATGCACAGTCGGAGGCATTGAATTGTGATATTGCATTTCAACAAAATCTCGTGGTAAACAATAAAAATCTCCGCAAGTTACAGCGCTGACCGTACATAAATATAGTTCGAAAAATTTTACCGTTAACCAAATCGGTACATATGAAAAGTTATTTTTTTCCTACCTTTACTTTCTTACTGAATTTACATGCGGTCTCCTGGTTTCCTGACTAAATTATTTGCTAAGGATGGTACAGACTAAGTCTTTATATAACTTTCCCGCATGTAAGCTAGCTACGTAATGAATTTCTATAATATTCTGTCAGCTGAAGGCTTTGTGTGGGGAAAACAATTAAGAAAAAACCTCTTGCGAGAATGATTGGCTTTGAATTATAAACAAAAGTTCAATTCTTACCAAGAATTGCTCCCAATGTTTGCGTAAACTTGAAGAGTTTACTATTCTTATATTAGACATGCCCAGTCCGGCGGACCAATTTACCTTTCAGCACTGAAAGAACCAAGAGAAAGAGACAAACATATAGCCAACTGAGTTCGCCAAAAAACGATAATAATGAGAACAAAACTAAAATGAAATAATTTGTATGAAAAACAAATATTAAAAAAACATTATTGTAAGTTTCGTACTAAAGCAAGCTTGCTACGGAATATGAATTGTTTCATCGCATTAGGCGAGTGACTAGAAGAGGTCAGGCGGTTGACGTCTTGGCCACTCTTGATATATGACGAATTTTCGATGTTATATATGAAAAAAAAACCCACACTCGATATTGATTCAACCGCAACGTGAAATTTCTTAAATGATAGTCGATTTAAACACGCGATTAATAGAAAATAAAATGGAAACCCAACATAAAAATATTTTTCCATAAAACAACCATTAAAACGACATTATGTTAGGACAAAACCAACACGTCACAGAACAATTTGCAAAACTTTGAAAACATCAAAAGGGCGACCATTCGCGCCGAAGACATTTTTTTCCGGAGTAAAGTTGAACTGGTTAAAAAATACTATTCACACAAATATGAAAAAAAAATATCCATTAAAGAGAACTTTTTAGATTAAGAATCATTCATTTCAATTGTTTATTTGGCCTATTTTAGTTGTCATAAACAGTAATTATTTTTGAAGTAATTAGTAAAAATGAAATCATGCAACGCATTTCAAAGTTATATCTACAGCATGCTAGCGAAAAATAATGTAAACTCTCTAGATAGTTTTATTTTACTAAAATATCAATTCTACGTTATTGTCAATTAATCAATACTTTATAGAAGTTTGTAATTTTTTTTTTTCATATATTCATATCCGCTCCCAATGTAGAGCATATGGCCTCCTAATGGAGGTATCTTCACAGAAGTTTTTCTACTATAACTGTTTGTTACTCAGTCACTCAAACTCTCTTTTCCAAAGAGAGTCGTGAGGATATAAAAGTAAGTAAGGATAGGAATAGTGGTAAGCTAATCGCTCTCGCTACGCCCAGTTATTGAAAGATTGGAAAAGGGTGGGAGGAAATTTTTAGACATCACAAACACCTATAAGTGATATCATTTGTCACTTATATTTATTGATGATTTTTTAATTGTGTGTTATAGGTGTTAAGCATTTTAATTTTGTGTAATTATAATGTAATTTGTAAATCCTTTTCATTTTTAGTAGTTGCTTACAACTTTTATTTCAATTTAACTTGTATAAATAGCACCGTTTATATATATTTTTTTATCAGTTGATAATGCTCGCGATGAGCGAAACCTGTCCTGATCAAATAAATTTATTTGGAAAAAGTACATCTAAAATCCTTAGATGTTCAGAACTAACTGAAAATAATCAAAACACAATCATAATCATTAATAAAAAACCTTGCTTTTTTAGTGATTAGTTATCGCTGAATCCATCCACCATATAGATTAAATAATATGTTTATAAAAGCATGGGTGTCTGGGATGATATTATCTCTTTGAGTAATGAGATATTTTTTAAAAAGTATATTTTTAATATTTTTTGTTTATTTGTACGCACAAATATAAAAACATTTTTTTGGATATGGGCCAATCTGGGAAGAATATTTTTTTTTTATTTTGAGTAGTAAATATTTTTAATTTTTTTAAAACCCGTAGAAATGTTTAAAATAACTGATTCATTGTTAATTTAAAAATATTTTACAAGCTACAAGCTTTAAATTAGGTCCTAAATCTTTTGTCTGTATATTTAACGGCACGTGGTCTTCTACTGGCGTGATTCCAAGAAGATTGAATTTCCCACTCAATATTATGACTACTGACGTGTTAAAAAAAAATCCTTATAAAAAACCTTAAATTAAAAAAAAAATATTTTTTAAATTTACAACAAATAATATGCTAAACACAATCCATATCTGAAGAATATATAGTAATACTTCAACAGAATATTTGAAATATTTGATTGGCAAGATAAAGGATGACGACTTGCTAGTCAAATATTTATCATCAACAACCGTGACAATCCTGAAAAAAAAATGAAAGCTAATATTCTTTTCATAACATAACCTCTTCAATGACAGAAGTCAAGAGAATGATTACAATTTTTTTTAGTTGAACATATTCTGTTTATTTGTTTTCGATGGATTTGGTGTTAACTTTGTGGAAATTCATTATTAAGATGTGATTAAATTCAGCATAGTTCATTTGGAGTGGAAATAGTTTATAAAAAAAGCTTTTAACCAAATAAATAATCGATAGTGAAATTAGGATTTTATTAAAAAAATATATATTAACTGCTTAAATTTGATTCATATTACTTAAGTAGATTTTTGAAAAAATCTTGATCCTTAAGACAACGATTAAAAGTTTAACAATAATAATTGTTATCAATGTACCAATCGTTTATTCTAAGCTTTTGTTTTGTTAATGTGTTCTCCTCTGATTACGTTTATTCAGAAACTATTATTCATTTACGCCTTATGGTCAAAATTATCAAAACATGTTATCAGCCTTTTGTAATTCAGCCTTCCATTCCCAATCTGCTACATTAACTGATCTGGGGCGTAATGTGTTCAGAAAAATCAATCAATTTGGTAAAGTAAAACTCTTGACTAATTGCTCCGATACAAAATCAGAGAAATCGTATATCTTGCTGAACGCTATCAGCAATTTGATGATTAACGAGGGCGTTGAGAATACGGCAGATGTGTTGTTGTGTGCTTTCACAGGGAATAAAGGGGAGATAAAGAAACGGGGCATAACAATTAGATGTACAACGGCCGCAGCAAATGCGATAAAGCTTTGATTTGAAAGTTCATTTAACGTCTCTCACTAGTGGTTCCCAAACTTATAATGCTCATGGCCCCTTTCAAAGCGAAAACCGAACCATGGACCCTCAAGTGAAATAATAAATTTAGTTTTAATGCTTTGAATGGTGATTTTTTATTCTTGTCCGTTTCCAATGTGGAGCAGAGATGTGAAAGAAAATTGAAATACGCTTACTTACTCTTATACTTTTGCAATTTATTTAAAAAAATCTCTTTCTTATTTAATTTACATTCATACCAGATCGTCCAGCTTAGCAATTTGTACTGATTTTCAATCAATTGATATAATGATCGTACAACCATTGTTTATGTGTTATTTGGTAATACTATTTACCTAATGAAATATGCTTACCCATTTTTTCTTGTTTTGTACTGTATTGTGTTTGGAAATCTATTTCGGTCCACTTCAATATTTATTTTGAAGGGTCAAAGAAAATTCATACAACGTACTGTTGGCCTTTAATGACTTTGATGATTTTGGGTGTGATAAAATAATCCTTCACCCTCAGCGATAGAAATTTGGCACAATTTTTGCTGTCGTATTCAATTTATATTCAAAACCTCCTCTTTTACCTAGATATTTGACATCATAACTTATGTGGAGATAGACCATCACTCGCTTTTCAATATGAAGTAGAAAATGTTTAAATGTGTTGCAGCGTATAAAACCATTCCAAATTTTTGCGGAAAATCCACTTTGGCCCGCGGAACATAGATTGGGAAACTGTGCCCTAATGATTACTGATATTTATGGACCTGTGAATTGACCTCATTTAAAATAATATATTTTTTACAAGGAACATGAGTTTGTTGAATGCACTACACATAACGTACAAATCAGAACTAGACTGCAATTACGGCCGTAATCGGCTTAATTGCACGGTGGGTGATTGTCTTTACTTGTTTCATTATGTACAATTATTATATTTTTCCCAGGACGTAAAAATTGTTACCATTTTATTTATTTTAGGTTACTCGTTATAATAAACAAGGTGTCAGGAATATTTATTATATATATTCTTCCGTGGACTCCCTGACTTTGTCCACGCACCCCCAAATGACTTTTTATTTATCACGGACACCTTCAGTGGTTTCATGAACCACTTTGGGAACCACTGTTATACACGAATGATTTTTTCATTTTTTGATTTTATTTCAATCCGTGTCCGATTTCAATGTGAAAATTATAAACGTGAAAAATTACACTATGTAAATCAAACCCGTTACCCTGACACTACGTATTGATATCGCTGTATCTTGATTGTGAGCCACTATAAAAGTAAAATATAAGTTTTTATAATCCAGAATTATAAAATTTCACAGTGTTATGCAAAATAATTTATTTATTTATTTATTTAATTAACATTGCAAAAGGTTGACAAATTATAAATTTAAAACTTTTACAATGGAGAAAAAAAATAGTACAATTTAATATTAAAATCAGTAGAAAAAAATGGCAAAGAAGTCAACTGAGTAAGCTCCGACGAACTCTACTTTAATACATAAAAAATAGTATTCGTCGGAACTCGCCCACGTCTACGTGGAATATGTCGACATCCGAAGCAATATTGTTGAACACCGTTAAAGCTCTCCCCAGTGGCATCCCCATTGGCAGGCTGGTTCTACACCTTACACCCTACAGTTACACCGTGTTGTATATTATAATCAATTCTGTTCGATAACGAATGGATATTTGTGATATCTAAAGTTCTTTCCCACCCACCCCATCCCAAAAATGTGGCGTAGCGAGAACGATAAGTTTACCAGTAGTCCTATTCTAGTAGTAGTCTTCTATCACTGCTCTTTTCGAAACAAATAGAAATTGACCTACTGCTTACCAGGTAGTCATTGTAGGGAAAACTTCTGCTGAGAAAAACTCTGCCAGCAGTCTTTATGTTCCACATTGGGAAAGGACACGGTTAGTGAATTTCTTGATGTATTACGATTTACAAGGTTATCAGAGAAATGTTTCAAGTACAAAAAATGTATGAATTCATTGGGAAACGCTGAGATTACTGTATGAACATTAATGATCGATTGTGTATAGGCACACGTCATTATTAATGTTCGAAATATGTAAGCAAAACAAAACTATCCGCAATTTGAAATTCTATCTTAGGTATCTTGGAAAAACTAAAGGAATCTTTTGAATTTGTATGCTAAATTTTACCAACGGAGCTATGTTGAATATGCATTTATATTTTTATGCTAAGAAATAGCCGATTTCCTGACGTAATTTAAAAAATGTATCGTTTTTGTTAAACGCAAATAAGAAGAGCGCTGACGTTTCTTTTAAAAGAAAGATTTTTGATTGCTACGGAGACCCTCCACTCTTTAGGAACATTCATTTTCTTAGGTAATTTCGTAAGCAACGGTGTGTGTTGAATACTTTGTTCAAATCTACTAAAAGTGTTAAATAAGAAAAAAACAATGTTATTAAATAGTTATGACAATATGAATCTGATAAGTGTTTTACTATAGTTCCCGATTAACGTGATATAAGACCTTTTTTATTAAAAAATATCAACTAAGCATTTGGGCAATTATAAGTGAGCATACTATCCCAATTATTATTTATTTGAATAGTATATATTTTTCTCTTGATGCTGTTATATATTGTCAATCAAAATATGATGAGTCACTAAATCCAAAGCTAGTTATCATTCGATAACTAGCAACTTGAATATTGAGTTAATTACGGAGGTCGTTTATCCAAAAGATCTTAATTTTTATAACACCTTCGCAGAATATATTTTGATTGTAACATCAGTTGCAGTCATTTGCATAAATCTTAGTTGTGTTATCAGTTGCAATATCCTGCATTTCGACAATGGAAAGACAGATGAAAAATACACGTACAAGTAAGTAGGGGGGTAAACTATGACAAACTTTCTTGTTTGTCAATCTTGGATGATTTCCAGTAGAGTCTGTTATGTTAGATTAAAAGATTGTAAAATACTTGTAATGTCCAAAAGTTTCCGGCAGAAAGATATTAAAGAGCCGACAGAATCAGAAAACCGTTTTTATTTTTCGATATTATCACAATTTATGGTGATGTTTTTTTAGGAATGGTGAAATAACATTCATATAAAAATTTGAATCGTGTAATATCAAAGACCTACAGAAATTGTAATTTTATATGCAAATTACTTTCTCAGTTAAACTTCATTAATATCAAATCATCAGTAAATTAGTCCAAATTGCCATCAATAAATTTTAAAGTTAGAGATAATAGTTTTATTATTATATACACGGTAAAAACTATTCACTAAGGGTCATTTCAGGTTTTTTCTATCAGAAGATGACGGAAGATAAAAACCGTGTAAATGTTCAAAATTTGAACATACAAATTTTCTATTGAAGTATCATGGACTAAATAACCTCTAAAAAAAAACTATAAAAATGAAAAAGTATTCTGAATTGACATTCAAATTTATTTTTTCTAGCATGTTTGGTTGTGAAACATTTAGACCCACCTTAAACATTTTTAGCATAAACTAGGCATGGGTGCCCAACCGGTAGATCGCGATCGACCAGTCGATCCCAAAGCAAAACTTGGTCGATTCCGAAAGCTTCCGTGAATTTCAAAAACATATATAATTTAAATATAAAATATAATATACAAAAATACAAAAATTGATTTATTTTGTAAGCACATACCTATCTAATGATATGTATTTCACATTTAAAATAAACATTTCTATGTTTGAAGAAGGGAAGAAACCCTAAATAAAATTTCTTATAAAAATAATGTTAGAAGTCGATCGCGAGAAAACATAAGAATGAAAAGTTGATCCCAGGGCAAAAAAGGTTGGACACCCTTAGTGACTAGGGCATAAAGCTTTTTTTTTAATGAAAAATAGATTAAAAATAACTCACCGATTGCCAGGACAAGAACGCGCATGAGAAGCGCGTAGCTTCCGTCACCAACATGGTTCTTCATTCCATGTAAAATCCTCGTAACCCTTACTTTCTTCCACTTATCATCTTCAGCAACTACTGGTTCACCGTCGACAGCTTCACCATATAACTATTTAAAACTTTTGAAATCTAACATAATTTAACTAAATTTGCTTAATTATTTTACTTTCTACAATAAAATGCAAAAAGAGCACTGTATATTATTAACTGTAATATTTTATTCTCAAATAAAAATGCAATGTCAATTTAAAAACCTTAATTATTTATGATAAAACAAATATCCCTGTTATTATATTTACTTATAGAAAATCTAATATAAGGTATTATTTCAGATGTATTATTTAATTATTCGTTTGTATTTTATATTCCGAAAAGAAAGTCTCTTTTGAATTCATCCGTGGAATACCTGAAAATTGAAAAAAAAACATTCATCAAACTTTAAGCATTGCAGATGAGAGAAATGATTATGAAAAGTACACAAAATCCAAAGTAAACCAAATGGAGTAGGAGTACATAGAACCAGATAGATACATATATTCTTGTTGTATTATAATATCTAGTAAAGTCGACCAGGTGCTTTTCCTGTAGTCGAGTAGTCAACGCTGGGCGTTCATCCTATTTTGATTCCGGTCACGAATATGAGTACCCGAATGAAAACTTCGATATTATTTTTTTCCAAATCGCTGTATGGATTTGTGTTCAGAGAATCGGATATATTTAATCCATCGATTTCATACCCAATCCTTGAAAATTAAGAGAAAGCGATTAGCCAACTACTTGTCTTTATAAGCATGACCATTCTCTTCTCATTCAATTAATTATAACCACTTCTCGAAAAATTGTATAAACTTATAAGTATGTACATGCTCTTAATTGAGATTGGAATAAAATGTATATATGTATCTTGAAATTGATGTTAATGTTTACAAAAATTATATGTTTTTTAAACATGTTGCTACAGTATTGAGAGTTTATTAGTTCCGATGGTAGCGTCGTATCGAAATAACCATCAACTATGTAAGAATATTTTTTGAGGGGCTAATTACTCTCGACCGTTTCGACATACGTCCAAGGTGACGTAACGGAACCTGTTGTATGTCGAGAATTGACTGCACACGTTTACTTAAGATAATATGTTCAAAAAGTAGCAATTGAAACGTAAAGTCAATGTAACATAATATAATTTTATTCACAAAAGCTAATAAAACTACTTTTTTTGGTGCAAAATTGTTGCTGCATTTTTGTTATAAAATTTTCTCATTTTTAGTACAAAAGAGATATTCGAGCCGAAAATTTTTTGAAACATAAAAGTTATCGCGGAGCGGCAATAAACTCTTAGGTTGAAGAACACTGGTGGACACAACTGGAAAGACACTAAAAATGTTTACCGCGGATGTTTTCTCCATTAATGATAACACATTTAGCAATGGATTGCTTTTTAACAAACAATAATAGAATAGCGGTAAGAATGAAACATTTACCTTAACATTTTGCTTCAAAAATTTTTTTAGAGATGGTTTTTATTTTGCAGTTGACAAAATTTGAATTATTCAAACTAAAGTTCTACCTGTAAAATTATTATGACAAGGTTGATGAGTCTACATCAACCTTGTGTGTGTTTTTTCACTTTTAGGTCCAACTTGATTTTTTCAGAGAAAGTTCAAAAGAAATTCCGGTTTGATAAAGAAGGTTTGTTCATATGAAATGGAATTAAAAATCACAGAAAGTCTTGAATTTTGAATGAAAGTCAAATGTAAAAAGCTGTAAGACTGTACGTAGCATTCATTGTCTTTGTCGACTTTTTGTTTAGTATATTTTAAATACGTTTTAATAAGTACACTGTATTAAATATGGTTTATAAGCTGAGTAGTTGTAAATATTCAATTTATTGCAATAATGAGCTGGTGAATTTTGAAAAATCCCTACAAATATAAAAAAAAATGTCGATAGATTCAATGGTAACTTTGTGTAAATTATTTTTTAATATTAAATTATGTATGATAACTTTTTTATCCCGCTGATTGGGCGGGCCACAAATTAAAATAAAATTTATCAGATTTAACTTTATATATAAAGTTAGCGGTCTGAACTGAATATAACAGTTTAAAATTGTTATATTTAGTTCAGACCGCTGAAAATAAATCATCGATTTTTCGACATGAAAGGTAGTTAAAATTTTGTTTTCAAAAATCTTTTTTTAAAAGTCAACACAATATGACATTGTGTAAAAAAACTATGTGATATTTTGAGCGGCTGCATACAAGTTCAAAGTACAATAAATATCACTAAAATATATAATACCGCTTCGAAATCGACATACTTTACAGTGTTGAAATAAATATTTTTTATGAAAAATCCAAACAATATTTTCTCCAATACGCAAGCTTTCGTAAGAAAAATCATTTTTCTTGTAAATAAATGATCGTTTATTTAAAACCTGGTGGGTTGTTAAAGTTCATTTAGAAAAAAAAATATATCCCATGCATAATTTAAAAGTGAAATATTTTTTCTTCATCTTTGGAGAGATATTAGAGTGTCTGATAAAAAAATTTACCAATGAAAAATTATGTTGTAAAAATGGGTAGATTCCCCACTTTAGAAACAAACTTGACATTTATTGTTTGCAGCTAATTATCAATAAACAAATAATAGCACAGAATGATTATTTGTGAAAAATAAGCTCATTTTGTGAAAAAGGGTGACATTGAATTGCGAGTGATTAACGAGTTTTTCGAGACACAAGCTGTTGCTCGGTCGATTGATTTGAGTTGCGAGTCACAGTTACAGTAACAAGTGAACTTCATACTGAAAGATAGTGTATGGGTTTAGACGTGAATAAAGGATATGTAAAAAAAATACTGATGACACTCCAAGTAACTGATAATGGAGGATTGCAATGAGCCACAGAAACTGGTACCAAAGAAGGGCCAAATTAGAAGGAAAGGATTGAAACAAAATATAAAGAAAAAGCTGCAAGTGCTCAAAAACTATTTTCATAATTTATAAAACAATTTCAGCAATTGTTGAACGGATTTGTTCCCAAAAGATTATCAGTTTCAAGCATGGATTCGTTTACATGCACATAATTTAATATTTCGCAGTGAAATGATATTGTTTTGTCAACACTTTCTATCAGAGCCTCAGATTGATAATTATATTTTTTTATAGTATTTATGGAAACTATAATTCAATAAAGGGCACGAAATACAAAAGATACAGTCGGCACATCTTTATTCCCTTGAATATTCATTATAATAAGTTGATGATAACCAGTTGGCGAAGTTTTCCAAAAGAATTTTCAGTTAATTACAAATTTGCAATTTTAATTTTATCCATGGCGTCTCCCAATATAGTGCACATGTCTTTCTAATGGTGCCTATTGCAGCAGAAAATTTTATTTTTTCTCAATTGTTCAACCTATCGTTTTTTTAAAGAAATAAGACATACGGAGAAAGAACTAGTCCTGGAATTTGAACTGGTGTAGCACCGTAAAGGAAGGCAACGATGTTCACCACTCGGCGAAAAATCCAACTTATTGTGTAGACAATATTTAGAATAAAATATTAAGAAAACGATTTATTCAACTATTTCAATCTATGAAGTCTCTCAGTACAAATTAAGGCTAATGTTTCCTCTGTGGTTTCTGAGAGACTTTCCCTGTATTCTTAGTGTGACGGTTTGAGTGTTATAACCAACGTAGTTATAGTTTCGCATGCTGTTTGTTGCAATGATTCCCAAAAGGGAATACTTCTGGAACTGACAACAGAAGCTCCGTAACTGTTATAAGTGGTTAAGTGCTCAACTGCTACGACACGGGGGTTAAATTTCGATCATATTAACGTTATTTTCTTAGAAATAGATTCTTTAATTTGCCTCTGACGTACAAACCAATTACAGCTTTTTTTACATAATTTTCTAGACTTATGTAAAAACTACATGTGGATTGAAATTGTTTATATATCATATCGTCACCATAGAGGTAAAAGTTGGTAAATAACAAAATAGAAAAAATGTTAGTACACAATGAGATTCTCGGATATAAATTCTTTCTCTGAAATACTACCATAAGTGAGTAATTGTTGCATTAATTATTATCAATAAAGATTTATAAGCAGCTAATCATTCTTGCCTATTAAATCCTAACTTTACTTGTGTCAGATAGGCACAGATCCATCTATATTTTGATTTAATTATTATCTATGTGACATAAAATTTTCAGACTGGAAGACTTTATTCTAAAAGCTCACGTTTTTAATATGCTGTGTATCGAGAGCAATGAATTTGTTACGTAGCAACTTCTGCCAGTATTGTGACGGTAAAAACTTATTTTGCATTTGAAATATCTAAAAAGCATTATTAAATTTATATTTTGAGTTTTTACAAAGTATTTATAAGATTTGGTGGGGCACCACTAGGGCATCCAATCCCGGGATTCGGGATCCCGTTCAATTTTCTGATCCCGAAATTCCGGGATTGACATGGGCGTGATCCCGGGATTTCGGGATTGAGAAATTTTGAGTAAATCTCGAAAAGTGAGACGAAATTGGCAAATTGGCGATTTAAATTTCTCCAGTGAGCTAAAAAAAAAAAAAAAAACGAGGTTTCGTGAGAATCTGGAGAAAAGTATACCAAATTGGAGACTTCAAATTCCTCGCTACATTTATCTCAATCCCGGGATTGAAAATTTATCAATCCCGAAATCCCGGGATTAGAAAAAGGCTTCGGGATTGGATACCCTAGGCACCACTGAAATCCTAGTGGATGATTGTACATGTATTACGATAATGCATTCAATTATCACTGTCAATAATATCAGACGTTATTTATTTTTGACAATTTTTTTACGGCAGTTTATCTAAAACCACACGTTTTGAAAATCTGTTCAATATAAAGATGTCACTGTTATGATCATTATATTATATCAATAGTGGAGAATGTTTGTTTATTGTTTGTTAGATATCTCGTGTAACCGTATTGGCTAATTTCGAATCGCGCTGCCGACAAATGAAAAAAAAACAAATTATTGTTATAATCTAATTTTTAAAATTGTGTATTTAAATTAAGCGCTTTTGTCAAATTTTCATCATTTATAACTACAAATAAAAATGTATAAACATACATTATTAAGAATTATTTTTATTAAATTATCTTTTTCGTAAAATTTAGTACTTTAGATGTTTTTTCAGTGACGTCCTTTGATATATTTATAGTGTTGTGTAGAAATTCAAGACATTTAACCAAAATATTAGGAGCATTGACATTGCAATGCCCAATATTGTTATTATAGAAATTTAAATAAGCATAGAAAGAGTGTTATTTAGAAATTTCATTATACAAATAATTAAAGTTTGGCTACAAGGGAGAATGTTTTAATTAAGGTACAGGATTGATGACCTACTATAATAATATTATATATATATCATATTGCCGCCTGTGTGGTCGAGTGGTCAACGTCGTTGGTTTCGGTTACGGAGGTCTCGGGTTCAAATCCCACAGTTTTATAAATTGATTTTTCAATCGATTTATGAATTTCTGTTCGAAGGCATGGATGTATGTAATGTCTTCAATTCTCCCCTACCACCCCATCCTATCATATGAACGGGGCGTATCGAGAGTGATTAGCTAACCACTAGTCCTGTCCTAGCCCTATCCTTCTATTCTTACTCTCTTTGGAAAAAGAGAGGTTGAGCAACTGAGTAACAAGCAGTTCTCGTAGAAACACATCTGTTGAGATAAACTCCATTAGGAGTCCATATGCTCCACGTTGGGAGCGGACATGGTTAAAAAAAATATATGTATATACACAAATAAATAACATATTTATAAATATAACATTTTTCGAAGTATTCAACTCTTATTGATTCACGTTGAAAAATGTTTATAACTCATGTATCATTTTCGAAACCGCGTATATTTTTTATTGTCATAAAAAAGTGAGTCTAAATGTTACAGATTGAATCGCTGATCGTTAGAATACATGGCGCAGTGTATTTTATTATTACGGCTCAGATGGTTCAGACGTCTGTTGGTTATTTTGTTATCAGTCCAGTGACGAAGTCACGTTTTTGAAGCTAAACTGTTCAACTAAAAGAGTTCAGTTTGCTCTCAACAATTTTATATACTTCCCTATTGCAACTCGCGTAAAGTTCATTTTGAATACGCGTATGCTTGAAACTTTGAGAAACTCTATTTATTTTCTCCGATATATGAGAGAGCTTATAAACTGCTTAACTTAATACTAGCTTTGTTCAAAGTGTCACAACCTAATTCTTCGATATTTATGATGTCTAATGATTTTCTTAGACTTATTTGATAGACAAAAATGAGACAACATATTAAAAACTACATGGTGTTCACCGGGAAGGTTATCTACTTTGTTTGATCACCATTTTTGCACTTTAAATTTAACAAACGTTCAAGTATAGACTTAGCAATATATTCGATAAACCGAAGTGTTTTAATCTAAGGCAATCATTAATTATTGTGATGATTAAATAACAATGTGAAATCTTGAATAGAAATAATGTGCCATCAAAATATTTTTTTATCGTTTAGTGAATGATTTTGAAGATAGATGTAGCTGAAAACATCGCTGCTGTCAAAGAAAGTGTTGAAATTGAACTTAAGACAAAAATTGTGTTAACAATTAGGTTTCCATTTAAAATTCAATTGCCACAAGAGATACACCAACAGTGTGTTGGTGTCAAAAAATGTATGTGTGTGGTCTTTTCTAACAAGGGCCTTGTGACATTTCCAAAAACGAAAACTCTCTACGGCAAAACGTAGTGTAGAAAAATGGTAAATCATGTCCAAGGATTTTGGCGAGTGTGACGTACTCGAACATTTCTCAGCTGTGTTTGTAGACTTCGCATAAAAGTTGGCCCATCAGCCTCCACGAGCTTTTTGGCAGCAGTGGTTTTGAAAGTTTTACGATAGAGAAACGTTTTTTCAGTGCTTAAAATTTATTCAGTGCATGTAGACTTCCTGAATCGTCAAATCTAAATCAAAACATTAAGTTCATGGATGGCAAAATTTATCGAAAAATTCGTACATTTTTTACTTTTTCGATAGATAAGCTATGTAGGCTAATTCTTAAATGAATGATAATAGGATAAAAAAAAAACACTTTAATACAATTAATCTTCAAGATTGATTGGAAAACGTTGAGCCAAATTTCGTTAAAATCGGATTATAAAAACTAATTGTATGCAATCAAGAAAATTGAACAATCATCTTGACCATCTCGTTAATTTTTAGTAGCAGTGAAATGCTAAATTTATATTTCTCATATAATTTGTAGTAGATTCAATACAAACATGAATAAAAACATACAGGTAAAGTTTTGGTATTACTTTTAGGGTGTTCACTGTCAATATTTGGTGGAAAGGCATTATATTAATAAAAACAAAATAGTCCTTTGTACTTCATTCCACTTTATTTAATAGGTCAGGACCGGTTTCGCTCACTGCGAGCATTGTCAACTGATAAGAAATATAATTTAACAATGCTATTTATACAAAAATGAAAAGTTGTAGACAACATTTGGCATTGAAAAGAAATTAAAAAACCTGTCCTGACCTATTAAATAAAGTGAAATGAAGTACAAAGAATTATTGTGTTTTTATTCATTTTGGTATTACGACAGCTTAAACTTTTTGTTTTATTAATGTTAAAGTGCTCTCTATAAGTATCAATGGAAAAAGATTATATTAAAAAATATGTACCAGTGGTTATACAACTTATTAAAAATTGCTATTACTGGGAGAAACTGGTCCTGGTATTTATTAAAAAGTGAAAAGTGTTTGATCTCTCCCACAGAGCGATAGATAATTTTATTTTTGTTTTCCCTAATATTTTATGGCACGTGCCAAAGAAATTAGACGCTGCATGGACAGAATGAACAGAAGATGATCTTTTTTGAAAGATTATATTATTTCGTTTCACTTTGTGGCAAGAGTTTGCCTCGAGCGTTGGAATTTGCATCTGAAAATTTTCATATTATATGTTTGTCAAGAAATTTTATTCTCAAAACTTTGGTGTATTTTAATTCTAAGGCGTGGATGTCTGCGGTGTTTTTATGTTATATTTTCATTTTTACCAGCCAAAAAATCCCACATTTATTAATTTACTCCAAAATGATAAATTTAACAATTGGCTTATGTTCATTATTCATTACACAGTACTAGTTTAAGGCAATCAGTGACAGCTTTGGATTTGGATTTAAAGTATATATTCATATATATATCGACTGTGGAAAGGAAAAAAGACGTAACCCACACATGGTATATTTTACAGGAGACCCAAAAAACGTGTTTTGATGATTTTGGGCCATATGCAAATTATGAAATATTCACAACCATGAAGTGCACAGAAACTTCTAAAATGGTGTTTTATTGACACAATCTAATATTAATTAAAGAAATTGTCTAGGAAAAACCTTTTTTTCAGTCGTTTTTCTTGGTTTCAATTTTCACAAGCTCATCGTTTTTAAACTTAAAAGCTAAATTTAGATACTAATTCGGCATTTGCAGTTTATATCTTTTTGATAGAACGTGTATTAAATTTGAGACATTGTGATTATCGAAAAAAACTGATTTGAAAAAACTGTGGGTTATGTGTTACATCCTTTATCCTTTCCACAGTCGATATGTGTATATATAGTTTTCATTATTTCACCATACTGAAAAAAATGTATATCTATGCTATTTTTAATCCCTCCAACAGTTGCAACCATCTCATTCGAAAAACATCTCGTGTGTCAACAATTAACGATTATCCAATATTAGTAAAAACACAATATTCCTTTGTACTTCAATCCACTTTATTTAATATGTCAGGACTGGTTTCGCTTATTACGAGCATCGTCAACTGATAAGAACTATAATTTAACAATGTTATTTATACAAAAATGAACAGTTATAAACAACAATTGGCATTGAAAAGAAATTACCAATTACATTAAAAGTGATTCTAAAATAACACAAAATTAAAATGTTTAACACATCTAACATATAATTAAAAAGTCATCTCAGATTGATAAATTTAGAATAGCGATTGAAAGTAATTACAAACATACTTAAAATTTGGGAAATTTTTGACAAAGTGATAAAATGCTACATTAATGAAGTGAATAGGCTTAATAATAGTTTCCTGTTTTTCCCCGCTGACGATGCTCAGTTGACGATACTCGTAATGAGCGAAACCGGTCCTGACATATAAAATAAAGTGGAATGAAATACAAAGGAATATTGTGTTTTTACTAATATAATGTCTTTTCACCAAGTATTGACAGTGAACACCCATAAAGTGATTATCCAATAATCAGTATATTCCGAAAACCAGTCCTTGAGGGGTTTTCTTGCAATGAGTTTGCCTGAGTGAGCCTTGTTTTAAGTATTCGTACTATAATCATGTTAAATGTAAATTTCGCTAATAAAATGCGTTGAGAAAATGATATTATGCACAAAACAATATTTCAACGAATTATAAGGTTGAAAAATAAAAACGAATGGAACTATTCCAAATATATGTATACATGTTTGAAATCTCTGCATGACTAGAAGGTACATATATATTTTACATGCCAGGAAACAGTGAGATCTTTCATTTTGTGTCATTTGTGTTGAAAGGGGTGATGAATCGTTGAGTAACGTCGACAGTTCTGAACGGCCCAATCCAGTCTATTACGGATTTTGCCGGATGCTTTTATAGCAGTGACATATGACGCTTTATAGTATAGGCTTCAAGAATAATTATACTCCAGTGTAGTGTTGGGAATTCGATAGTGATTAACTTGAAACTATTATGAGCACTTACATGTGAAATTTGATCAAATTTTTAGTACCTACTACGCAAGAAGTCATTAATTTATATTGCTTTTCGACGTTTAATCAAAGTAATTAAATACAAATTGTGTGAATAAAACAATACATAATCGAATAAAATAGCTACTTCGTTAAGAGTTTTATAGATTGACTTAAGTTTTCATTAATGAAGAGTCGTTTTATTTTTTTTTAGTTTCCATAGTATTAGAAAGGAAATGAATTTTTGTAAATGTTTTAAAAGTTATTTTTGTGTAAAATATACTGTTTTAATTATGCAGTACTTTCCACAAAGCATTGAAAAGTGGTGTTATAGGGTAAAAGAAACCATGAAATAAATATATTTGCTAATATATAAATGATTATTTATAAAAAAAATATAAAAAACTAACGATATGAACAAGCTAGAAATTCCTTTAATTCTTTGATGAAATTGATGAATGTATATCTGAATAGGTTAGGTTTAGTGTTAGGCCTCTTATCCTGGGGTCACGTATCTCGTAATCCTAGGATACCGAACAATTATTCAATCCCGTAATCCCAGGATCGTCTGACTACCAATACCGGGTTTTTGGGATTAGTTTTAAAATATTAAAAATTGAAAATGAAGACAAAAACTGTAACTTTTTAACATTTAAAATGAAAACTATTATCCGACGTACTATACAAATGTAATACGCTTTTGCTGTTGTTATTTTTTTGTTTAAGATATGTATACCCTTTTTTGCTGTACATATTTAATATTCTATGTATTGTTATCTCTCTCATAAAAATATTGCGTAATAATCGAGAAAGAAATTGACAGGTTTGACACAATATCATTGTTTTTTTGCATAATTGTGTAGAAAAATCAATTGAAATCAATTATATTTTTAGAGCTGCGTATTATAAAAAAATGTGATCTACTGTAGATTTTTATTAGTTAAAATAAGACAAGGAGACTTAGATTATTATCTTTTGTTAATTTTAATTACTAAAATAATGTCAACAAATAAATATACCAAAAACATAACTATAAAGTAAATCACAATAATGTGATATCTGTGGTTTGTTGGCTGTGGGTGAATACTTAAAAAGTTTGGTTGCCAGTAGCATTGTCCAGTGTTTTTCTTCAAAATCATTTTTTAACAAACTAATTAAACATTTTTATATCAAGCCGTGACCGATTTCGATCACGACGAGCATAATCAATGGACGATTTTACTGTTTTAGGTTAAATGGAAAATAGCTATCAATATAATATAATTTCACGTCAATTGAAAAATCAAGTCCATGAATGTTTATGTCGAAGAGCTCGTAGCGAACGCAATCGGATATGAAGATTGCCCAAGATCCCGAGATTGATTGTTCACCTAAAAATCGTGTCACAATTGTTGGAGAATTTCGAAATTTACAATTATTTAGGGATGTGGGTTTTCGGGATCCAATTTTTAAAATCTTGGATTTTACAGATTTTCCATCATCGAAGAATGTGAGGCTTTTTTAGCTTGCTATGTCATATAATTCTTTTTCGCTCGCCGGCAGATTTTAAAAACCTTGAATGCGGATTTGTATCTATGAAAAAATGTGAGAGATTTTTTTCCTTTTTATCCTGGTGACTCATTTCAATTTTTTTACTCGCTGGTTGTTTTCAAAATCCTAAGAATTTACGGATTGTCATTTTTTTTTGTTTCATCCTTTCAAAACGTTACGACTGCCAGTGACTACAGCGCAAATATTTTTTTACGGGACTTACCGGGATCCCGGGATTGGATTGGGACATGAATCGAGTGTCACACTTTGTTTTTGATTGATTATGATATGTTATTACAAAGCGTCCCCTGAATTCGTTAAATATAAAACAGTTCATTTTTATATATTGTATTTGTTAATTTGTAAATTGTAAGTACAGACACTTTATTGATTCCGAGAATAAAATAAAAGTTCTGTTCACGGAAGCGTCAATAGAAAATATCATCTTGGCTATGAAACGTAATTAAGAGGCTCAGTGTTCAAGGCAATACGAATTGACTCAAGATTGAGAACTTCCTGTAAATTGGTCACCGATTGCTAATAAAAAACATCATCAAGAGAAGAACTTGAAAGAAATAAATTATGTATTTTTTTTCGAAGTTGATAAAAGTTAGAAAATTAAATCCACCTACATATATTGCTCGCACCTGGTCGATTAAGTTTAGTAACTTCCAGTTCGGACATTTGTTGCATACTATTGAAGTTATTTATGATAAAAAGTGGCATAATTTCCACTTTAAATGAAAGGAATACCAAATTTGGACTTGGTAGTGAAATACTTTCAACAATGGCCAGCTTAATGACTTTATAATTTGGCCTTATTAAATTTAGTTTCTGGAGGGTGAGTGAATAGCCATAACGTGGCTTTACCGAAAATAACGATACAGGTATTTAATTTTAAAAATGTTTCGAGATAATGATTTAACAAAAGATTAAGTGAAATGTTTTGAAAAATTACCTAATGCTTTCTTTAAATTTTGATATGGTATTTTCACAAATATCACTCACACATTGATGAAGATATGAATGACCAATGTCTTTTTTGATAAATTTAAAATAAGTAACTATTTTAAAGTTTCCGATATAGCAACATGGCAGAGGTTTAAACAGTATTTTTTTGTATATAAACTGTTCTAACATTATATTAAATTACGTATTGGATAGTAAAATTAGGATTGATTTTGTAGTATGAAAATTAATGCTGACTTTATGGGGTATATAACGTATTTATACTAATTTTGGGAAGGGTAAAGGATAACAGGTTGAAGTTTGGCTTATTAGTGTCATTCACTGAGTGCCATATTCTAAAACTAAAATCGATGCAAGTAAAACGAGATATCACGTCACAGATTCTTAAAATAAAATTTATTTCATACATTGGCGTAGTTAAAATCCTTATATTTTATTTAATATAGTGTCTGAAACTATTTAGATGCCCTTATTTTTTAAGTTAAATTATCGTCGTTCAGTAAACTTGTCACACGTATTAATCAATAAAGCTAATCATATAAATATGCGCTAAAACAAAGTATTCAATTATTTTATCTTTAAACAATACAAAAATGTCCACCAAAAATCTATTCATTCATTTTCCCGACCTTTCTGCTAAACGAACAGCAGTCTCGGTAAAAAAACAAATGCATAATTTTTAAAGCAATATAAAATAATATATAGTCGGGTCGCGTTGTTCCTTGAGATTCCAGCCCCAGTACAAACAACGTTTTTTAGATAAATTTATCGATTTCTGTTCGAAGGCACGGTTGTCTGTGATGTATAAAAAAAATCCTCCCACCCTTCCGAAAGCGATTAATTTACCACTAATACTGTCTTAGCCTCGTTCTTCTATCTCTACTACTCTCTTCGGAAAAGAAAGATTAAGCGACTGATTAAAAAAACAGTTCACGTAGATATTTTTGTAGTTGATATATCTTAGAAGGACATATGCTACACATTGGGAGCGAACATGAATAAATAAATATGTATGTAATTTAATTTTATGAGCGAATCATGAAAGGTAATCTGAATCATCGATCTGGCGGAATTGACCTGCGAAGTACGAAGTAAAAGATAATAATAAACAAGAACGGTGCAAGAACGCACCCCTATCTCACTCCGGTTGTGACTCCAAACCGAAGGAACTAACTCAGGTCGCATTGGTCTAAAAATTAATACTAGTAAGACGCATGTGATGTGTAACCAAACATGTCATGACTCTGATAGGACACTTACCAGCGTGGGACAGATCACCGAGAGGGTTGAAAGCTTCAGATACCTCGGCGCAACTATCCGCGAAGACGGTAGTACAAAAAAGGACTGTCTGGGACACACAGCTGTACTCGATCAAAACCAAATGCCGCTTATTCAATGCTTGCATTATGACGGTACTGCTTTACGGCTGCGAATCATGGCACCTGACGAAGACTGTATACTGATACCGAAACTACCGATACTGAAAACCGTATACTGAGCTTCGAGAAAAGATGCTTGCGTCGGATAATGGGGGGTAAGGTGGTTTGATTTTGTGAGGAATTCGGAGATAAGGGAGCGTACAAGACAGCGCCCCGTCACGTCAGTGGTTATGGAGAGAAGTTGGAACTGGCTGAGTCACGTGCTGCGGATGCCTCCGGAAAGCCTCAATCCTGCCTGCCTCTTATTTCGACCGGTGGGATTCCGGCACCCCAGACATCCGTCGGGTACTATCCATAGGATGTACTCGGCGAAACTGAGGGATGCTGGCATGTCATGGGAGGAAGCAAAGCAATTGACAGGAGACAGGGAAACATGGAGGTGCCGTGTGGCGGCCATATGCTCCACATAAAGGGCGAATATGGTCGAAGAATAATAATTATTAATATAAGTACATTACAAAAATAGCCAAATATTACTTTAATTGTTATGAGAATGTTAAAAGAAAATCTGAAACTGTAAAAAAATACAAACTGGCAAGGAATTCAATCAAATAAGTTCCAACCAAGTTAACGTTAATATACAAAAAAAAAATATTCACTCACGTCAAAGAGGAATATATAAAAATCCAAAGCAATGTCATTAAGCATTGCTTAATCTCTAATGTCAGGCTGCTTCTTATTGAAAGAACAAACGATTCATGTCCACGATTCATTAAAAAACGATAATGAAAAGTATGTTTGATATTCTCAAGAATTACGGAACTATAAGCCGAAATAAATACCAATCCATTTATTTTCGAACGTTAAAATGATTAAGCGTGAACAAGCCTTAATGAAAGTCAGTCGGATAAAGCCATGAGTAATACCCACACACCTGCAAATGGCGAATCTTCAAAAATTCTTCTGAAACTTTTACTTCTGTCTACATTTGAAATGTTAGCTTTACTGCAAAATCAAAATTAATTGTGATTGACTTTTGGTAAGAAAAATTTTGTTTTTTATATAAATATAACTACATTTTTAAAATGTGGAAAAGTATGTTTGCTAATATTCATACCTAATTAAATGTAAAAATAGTATCTGTTAAATGGAAAATTTAAACAATATTATTGCCCTAGCCTGAATCTTCTATCTCTACTTCGAAAAAAGAGAGGTTTTCAATTAAGTAACAAGCAGTTATTGTAGAAAACTTCTTCGAGATACCTCCAATAAAAAACCATATGCTTCACACGGAGAGCGGACACAGATTAAAAAACCAAAATATTTTTTTTTGTTTTAATTGCTCATAGACAATTTAAAATTAAAATTTCAGCAGACCATACAAGAAATAATTATTACTTATCATTCCTTGAAGAAACTTGGTTTTAATTAAAATAATTATCAACGACCTAAATGTCAGCGTTTGAAGTTTATTATAGATAATTCTTTTTATATTGAGCAGAAATAAAATCGTTCTGGTATTATACTCAGAGAACTTTATTTGTTGTTTGAATAACGGTGTTTTCTTCAGTGAGTTGTTCTATAAACACAAAAGCTTTTGAAAAGTCAAGTCAATGTCCAAACTATAACAAGCACCATGTCGTAGCAGCTACCCAAACAGATAATAAAGCTGTGTCCAAACACGTGAAATATAATCTGTAATAATTACATTTAATTTAATTTTAATAATAACTCTTATTAAATATTTTGTTTAAATATAATTATATCACAGTGTGAATAGTAAACTAAAATTGAATACACAGAAACAATGTTTCATACATTTATTTGATATAAAAATATTTGGTTTTACGAAATAAAAATTAAATTTTAACACGATCACTGCGCATTCAAATTTTCCAACATTAACGCCTCGCTAACGAATTCGGATTATTTTTTGTACCTTTTTATGTTAATATACATCGATGCACCTTTATGCATCCTAAATAATCTTACAGTACAAATTTAATAGTAGTACTGACGCGTTGCGATATGCAAGTTTTTTTTTTGTGGATTTATAACAACGCTACGGTTATTTACTTTGATTATAATTACCCTAAGATGTGTCCGTACTATATAAGACGAGAGCGTATTTAGGGAGACACCTGTGTGTCCTTAACATGTATGGGTTCAGCAGTGAATGTCAGGAAAAAAAATATAAAAAATCAGAACTAAAATATTTTTTAAATAATCTATGCTTAAAACTAATCAAACATATATTTCAAACTTTTTGGTTACAGCTAAACCACGAATATTCGAAATATCCAGCCCCGGTTTATGATAGGTGGGTTATTAGAAAGTTGTAATTGTTGTCACATTTTCAGATAAGCTAATTTTAGCACGCTTTGCTTTAAAGTGTGAGGATGGATAGAAAATGAAAAAAATATGTCCCTGACCGATAAACTGGCATCTAGTAATATTTAGTATCATATGACGAGAGATGCTCAACAGTACAGTGTTTATAATCCGTTTTACATAGTGGCTAATCCGCTAGAATAAATATTTTTGAGAATCGTAGTTAATCATTCGCCGAATATTGATAAAATATTTTAGTATACGACCTGTTGAATTTAACCTCTATGTTTTTCTAGATTATGTCATAAAATGTCCAAAGAGAAGTTTGAAAGCATCATAATAATAATATATTTCGAAAAAATCTATTGTGACCAATTGTGTTTTCTTGATAGTGAATGGTTGATCAAAAAAGTTTTATGCCTACGGCGTGGACGAAGCCTACAAAATTATTTTTCATCATTTTTAGGAAATAACATTACGGTAATCGAATTCGCATCAAATATAAGCATTTCCATCGATTGAAATCTCTGTTTAGTTTTCAGTGGAAAATATTAGGAATTACGCCGAAGTTAATTATATTAACAGAATATATAACCAAGCATCATAATAAATTTTGAGGAAGCTCATTAAACTTTCGTTACCAGCTACGCGGGTTGTATAAAAACACTGCTAACATAATTATTTTGCTTAATGAAAGTCAGCTGTGAATTGCCTACGGCTATTATGTTTTGGGTAATTTCATGGGAAACTGTTATCTTACTTGAAACAGGCCGGCCGCCTACTAATAGTAGTGTCTTATCGTTGAAGGGTGGTTTTTCAACCTTATTGAGAAAATCTAATTCACTCGAGTCTAAATTAAATAAGACAACTTTTCGATCGCAAAAACTATTTTGAATCATTTCATACAGTCAAATCACGCTGTGAATCGAAAATGAAGTTTCTTTTTGATCTGGCAGTTTTGAAAATTGATCAAAACCTAAGTAGCTTACCCCATTTTTGAAACTATAAACAGGGCCGGTGCCACTATAGAGGCGAAATATGCGAGCGCCTAGGGCGCATTAATGGAGTGTTAAAACTATTTTTATATATGTACTCTAATAATAATAAATAATAGTACATTATATTTAATTTTGATGCTTGTATTAATCTTTCTTTGTAATTATGTATCGTATTCTATATGATTCGAAAAAGAGATGTTAAGCGACTGAGTAACAAACAGTTCACGAAGAAAAGAAATCTAATGATCGTGAATTGTCCTTGTTTTATTATTTCGAAAAAAAATGGAAGATTTGTTAAATAGGGGCGAGCCAATAACCTCGCACTGGCACTGACTATAAAATATTTTATTTGGCTGAAATTAATTCATTTATTTCAACAGCTTGTAATTATATTTTAATAAGTTTAATTGTATTAATTTTGTATCTTATTAGTAAATTTATCGGTAATCTGATAAAATTGACATATTTATGCAGTTAAAATAATATGAGGTAAATACTTCACATGCCGCTTTGTTCTTTTTACTGATTTGTCAAAAGTTTAATGGTAATTATAAAAGTTGAGAAACCAAATAATTGAAGAATTAAAAATAGTATATACAGCGGTGGGCTGCCAAAACGTTAACAAGGGTCTCGCTTAGTCTCAAAGCAATTCTCGGTGTTCTGGGGAAGGAGTAATTTTTTTTTGTCACAACTATGCAATTATATGAAAAACAAAAATTAGCAATCGATGGTTACTTAATACATTTCTAATATGTAAAAATATGCAAATTACCGTAAACTCATCAATATAAATGGCTAAAAATGTACTACTGTGTATACTGAAGCTGTCGAAGATAATATATAATTTAGAAATTGCAGTTATATACTAATTAGATCTGAGAATATTGTTTTCTCTTAAATTAACAAGAGGCTCGCCGGTCTTAGTAAAAAATAACATAAAAAACAACTCTAGCCCACCCCTGAGTATAAAGTGTAACACCGCACAAATATTTCTGATTAATTATTTCTTTACTAACAGTTAACAGTTTTTCTTGACTAATAGTTAACAAATCGCTTTCTATTAACAAAACTTCGTTATTTTAGGATTGAAATGGAAAGAGGGAATATTTAAGTTACAAAAAGACATGCCTTGCAATAAAAAAATGTTGTTTGTACTGGCATTATAATCTTTGAGATCCGTCACGGAAGTCAACAGCGCTGACCACTGATCCAAGAAACCGACATATGAATAGTTGTATAAAATCCATTGTACTAAAAGCAAAAAGAGGTTTTCAATAAACCCCGATTAACCGTTTTCTGTTTATCTTAAAACAGGTATTAAACCGGTTAACCGGTTTCAGTTTAAACTGGGTTGGAAGCCATAGTTACGTCATGTTGTCCTTGTAGAGTCAATATACAAATAGTAATATCTCTCAATTTATGATTCTGAAATATTCTCACTTAATTAAATTAAGTATTTGAATCATTATTTTTTGAAGATAATTCCTTACTTTGATATCAAATAAATAATTCACATAATATTATTATAATCACATAAATTTAATGCGACTAAATAAGTAGAATAAACCATAACGATTAAATCATGTGAATGATGTCATTTGGTCTTTTTTGAATAATTTCTCTTCATAAATTTTCTTTCAATTTGAAATGTTAAATAAATTGTATCAAAGAGTTTGTGCGTTTATTCGTTTAACGAATCTTTTTGCCCACTGAATAATAAACGTGAAATAACATAAAATAAAATAGCAACATTGATAATTCATCTAATTTTAAGAATAACAAACAAAAATTCCTCTGACACAATTGCTGTTAAAAACGCTTTCATTTACTGAACACAGAAAACTAGTATTCGTAAAAGAGTTTTTAATTGTTTACTCCGTTAAATTTTTTTAGTGGACGAAATATTTTGCACATTAGAATTTAATTAGAATACACGAGGAAAAGGGATAAAAGTTTGTAGCTACCTTCAACATAAATGAGATTTGCACAAGGTGTTCGCAGAAAAAAGTTCACTAATTTGTTTGGTCTTCAATTTAGTAAACATAATTTTGACATTTCATATTTGGCAGCCGTGAAGTGTCATGTGCATACGAACAGAAATTCATAAAATGATTGAACATCAATTCAAACCCGTGACGTCCGCAGTCAAAGCCACCGACGTTGACTACTCGGCCACGCATAAATTTATATATAAATAAAGTAGGGACGTGGCAAGTGTGTAATAGGAAAATATTCAATAAAGCACCGTGTTTTAAACGTAAAAGTATTCAATAAAGTAAATCAATCATCAATTATTGTGACCATTTTAACAGTGTGTTAAATTCTGGGTGGAAATAATGTGCCGTTAAAACTAGGGCATCCAATCCCGGACCCTTTTTGTATTCCCGGGATTTACACTTTTTCAATACGAGATTGAACATTCAACATAAAATCGTAGAGAAATTCGGGATTCATGATTTAAAGATTGAAGGTCGCTGGCAGATTTTTAAAAAATTTGGTCACAGATTTTGGAATTTTGGAAATTTATGCGATTCTTAAAATCTACAAATTTAGCTCTTAACTTAAACTTAAAAGCCAATGTTACAATGTACAATGTTAAAATAGGAAAAATTCCCGCTTAATACCCTTTTTAACAATCCTTTTTTTCCCAAAGATGTATTGCGGTAAAACTATAATATCTTATAGTTAAAAATATCTTAATACGACCCTTTGTTATTAAGTATGCACTGTATATAAAACTTTCAATCGATAAATACAGAGGGTAAAAATATTATATATCCATAAAACCAAAGGAATTTCAATGTAAATTTTCCACAAAATATTGAAATCATTTACACGAAATTTAAAAATTGCTTTGCTTATTGCCAGCTACGTGATGTGATGTTTATTTCAGACGTATATATGCCAGCGATTTACGTATCACAATATCAAGAAGCCCCGATAAAATTAGCTGTTTACCTTGCGAGCGACTGGCATGTTTAGTATGCTCAGTCATGCGAACGGCGCGCTATGTTGAAGGAGGTAAAAGAGGGTGTTACATTGTGTAATAAACTATACGAAGAAGGCTTGGGGGGTATTTTTTCCCTGACGAGCTTTTAGATCAGTGCGAGCATGTTTGTTTGTATAAACGTAATTAATTATTATGTATAAAATTAAAGAAGTTAATTGTATAAAGAGCGGGTTGTAAACGGTTACAACTTTGATATATTTGAAGAAGATAGGCAGACCACGATTGTTGAATTTATTTCTAATGTAAGTAATTAATATGAACTAAATGCTATCAATATTTTTATCTTACCCTCTCTCTGCGTCCAATAGAAAAGGACAAAACCCAGACTTTTATTTTGTAATTTATAAATTAAGAATAATAATCAATTTTTATTTTATTCTTAAACCTTGCGACGTTCTGTCTGATAATGCTTCTTAAATAGACGAGGTACGTATCATATTTTGTAATACAAAAAGTGGAAGAAAAAAGCTACCAAAATTAAATTTAATTTTAAAAATGAACATTCACACAACTACCGTAAATTCCATCGAAAATATTAATAATTATGTGGGAAGGAGAAAAAGTTTTAAAAAATCTGAATTTATATTGAATATTAATATTTTTTATACAAATTTTATTTTAAAGGTGTTAAATAAGAGAGAAATTCTTTAAATTTCAATTGTGAATATTAAAATGGAATTAAAAAATATTAATTTAGGAATAAGATGATGTTGAATCCATGGCACAGCAGTAAACGTCGTTGGCTTCTGAGACAAATTTCACGGGTTCAAGTCCTCAGTGCGAACAGCATTTTTTCAATTTCTGTTAAAAAAGCATGGATCTTGTGATGTTTTAAAAAAAACCTTACCTCACACCTTTCTAATCCTTTAAAATAATTTAAATAACAGGACGTAGAGAAAACGGTTGGTTAACCACTAGTCCTGTCCTGCCTAGCCCTATTTAAAAAGAGAGGTTAAGCGACTGAGTAACAAACAGTTAACGTAGAAAGACATTTGTTGAGATACCTACATTAGAAGGTCATATGCTCCATATTGTGATTGGACATGGATGAAAAAAAGGTATTTAGCACATCGTAGATTTTTATACGCCTTACGTAACATATTATTATGTTATCCTGCTACGGCGATATTCTATCCTAAATGATCATAAATCTGTGTCATAAAACTTTGATCATATACATGTTAATATAATGATATTAAGTGTGCTGTACAAAGATTTTACGGAAACATATAACGCAACGTTTAATTTGCATCATATCCTGCTTAGATAATTTCCCAATTACTACGTTAAAGTTGTTTGAAAATGATAAACTTTTAATGAAGAGAGACATAAAAAATTACAAATAAAATTTGAACGTCTAATATTTTATGAATAGGTTTTCATAATTAGAGTTTAGTTATAAATCACAGTAGTAACGATAATGATTAATTCAATAAAAGTCGTTAATTAAGTAATCTTTTTATTTAAGTAGGTTGAAAATCCAAATGAAATAAAATGATGACTTTCTTCGGATTTTTTTTCTCGATTGATTTGGTGGTAAAATTCGTTTTTAGATGGAAAAATTCAATAGCAAAAACCTACCATTTCTTATGTTGTTTTGTTATAATTACAGATGATGATCTTATAAATGGGTAAGAACAATGAACTATTTATTTCTTATATTTATTATATGTAGTCATTTAATAGAATATGTCAAAATTATTATTTTTAATTGAAATTGGGATCGTTTTGATGTCCACACGAGAGCACATGACACATATAGTAAATAAACCAATAAAATAAATAAGTTTTATCTCTAATGATAATAAATTATATGTATATGTATGATGTCTCGTATCGTCGATAATATAGAGTCATAGCTCAAAAATATAGTTTTTAGTAGAGCTGGAAATATAAAATATAACAGTCTAATTATTGTCCCCAATGCGTCGACAGCTGAAAATGCGCAACTAGAAGTCGTCTTTTTTTGTAACAAAAAAATAAAGACCCTATGATAACTTTTACATAAGTGTCTAGATTTTCTAGTTACGCCACTGATGGCGACATTATTATTCAAATAAATTTATGACACAAAGCCTGGTTCATTAACAAAAGTGTCTGTAAAAATGATTGTAAAAAAATTGACAACTGTCACAAAAGAATACAATTTGACGTCTAACGTACTAAAGTTTTACAGCGTTCTCCGAAATTATTTCAAGTGGATGGATTATAAAATTCCAAGTCGGTTTCCTAGCCACAATGGTTTCTTTTTTGTCAAGTTGACTTTTTTGCTCATGTTTTATTTCAATTTTATTTTTACTAAATGATTTTTAAAAAATATAGCTTGTTTGTCAAATAATGTTATTAATCCTAACAAAATTTTTGCTATGGGAAATAAATATTTCCAGAAGTTACATCATTTGAAATTACTTAAAGAATTCAATCACAAGTATTAGGTGAAGCGAATAGTAATCGCCGTGATTTTAGTGCTCGTTTTGAAATCAGTTTGCGCTTGGTTCCCGTCGAGTAAATGCGTCAATACTGGTATTATTTTAAAGCTCTTTTTATCTCGTTTTGATGGTGGCTTAAAAATGTAAAACTGGGAACAGAAATTTGGGAAATAAACCAAAATTGGGAAGGCCTCAAAAACTTGATGACGAAGTGTTAAAATCGTTAGTGGAATCGGATCCTCGAAAAACTATTACAGAATTATCGTAGGAAATCGGCTGTCCATGGTCAACCGTAAAAGATCATTTGAAACTGGAGTTTGGGTACTTCACGATTTATCGCATTAGCGCGTGACCATTTGTTCTTCATTGTTGAGCAGGTATGAAATCGATCCATTTCTTAGAAGGATAGTTACTGGAGATGAAAAATAAATCCTTTACAACTCTCTTAATAACAAAAAACAATGGCTCTCTCCGGGGAAGTACTGGTTCCAACACCTCGACCAAGTATGACATTAAAAAAATCTTTTGTGTATCTAGTGGGATATTTCCGGGGTGAATTATTATGAACTACCTGGTAAAATGGTGCGCAATTGGACAGATTAAATGCAGAATTAATAAAAAAGATCAATTTTGGTAAACAATCAAAGGCGAATTTTGCAGCATGATAACGCGAGACCGCACGCAGCAAAAATCACCCAAAAAAAATTAAAGAGCTCAACCTAGAACTGCTATCTCATTCACCTTACACTCCTGATATTGCTTCAATGGATTATCATTTATTTAGAAGTATAGAACATTCGATTCGAAGCAAAAATTTAAATTCTGAAATCCAAGTCCAAAATCTAGATGCGTTTTTTATTTTAAAGGAGCCTGAATTTTACAAAAGAGGCACCGAAAAGTTGTCCAAATTGTTTCTATTTTTTCACTCCATTTCCATCTATTTATAAAATTCTCTTCTGCAATAAGGCATTTCGCAGTCACTCCAGATTTACAGCTACATGCGGTAACCTGTTCTTCTTGCACGTAGCGCTGGCGCTGAGCTGCGGACCACACGGGTTTGAGTTCCAGATTCAATATTTTCGGTATACATTTTACATTTTGAATTTTAAAGATTTGTGCTTAATAGCATGTATGTCTGTGATGCCTATATCCCCCTCGCTCTACTTTTAGCTAATTACTAGTATATTTTTAGTTTTATTCTACCGCAGGTCGACAACATATCGTTTTAGGATTCGACCTCTTTGGAACTATTACCGAAAAAGTTGCCCTAGACATTTTACACCCAGCTTAAGGACCAACAGCACAAGAGCGAAAAAATCCTGAATCATTGTAGTTTTGTGGAAACTTAACTATATGAAATAGTTACAAAACCTGCAAAAATATGTTTAAAAAAACATCGATTGGTGCTTACAGGAATAAATAAAATTCCAAGTTTCGTGCAATTTGCTGAAAAGCAAATTATTTTATTGCATGAGAAGATTTAGTAATATTAACTAACGTTTTTAATATAATGTGAAACCTTTCCCCATAACTACAGATCGAAAAAATGATTCAAAATCTGTAGCATATATTATTTGTAATGTCTGATACATACAGCTTGGCTATTTCTGTTAAGGGTTTCTAGGTAAAAGCGGTATAATGAAAAAAGAAGCCGAACTCATACAATTTGTTTGAAAGAGGTTTTCTAATAAAAAAAATCCACTTCATTGAATACGAGTAAAAGTATGATAACATTTTACGTCTATTTTTCATGAAAAACGACAAAATCTTATCAATGACGCAGTTGACTGAAAACTTTAATTAATATTTCAATTAATATAAGTACTAACTGCCATACTTGAATAACAAAACTGGAATACAACATTTATAAACTGTGCATATTAATTAATAACGATACCCGTAGAGTAATTATATTTATTGAGCTTTATGTTCGAGCATGAATACTTCTAGTAAAATATAATAAGCATTTCAATTGGTGCCTGTATGTCAATACTCTAAAGCAGTGGCTTCCAACCTTTCTGTTACTGCGCCTCCCTTTGAAGAAGAAAATATCTTCGCGCCTCCCCATCCTTTATTTCATATAGTAATTAAGACACGTTTTAAAGAGTAAATAAATATTTTGGACTGTTCGCGTCTCCCTTTGTAATAGTCCACGCCTCCTAGGCTGGACATCTCTGCTCTAAAGTAAATCAATCAAAAACAGCTTTAAATCTAAGCAAAACTATGTACAAATTTATGCAATGAAACATTTCACAAAAATATATTTTTGTGTTTTTTCTATCTCGTTTGCGATTTTAAATTGATTATTTTATTACCACAAGGTAAATAAAAGAAAACCTGAATAAATATGATATTATATCAATCATTTTTATAATTTTGGGATGTTTTCCCTATGAATAAAAATATATTTTTAAAATTAAATTAATGCTAAAAAATCGATACATCACAATCTGTGTAAACAACAGATAGCTTGTTTTTGTTTTTGTTGTAATATTTTTGTTTTTTTCTTTATCACCGTTGCTAATTGGTTTTTATTTTCATAATATAGAGCAGGATTTTCCAAAAACTATTAAGAGCTTTATTTTCATATCTGTATGTGATATTTATAAAGTACAGTAAAACCCCCATTTACACTATATTCGGGACCGTTTAATTGGGGGTAGTGTAATTGGGGGTGTGAATCTCATACAAAATTAAGGATTTGGTTTTTTCCGCGGAAAATGCAAAACGAATATTTCCCTTAGTTTTGCAAAAAAAAATATGGACGAAATATTTAATTTTTGCAGTAGTGTATCCCGCATACAGACAGACGCTCAGCTATGCGTGTATAGCCTGGCACGTGTTGAATACACAGACGCTAGCCAACATTTTACTGTATGCGCGGTACAGACGACCGTCTCGTAATAACGACAATGGATTGCGACCGTGCAATTGGGGGATTTGCGGCGAATATTTCAAGCCAGCGCGTAATTCGGGGTAGTGTAATTGGGGGGTTCCACTGTATAATCACCATACAAATAATGATATATTTTTTTATTTGAACTATTTTGAATAACCCAACCTAAAAAAATGTTAAGATTTCCGGATTTACGAAAAGTTCCCTTGCAACAAAAGTTTGAGAAACAGAAATAAAAATTGGAATATTAAACAAATACAAAACAAATTCCGCATATATTTTTAAATATATTGTAAAAGATTTACTGAAAATAATATATGGATTTTTTAAAAAATAATATTTCATTGTACAGAAGCACGTTTATGTGAAGCAAACATGAAAAGTTCAATTTTCACACAATACATGTTTATCATTTATATGCCGCTTTCAAATCGGTATGTTTGCTTATAAGCAATTTTATTTAATTTGAAATTGATTTGGATTATTTTTCATATAATTACGTTAATCTTGCATTTGATTATTGGATTTTTTCAAACATTAAAAATATTCGAATTATGGTATTATATATAAATTTAGGTATTTGTCATACGTGAAGGATGAAATATATAAATATATGTATACATTTTAAAATATTTATTTTCATACATTTTCCGACTTTTTTCTAACATAGAATTATATGTTGTGAAGTATTTTTAGACATTTTCCGAAAATATTCAAACTTATATCAAACATCATTTTTTGTAGCAACATTGTTAGAGGCGACACCTCCCACTGTCGAGATGCTTTTTGTCATTCTGTATGTGACATGGTTTCTCAACATTTTAAGAGTCGACACCCCTACTGTTTATTTGATTTATGTTACTTTCGTCACATGGTTTCCCAAAAATTTGGGACTCGACACCCCTGCTATCTCAAAGGTTTTTTTTTATTTAAAATAACGCTACAAATAAAAATATAATAACATTTTTTTTTAATTTGGGTTAAAATTGGTTTAGACGTAAATTTTGATTATTTACATTGAAATACTGTTTTCACATGCCCGGAATTCACGTTTTCCCCCTATTTTAATTCTTAAAGTGGACTGGGTGTATTCTTCAAAAAATCCATTTGGAAAATTAATTAAGCTTAGATAGACCTTATGGTTTATATAAGTTTGCATTTGATTTTTCACGCCAGTAAATATCTGATTTTTTTAAAATACAAAAAAGGCAACGGGCTTACAGCTAGTATTTTTAGTGTAGTTTTTAAATCTCATATGTAAAACAATGAGCGTTGTGGGTAATTGACTTTTCATTGACTTTTCTTAGAGCTGAATCGTGTCGATAAGATTTTTTTTTTAAATAGTTTTTAAAATAAGTTCAATAGAAAAACAAATGAATTTTTGCTGTTAATTTTTGACGTTTAGTAGGTGCCATCTCACCATTCTCGATTCAAATAAATTTCAAAAAACAACAGCACGAGCGATTACTATTTTAACAGCCATAAGTGTGTGAAGCTTATTTTAAGAATGTTAACTATATTTTTTTCTCCTAACTAATGAATAGTATTTGTTTTTAATCAGCTTTATTGTTTTAAAGACGCTTCCTTCTCCTACTTTCTATTTAGTTTTAGCATGCCCGACAAAAAGTAGCGAGCCTTTGTACTTTTTTTATGTCTGCCGATAAAGTGTGTTTAAGTTATTGTTTAATTCATGAATTTTGTAAATGAAATACTGCGACGATGACAACCAAAACACTTTTGACATGTATGGAAAAGATGACAATAAATTTAGATTTATACAGACATGGTTTAAAAATAGTAAAACACCATGGGTAAAAACAACACTGCTTTTTTTGTATTGAAGCCAGAAGAATTTTATTCAAGAGGAGAATAAGTGAGTTGATAGAAAATTTTAAAGTCAACGGTTATAACAACTTATTCAAATTATATCGTTGGTTAGGATAATCACTTTTAAGGTGTTCACTGTCAATACTTGGTGAAATGGCATTATAATAAAAATAATAAAAGATTTTTAGTACTTTTTCCACTTAAAATTTTTATTTGATCAGGTCCGGTTTCGCTCCTCGCGAGCATTATCAACTGATAAGAAAAATAAATTAAACAGTGCTATTTATACAAGTTAAATTGAAATAAAAAGGTGTAAGCAACTACTAACAATGAAAAAGTTTTACATATTACATTATAATTACACAAAATCAAAATGCTTAACACCTATAACATACAATTAAACAAATCATCAATAAATATAAGTGGAAAATGATGTCGATTATAAACACAATTAAAATTTGGGAAATTTTTAAACAAAATGAAAGTGGTTAAGATAATAAGAAAAAAATGAAAAAATAATTTCTTTTTCTATATAAAAACGTCAAAACTTTGAATTCTATTGTATAAAAAAATACCTCTCTACTTATTTAACAAAATATATTTTAGATAAGGGCCGGTTTCACTCATCACGAGTATTCTTATCAATTAAAAATGCTTGCAATGAAAAATATGAACAAACAATTTACCAAAAGGTTATGCGGATACATTTCAACTACGATAGTGAATTATTTTAATCGATGCGTTTGCAGGAACCGGTATTTTTTTGTTGATTTATTGGTTGTTTATGATGAATATACGATAGGAGTTGAAAAATAAAAAAAATATTTGCTTTCCGGTATCGCTTCAACTTAAAAGACTGGTGGATGAAAAGCGTATCTAACGTTTCAATTTCCAATTGAATACGCTTATAAACCACCCGTTCGTAATATTACGATAGAAAATGAAAATATGAATGTATTGCTTATTGTCGCCGGCTGTAGCTCAGTTGGTTAGAGCTTGCTCTACTGATAACGCAGGTCTGGGTTCGATTCTCGGTCAGATCACAGTGAATTTGAGATTTATTCAATACAAAGTTGCGATCGAAAACTGGGTGTTTGTGATGTAAATCCACATTATTTTTCTTCTCCTCCCATCCTTCTGATTCTTTAATAACTGGGTGTAGCGATAGCGATTAGTCAAACACTAATCCTGTGGTAGCCTTCTTTTCCTACTACTCACTTTGAAAAAAGTGATGTTGAGCGACTGAGTAACAAACAGTTATCGTAGAAAAACATCTGTTAAGATACCTCCATTAAATGGCTATATGCTCCACATTGGGAGCGGACATGGATAAAATAGCCAATAATGATAATTGCTTAAAGCTAAGTTGTATGAAATTTTAATAATGCATACGCGTGGATTTGGGGCTGTCAGCAGAACACTACAAGACATTCACGGTAGTAGATAGCGTTGAAGCACTTTTTTCGAAAAAATGCTTCAACGCTACTTTTTAAATACAAAAATAAATAATGTTTCGGAAACTTTTCAATAGGATTTGTAAACTTTAATTTATTTGTTATAGGAATCAAAAATATCATAGCAATGAGTGTTTGATGTTTTTATAATTAAAATTAGATAAACATTTTAGCTGGCAAGCAAACGAAGACAACTATGAAAGATAATTTGAATGTAAATGGCCTTAAATAGAGCTTGAATTTCATATATATGTATGTAGATATCATCGTGTTTGCAGGAGAATTACGTAATATCAAAATAGCAAGCTGCCGGTTGGTTGATATTGTGGGCTAAATTTCCCTGCTACTTAGACCTTATACAGTCATGTTGGACCCTTTTGCAGGTGTTATGACATCTAGAAAATCGGACAGGTAATTGAATTTAAATATATGGTTAATTCCATTGAAACAGAATGACAATTTCGAAAGATTTTAACGACAGAATAAAACATATTGGGGTGGAACGATTTTATTATTCAATTCTTAATAAGAATTGAATTCAATGTTCTTTGAGTTTAATTTTTTTCAAACTATGTTTTACTACTTATGTCCAAGTTCAAGTCAACAAAATTTGACTGACGCAGATTTAAGCCAAGTTGAAAAAAAACTGATAATAATTATTTCTCTTAAACATTTAGTGACATATTGATTTTTCAATATTTGTTTATTGTATCGTCGACAAAATCATACAATGTTATTTCGAGTTGTTTTTAATATGCGATCGAGAGAAGATTATTTATATTTTTTCATTTCTTTATGCACTTATCGTTGTATAGAACTAGATAATCGATGATAAAGTAGAAACACCGGCTTCTAGTTACGATGAGGTTAAAAGCAAAAATAGCAATTAACCATAAATAAAATAATATTTGTCGAACTAAAACACTTTGGTATGTAACATGTAAATGCTAAACAATCAACGTAATGATTATCACTATTTGAAATGAAGATAATATAACGAATTTCAATGAAAGAAAATTGCGCTAATGTTTTTCTAATTAATAAATGTTACGTTTTTATAGCTCGTATATTTTTTTATTACAAAAAAATTGAAACAAAATAATGAAAAACCGAACAATAGGATTTTATTAACAATACAAAGGCTTCACACGAATGATGACTCGTTAAGATAATCATTACTTCCCCTATGCTTAATATAATAAAAGGTTGTTATGAATTCATATCACTATTGTGCGGAATGAAGCGGAATTTGATTAAAATTTCTGATATTAATCCAATGGAAACGTTTTTGGAATAATAATTAACATTTATTCTATATTGGATTGGCGTTTGTGTGTGAAAATATTTCTGTAAGGTATGCAACCGATTCATACGTTTTTCATCCTAAGTTGTTCATTGTCAGCCTAGTAGGAATTCGATTTTTTTTATCACAATCAACATTATAATTTCACTTATTTGTGACCATAGCTAAATATCCCGTTGAATTCACTACAGCGAAAAAATATACAATGTTAGAATGTTTTGTCACAATGATGGAGTGATGCCAAAATAGCTATTTGTATTATTGAAAAATTATGTAATGAATTGGTTTCGTTCATCACAACTATTTCCAACAGGTCCTGATATAAATTGGAGTAAAAATGTATATGTTTTATTAAACACTTTGTTTACACATAGAATTTATTGATTTTTGTGAAAACTCATTGTCAAAGTTATGAGAAAAATCTTAAATATTCAAGATTTAATCTGAGAAGAGAAGAAGTTTTTTATGTATGGAGATAAACATATTATTGTTTTTATTTTCAGTATTCTGAAAGCTTATTTATTTAAAAATAACATTTAGCATATAATTATTGTGAATTTGATAAATATGGTGTTATATTTCATGGTTTTTCATAGAGGCTATCAAGTGTATTCGATTTTCTTAAAAAGGTAAAAGAGATTAAAGTATTTACGCGTAGTAAAAAGGTTTTATTTTCACTTATATAATTCTTCTAATTTTATCAAAGTATAACAGTTGTTCCAAACTATTGACAGTTTCTTTTTAAAGTTTCGCAATAAATAGCCAGTAATATTTATGCATCAAATAAAATGTAATGCCTAATATAATATATATACCTAATTAATAAAAAAATAAACATTACGGAGACATATTTTTTATTTTAGATTATTAATTTAAACAGAAAAAATATGATTTCTATAAAAGAGCTATATTTAATTACATGTAACGTCTCTCAATATATAATATTTTTTTCTATAATCGAGCCTAATGAATAGGAAGTTAATTAAAAATTGATAAATTCAGATTCTTTTTAAATCCGTAACCAAATGGTAACAATCAAAGCCTTTCCGTATACTAAATTGTGCAGTCAATATGTCGATTGTAATATGTAGGTTATTAAAAATTTCATTTAAATTATGACTATTTAAACTGACCGATATATTATGACCATTTAATATAAACTCTGACCAATGTAATATAAATTCTGACCAGAAAAATACAAGCCCTTTTTTAATCGGCTGTGGATATATTAACCCGCTTCCAAGAATGATGCGGTTCTCAAAATTCATCCTACGCATTTACACTTTTTCAATGGAAGATACGTTTTTTATGTGATTTTTATAACAATATTTAGTGGAACTCATCTACGGCATAAAAATAATTAAGTGTATTCTTAATCAGGAATATATACCGAAAGAATGTTATTACCAAGTCCTATAGTTTCTTTGCCAATATCATTTCACGATGAAGGCTAAGAATTCATACGTATACATATATAATACGCTATTATTTTTATTTTTTTCTATTGTTTTGTGTATTTGTGTAAACATTCATTTTTTATGTTAGTATCCAATTCTTCAAAACAGGGTGCAGAGGAAATGAAAACGAATCATTCTAAGTTTACCATTTTACCATAATACTCTAATAAATTATAA
The DNA here is from genome assembly GCA_031772345.1 of Himalopsyche anomala. Lineage (NCBI taxonomy): Eukaryota > Metazoa > Arthropoda > Insecta > Trichoptera > Rhyacophilidae > Himalopsyche > Himalopsyche anomala. Next base: position 2,968,599 of record CM062834.1, read on the forward strand.
TGATTTTTGCGTTCTAGATTTACAATAAGTTCTTGTTGATATACTTAAAGCTGAATCAACACGCTTCATGTTGAGAGTATATGTGATTAATCAAAATGAAAATAATTAAACTTCAATGTATATATATTTTTAAGTAATACAATATTCAATGTACAACTGATGCGAGTCATTTTATTAGAAGTTAAAAATAAAAGTTTACTTTTAGTAAAAAGTTAAGGAATAGCATTGAATAATTAAAAATAATTTTCATCTGAAAATGTTTCACATCAACTGCATATAATAAACCTTCGGAGGTTTTTTTTATTTTCTCCAACCCCCATGGCTTATCCAGTGAGCTTTTCTTTCCCGTCGGATGCTAAGCCTTATTAGGGCCGATTTATTTTTTTAAGATAATCGCTTTCAGAAGTACTAACTAAATTCACCATCTGAAAAAAGGGATATCAATTCGTCGCACGTCAAAAAACGATAAAAAACAAACTTAATTCGGAGAAATAAATAAGGTGATGAAATTAACTTGCGGTGATAAAATAATAGGCATAATAAACTGGTTTTCCATCGTCGTATTTCTTCTCATTTAGAAAAACTCATTTAGATTCTTAGATAAATAACTAATTCAACTAAAAGAACACTTATTTACTAGAAAAGTCTGATATGATAGATATATTCATTAAAATACTATTCCACTAGCCACCTTTACATAAAGCAAAAAGTTACCGTGTGTTTTGAATTATATATTCAATATTTTAATAAGAATATTTAAAAGAAAATGTTATAATATTAAGATCTCAAATGTTGTTGATAGTGGTTTGAATTAATTTTATAATTGATTTGATATTAACGACATTCAATCTTGGATTGGGGAAGTAATCGCATGAACAATTCTCACAATTCTATTGCCTCCAAAAATTCAGAACTCGTAAAAAAGACTTAAGTGGATTTTTTAAAATAAATTTAATACATAAAGAGCTGAGGTGGTAAGAGTAAAAAGTAAACCTTGCGTTTGTGTACTATGTTCAATTAAAATAACATAACCTTTGAACTTTCAATACTTATTTCTATTTTTTTTCACAAAAGAAGCAGATAAAATCAAAATAAGTCATGCAAAAACAATTCAAAGCGAACATTTTCAGCATTTATATATATTTTCCGTATCTATCGTATACATATAGTATTACTAAATAGTTTTCTTATTTTGAATAGCAGAATGTTTGATAAGTAATTTGAATACTTTGAGATTTACAAAATGATTATTTTTACGTTTGAGGCTATTATTGTTTTCAATATAAATTTTTGAAGAATAAAATATGTCAGAAAAAGTTGATAGAAAAACGACATTGAAAAAGTGACAGATGTTTTTGAATACATTGAATATTAAAACATAGTAGAAGTATATAATTGCTTTTTTCTAAACATTTAAGTTAACGATTTTAACATAAGTTGTTTTTATAAAAAAACTGGTTGTGATGTCTCTTAGTAAAAACCCATAAATCAAAAGAAAAGTCAATTAACGACCGGGATTTGAACCCACAGAGACATACACCGAATAAGACAAACGCCCAAGATCATATATTATTCGCTCGAAATGATGTTTTTGGATATCACGAAAGTGAATATAATTAACATATATGAGGATGCTTATCGTTTGTATTGCAAATATCCACCGGAATTTGCATTGTCTAAATAAACAGAGCAGTCAATCATTACTCTAATATTTAAATAAATTAAATGAATATTGAAAAAAGACATAGTGAATTCTTTATTACAAATTTCATAATCTTTTTAATAAAGATTTATTAAAATGGATCTGCTCGACTGTATATTTTGATCAGCTGAAAAACGCTTTTGCTCAGCGAAGGCGGTGTTTAATTATTATATAAATACATACGCCAGATTGTGTTTTTATTAAAATAAAGTGGCCCTTAATCCGGAATGACAAGTAATAAGAATGTTTGAGAAGTCCTTTAGTAGATTTGCCTTTAGTTAAATTAGAACTTTTAAATAAAGACAAAAACTGATTGCCTTTTGTTATTTTGACCAACCCGTGTTTTACCCTTAACAGTATTATCCAAAGAAAACGAACTGATGATGGTAAATTAAAGTTTTATCAAACATCTTGAGCTGAGAGTGGTTATTGCGTTTTATAATTATGTTCGGATTAGACATAACATAACTAACATTTATTATCGAAAAAAAAAATCCGGTATATTCTATCATGAACAGATGGTTGGAAAACTGTGACGAATTCATTATCTTATCATATCACAATAATTATAATAAAATTTATTCTGAAAAAATAAAAAGCAACGATTTTTATCATTACTATCAGTCATCAGAACTGTGGGTGAGTAGTCAATATTATTGTGTCACCCTGTTCAGTTGCCGTGTCCTCCAAAAACGGAAACTATCATAGATAAACTTTAAGTAATATATATATTATGGATATGCCGTCAAAAGCACAGCTGTCTGTGATGCGTCTTCCTATCCATTAATGCAACTCTAAATGCCGGGCGTAGCGAGACCTTGCCTCATCATTACATTCACGAGTTGAGCAACAGCCAGTCTTCGTTGAAAAACTTCTGTTCGATACTTGAATGTAGATTTTATTAAATTTATTTTTTATGTTATGTGTTCAATGAAATGTACATTTTAGTGACATTTATATAGCTTATTATTTTGATAATCATTATTTACGACATAAAAATATTTTTTTGCTGTACTCGCACTTTAATAAACGTTTTCGTTGTATTCGATTATAGTTTTGTGATTTTTTTATACAAAATTTAAATGAATAACTTTGTTATTTTATTGGTAGTTATTGTATTCTGTATAATTTACTGGTGTTGTTTTATAAGGCGTCCAGCATCAAAAACAACCAAATACGTTTCATTTTATATTTCAAGAGAGCCAAAACTGTTAATAAGAATTAACTTTAATATTCATGAAAACCCCAGATAACAAACATAAACTTATTAAACCTTAAACGTTTGTATTCCATTCCATACACAATACTGAATGATATTCAGTCAGCCGATTCAAAGTCTGCAATCTAATAGGCTGTCAATGTATTGACTGGTATGATAGCAATTTGAATTTGGCTTGGTCACTTTTGATATTAAAATCATTATTTAAAGTATATTCTCACACACTTGTACGGTTTTTAATCTGAAACATACATATGTCGTATTGTATTCATTGAAATTCCCTACCGGAATTAATAAAAAAGACGCTTTACATTTTCAATGAAAGACACGATAACATTCATTGTTCTTGATTGGCCTCGACCAAAAAATTGAACGAGTAAATTCATTGTACAATGTTTTTATTTGTGTTTATGTTTATGTACCCATAGAAACAACGACATGAATGAGCTCAATTCAAATGAAAAATTAATATATGCGTATACTTAGTTGGATGTTCAAAAAATAAAATGTAAACATGGCCGAACAATAATAATATACTCTAAATGTTGAATTTTAATCACAGAATTAAAAGGAAGGGTAATTTATTTTCGGGCCAACCTTTCTGGGCTTAAGAACATTTTGCACTAGAACTAGCAACCCTTACTATAAAATGGCAATTTGCAAAGCAACAAAGCCATTAGTGACGTCATTTGTACTGTTATTTTATACAGTGGGAGAAAGAGGGTAATAGAAATTTCATCATTACCTACTGAAGTAGTTAGTGCATAATCACCTATACCCGAAAATTAAACAAATAATTTATTTTAACTTGACAACTTGGGCATAAAATATTTTATAAGATTTTCTATCTCGTTGTATATGTGATTTGTTTTTATTTGAAAGGATACATCTGTTGTAAAAAATTAGAAATACCTATGTAGATTTTAATGAGAATTTTCTATACACTATTATAATATACAAAGCTGTCGTTTTGTATATAATAGTCTATAGAATTTATAATAGTGTATAGAACACAATTTTCTAAAAAGCTTGCTGAAATTTTATATTCAATCCTTTAAATATTACTATTCCTTGACAAAATCGATACGTCTTCCTTGAGTAAAGAATTTGAATGAAAGCGTTTTATTCATACGTTTGTAATTGAATGACACTCGATCTTTCTATATGAAAATTATAGAGAAAAAAAAATATTCAGTGAAAAGGAAATATAAGTGAATTTTGTATGATATAAATTAATTGTTTCTAGATTACACATCATTACGTTAGATCTGTGACAAGGTAAAAAATAACAGAGTATTAAGTTCTAAAAATGTATATTCTTAAAAAATAGTCGATAGTTATTTAGGTGTATGCCTTCATCAGAACTATGTTTAAACCTACATTTACTCAGTTATATATATAATGGATTAGAAGAGATACAAAATACATACTGGATACATCCACAATACACAGAATGCATTGTGTATCGCTTTTGACCCAGTATATATAATTGAGTAAATATAAGTTTAAACATAGTTTTGATGCAGGTATACGTCGAAATAGCGATCAACTTTTTAAAACAATAATATTTGTAGGACTAAATATTTTATTGAGTGAATTGGCATTCACTTGATAGAACTCCATTATTATAACTAATTTCTTTGTTTTTTTTTTACCTTATTACGATGGAGTTCTACCAAGTAAATTACAATTCAATCAATAGATCTGTGACCTTACAAAAATTCCACAAATCGATAAAGGACATTTAACTACGGAAATTTTTGTTTCAGATGGTTGTACGGCAATTGTTTTGTGTGTGCTTTCAGAGACAAATTTAATATAACGATATGAAAAAGAGCTAAATGAGTTGGATTTTTGCCTTACTCAGTGTGCTTATATTTAATTGAGAGAGACGTAATACGGGAATAAACATCTTAGTTAATTGCCGTACCTAGTGCAGCTAGCATGTTAATATTAATACCACTAACTGCCTTTGTGAAATGACCTAAATCACTGAATGGCAAGCAATTGTTAAGTATAATTCTAATTATTTTTCTAAATGCGGTAATTGAATTACTTAAACATTCTAGGATGTCAACAGTACAACATATATTATTATTGGTATTTTTTTCAAGCCATCGAATGAACAACTCACTTTGTAAAATAATATTGTTTTTTTATGTGATTGATGAGGTCAGTGATATCTATTAATTATTTAAGTACTTTATTATTTTGTCAGACTACGATGCAAACCAATTTTGAATGCGTTATAGCTTATTTAAAAATAAGCAATTTCCAGTTTTCACCTTACTTGTTTTATGTTGAATGCTTTTGCCTTTTTAGTATGACCACTCCTAAGATGAAGCATATGGATTTCTTATGGAGTTTATTTGAACGAGAACTGCTTGCTACTCAGCAGCTTAACTTTTCCGAAGAGAGTATGACTATAATGATAGGACTGTGAGAAGACTAATAGGCGAAAGAGAATTCAAGACATCTATGCTGCTGAACAGAAGCCCCTCAATTGAATGAAAAAGCTGTGCATACTGGGATCTGAATTAGTGAGCTTTGCAACCGATTTTTATCACGGACCCAACAGATGAAAATAGCAAAATTCTTTTTAAGTCATCGTCATAAGTAATAAAAATCTTTTATGGGTAAAATATTCTGAGTAAAAGTACATATTTGGTGTGATTTTAACCTTATTATTCTTAGAAAATAGTAATGCATTCAAATGTATGGTAATGTTAACTTAAATAATGCCCACATTTAAATATATAAAAATTAATTACCCAAGACTACAATAAATTCTTATCATTTAATCGTACTGTATATTAAACTGTAATATGTCTATATAAAATAAATTCTGCGCAATTTTCTCATCCCCTGTGTTTCTCGCAGGTAAAAAGACTTGGGATGAAATCGATTCCTACGAATTTTTGGTATTGGATACCTGAGAAAACACTTTTAACCTGTGTGTTGTATATTTTGTGTACTTACTGCTTTATGGCGCGTGCTTGTGAAAAGGAGACAATAGGTCATGGGGGTATATTTACTAGGCATCGTAGAAATACTCACTTAAGGAAAAATAGTTTTGAACGAATTTAAAAGTACACAAGGTATCAAATTAACAATGAAATTTATTTTGTAAATAATAAAGAATATTTTAAACATTTTATATAATGTAGTCTGTGCGCATCTAGAATAGAAATATTTGTTGGCGTATTTTATTATTTGTAGAAACAAATAAACGCTGAAAATAATAAATATGTTCGTTGTCATCTTGTAAAAAAATAGGCGAGAAGGCTATTATATAATATAAACTACAAAGGAATATTTACATAGGCCTTTAATATTGGGTTATCTCCAATATTTGTAAACAAACATTAATTTAATTAACATTGGCCAATGAGTGTTCTGACATTTCAATTTCAATAATGGTCGGTCTCAGTACAATGGTGAAATTTAATTTGAAATCTTGTGCATGGGTGCTTGTAGTAATATGTTCCTCTGTGTCTGTGTTTTTCTTGTGAGATATCTGATGGGTTATGTTTTTTTTTTAACATAAATATAATGTTATTTTACAACTCATATTTGGTCCAAAGTGCTGTAGATCACCAAGTCTTTTTTTAAAGCAAGCCTAGAAACAGACCGATAAAAGCGTACAAAAACTATAAGTCACTGATAATACTTATAATTCATGTCTAATTAATCGTATATCGATGAATTCTTTAAAATTACTGGATTGACATAGCAGAGTGTACTTCAAAATCATAATTTTATCTGTGTTCATCAATACATATGTAAAGGAGTAGCCCAAGGATTGTTCATCAATATGTTCAAAAAAATGACGATGTTGAATGTCGAAAAATAGGGTTGTACATGCTGGCTGTGTGATCGAGTGGTCAACGTTGTCGGGTAAGAACACGGAGTTTACGGGTTCGAATCCCAGTATGGACAGTTTCCATGTATTGATTTTTCAATCGATTTTTGTTCGAAAGCATGGACGTATGTGATTTCTTGAAATCCCTCATCCCATCCATCCTTTCCTAAAAAAAGGAGGCGTAGTGAGAGCGATGAACTAATCGCTAATCCGGTTCTAGCTCTATCTTTCTACCCCTACTTTCTTTTTAAAAAAGGGAGTGCAACCGAGTGACTCGGTGAAATTTTTTTCTATTGAATTAAAAAAAAAGGTTTTTTTTTTTTTTTAAATATTTATGTGAATTTATGTCATCATCTTTAAACCAATGTTCAATACCATGGCATACATAATGCTCGCGATCATTATGAAAAAATGTATTAACACTAAAAACTATTTTGTAAATTTTATTTTGAAATGTTGAATTAATACAAATAAGTGGATTTTAATAATATGATGTCCTTCCATCAATATTTCGCAATTTATGTGATTAACATCCTTCGACTGTAAAGAATGCAAACAAAAAAAAAATGTAACGTGTCTATAGCGAGTAACAGAATCACAGAAAACGTTAATACGCTGTGAAATTATTATTTATTAAAAAAAATCTAATTACTCACCTCAATCTAATTACACTCATCAATTAAGATTACTCACTAAAATAAATTCATACTGATGTGTGATCACTATAATAATTAATTACAATGTCATTATGTTAAATTTACCAAAATGTGGTACAATAAATCCAAGACGTATTGTAATTAGGTCACCAAAAATCGCCAATTAGAAATATTAAAAAATAGCATTTTGTTGTAAAAACGTATATCCACTTAAAAAAGATATTATTGGCATTATTTGATGATAAATTTTTAATCAACATTACATTTTAAGTCTCTAATGTGCACAATGATTAAATTAAAACACTTAATTGAAGTAATTATCGATTGATATATAATATAAGTACTTAAAGATTTTGCTAGTTAATGTAACGATTACTCTAATTAGTTTATAAAGAATAATTATATTCGGTTCTCAAAAATGCAAGAAGTAGAAGAGCCAAACGCTCGCTCAGCTAAAAATGCAAGAAAATTAGACAATATGAGTTTTAAAAAGTTGCACCACAAGGTAGGCTGCATTATTTTACATAACTTTGAAAAATTCATTCCGCGGCGTTGCAAAAAAATTAATATTACCTTTTCGCACACAACTCAAAGAGAGATGGATATCTTTATAATCCTCACTTTTAATCACATGGTACAAAACAGACGGCTTGGCAATCAATGTTTTTTATTTGCGTTTGTAAAATATATATTTTTTAATAATTGTTAAACTTCACTTATTTTCACAAAGTAAACTTTATGACAGTTAAAAAGTCACGATTTGTCAGATGGAACTCACGATTAATTGTATCACTCGCTAATTGGATATTAAAATTTCACTGACCGTTTTGGGATATTTGCATAAGGGCACGCATTTCTACTTGAAAGAGATTTACAGCAATTTTTGACTTCACCGTTCGATGCGTCCTGTGGAGTCGGATCGCAGGAAAGAACTGAAGAGGTTTAAGCTTGCGCGTGCGCGTTGCGTTCTGCGTCACCCCCGCTGGGCTGGCCCCGCAGTCTTCCCGCATTTCCTCAAAAGCTTTCGCAGCTGAACGTGCTGGAAAAACTTACCGAGATCGAAGATTGAAAGCTTTCACGGATGCTACTTGGCGGTTGATTGAAAATGATAAAAGTATAACGTTTTTACCTCACACTTGATAAATATTTAACGAAAATTTGGCACGGTCAATACGTCACTCTTTCCGCACAGATGCCAAAATTTTCGACATTATCACGAATAAAAGCGCATTGTTGGAAGAAGGTTTAATGCGAAGTAAAATAAAATTGCAACATTATTTTAACCTATCTGTTTTTTACAAGTTTACTGTATAGTAAATTATATTTATTTATTATAGATCCACTATTTAAAAAATAATTTTCCTATAAAATAAAATTGATCGGTCGATTCAGAAATTGATTACACACACTGAATTCCGGACTGATTGTGATGGCATTATGTTGTTTTGTTTATTGTTTCTTTCAATCGTATACCCAGCGTACAATTCTTATCAGACGATGGTGTATCAACATAATCTATGCAGAAATCGGAAAAAAATGTCTGAACTGATTGCAGGTACTGGGATTCATTATGTGTAATAATTTTTTACCGATTCCGTATAAAAAACTTTTTAACATACTAGAGCAGGCCTCGGTAATCTTTTTTGGCTGTGGGTTAAAGTAAAAAAAATGTGACTATTAAGAAGACTACTCGGGTCAGTGCGTATTTTCATATAATATTTTATAGTCACTTAAAATCATCAAATAGATACCCACGGGTTATAGGTTGCCAAAGCTTGTACTAGAGAGTAAACGGTATTGTGTTATATATTATATGTTTAATGAAATACTACTATTAAACATGATTTGATGATAATTTTTATAACATCAAAAATCCACATCGTCTCCCTTGGGCAAACATTGTGTACATATATTTTCTTTAGACTTCTAGATTTATTTAATGACTAACGGCTATCGAGTATTTTATGCAGGGCTGAAGAAGTAGTAAGGAAATGAAAAACTTCGACTACGTTTTTTAAATCAAATGAAAAAAACAAAAAATGCATTTTATTAAATGATGATAATACGCAAAAGATTGCATCTTTTTAAAATCGCAGTCAGAAAATTTATATAAACATATATAGCTAGAATCACAGTCACGATTTAGCACCCCTGTTTTAATATGAACCGTGAATCTCTTAGTTCGATTGGAAAGTGAGTTCGCTGTAATAATTAGATCAGAGATGTCATCAATCATTTTGTCAGATTAAAAGCGCCAATACAAACAAACCTTTTATCGATCAATATGTATTTAAATTATTTAACCTCCCACTAGGAAAATTTGCCTAATCTTTGTCACAGATTCTGTCCGTTGCTAAATAAATTGGTGCCTAATTTCGTGGCATTGGGTATAATCAATGAAGTGAACTTTCCACAGTTAACAGTTCGCCGGATATATAGATATTTGATACTCATTGTTTATTGTCCGAAAACATATTAAACTTACAATCACTAAAAGAAACTGAATGATAAAATTGATTGGAAAGCAACAGTAATTTAAATTTCAAAATTAGAATTAGACATTATATTTTCCGATTTCCGTATACAATGGGATAAATTATGTTATATTGAAAAAAAATCTTTTTTAAATTCAGTACTTATTTGCTTTGTCGAGATTAATCTTCAATCTAATTTTGTATTTTAATACCGTCGATTAAGTGGCAGACATAAAATTTTATATTCTACAAACTGAATACTTAATTATTGTTTTATTTCTATTCTAATTTGAGTTATCTGAAAATTTCAATACTCTTAGTTATCGATGAAAGTATTATTTCACGCATTGGTCAGGTTGAACAGTACCGTGTTATTAAGAAATCGATTTTTTAATACTAGTTAAAGCTTACATTAAATGAATCAAATATGTACGATTCATTTTATTCAATTTATAACCAAGTATTAACTATTTAATATTTTATATTATTGTTTTTTTTTCATGTAGTTTTATAATCTATGTTTTAAGTGAACATAGTATAAAACAGTAAAGATTTTTTGTGAGCTGTTAATATTGAAAAAATATAAAATAATGTAGGGAAATTTTGTAGGGGTATTTTATTTGTAGTGTTTCTATTATTGTTAACGTATGGGTGTGTTTTTTTAATTGATAATATTAAATTTCAGATAGATGCCGATGATGTTTTTTCATGTCCATGTTTGCTTCAAGTGTGAAAAATATGATCACCTGATGGAGGTATCTCAACAGAAGTTTTTTTTTACAAGAACTGTTTGTTACTTAGATGCTCGACCCTTTTTTTTCGAAGAGAGTAGAGATAAAAGGATAGGTCTTGAGACAAGACAAGTGGTAAACTATTCGCTCTTACTAACGCTCTGTTAATTTAGGATTGCAAGGATGGGTGGGAATTTTTAGACACTAAAAACACACATGCTTTTGAAAATAAATCAATTTAATAAAAACTGTTCGTACTGGGACCAATGTTCCCAGAGGCCCCTAAGGCAAGAGGTTAGCTGCGCAGATGCGGCGCGGACCGATAAAATATTAATTGAACAACTGTCTTGTAGTTAACCAGGAACGAGTGCGCGGAGGCTTTCCAACTGCTGCGCGGCCGCGCACGTGCGCAGCTTAAAGGGAACGTTGAATTAGACTCGAGCCCGTAAGATCCGTCACCGGAGCCAACGAAGTTGACCGCTGCGCCACGGACCTGACAAAGATGCCGATGTCTAGCGGTAAATAAACCGATTTTTGATCATAAGGTGTCAGATTAAATTTCAGACGAGGTCAAATATCAAATTTGAGATTTGAGATGGGAATGCTTTCATTTTCAAAAATATTTGGTCCCCTACTAAAAGTGTAGTTTAATTTTATAAACGTATTACTTATATTGAAAATAAATGAAAATTCTCCATAAATCATATTTATGCTTTGGAAAAAAATGAACAAATTAATTTAAATTAAACAAAAAAAATTGATTCTATCTCTGAGAATTTTATTGGTTTTTAATAAGTATACACTAATTGTTTTATCAGTTAATTATAAGCGTGAAAGTTTCAGAAAACGACTTGAAGGAAAAAAAACACCATGAGTAGACATGGACTGGATATCTCGTTTTTCCTAACGACAGAGATAAAATCACACGTAATTATTTTAACTTCAGAAATTTTATGAACGTATCCCGCAACGCTGTTGTGTATTTTCAATGATTGCCAGGAGTGTCTTTAAAAGTTAATCGAATTTAAATGACGATTACAGGATAATACCACATCTTTTGAACAGAATGATAATATAGCATTATTCATTTAAATGTAACAATATATTCTCTAATGTCCAACACTTCTTGTTTAAGAGCAATGGGTTTTGTATAAGTTTGAAGTTAATATGTATAAGCAGGAATTGAGCGACGAAAGACTGTAAATTCTTATTATACAATCTAACGAACGATCGCAAAACTTTCGGACCATTGAAATGTTTTTTTGTTAAAAAAATAGAAACATCTAATATATAAAAATGAATGTTTGTTTGTTCGTACTCTATGGGCTGCCGAACCGCTGATCCGATTGCAATTAAACTTTGACAAACTTTTTGATTGTACTTCCGGAAAGGTTATCGGCATATAAAAATTAGCTTACAGTAGGTCTTATATATAAAAATCAATGTTTGTATGTCTGCCATACCATTCATGCAACTTGCAGAAAGGTTATAGGCGTAGTGCAATTAAATTACAGAAGGCGGCGCGTGTGTCGTACCATAGACAATCGGCAGCAAACGTCAAACGTCAAACAGACAGAAAAAGAAGACATGCACTTCAATAAACACAATTAAAACACAAACACCTTCTTTCTTTGAGTGGCATTGCAATGCTTGCCGGGAACCGGCTAGTATAAGATAAAACAATAATCATAAATATTTTGGTATAGCAGATTGATTCGGTCGAAATCTGAAACTGCTTAGTGAGAAGAATTTATTACTGGTTGGAAGCTTCCGATATATTATAATTTGTTGTAATCATTTGAATAGAATTTTTCATAATCATTTCAACAAAGTATTTTTTACTATTTTGGACGGGGAGGAGATATCATTACAAAATAATGTATCTCAAAATTAAATTAAAATTGATTATTTTTTTATACATACGTAAAAAACTAAAAAAGATATTTCAGAAATTAAAGCGAATACTTTTATTTTTTCCAGGCAAAGAGAAGGGGCAAATACAGAAATGGGGAGTAGAGAAATCTCAAACTAAATAAGTATGAGAGAAGGTACACATAATATTATAAATCAATTTACCTTTATAATAATCGATAATATACATAGTTCCATAGTGCTCTACAACTAGAGATTGTTAATTTTAAGATATTGCTGACCAAATTGTTGACACATTTAAACCACGTTATAAAAAAGTAATAATTATTATTTCTTTCGTCCTTTTAGTGAATCATTTAGAAATCAATCTCGATTCAATTCAAAATTATTGAAACATTGACAAAACTGTAAAATGTTATTTCGAGTTGTTTTACTATGCAATTGACAGAAAACTGTTTATATTTCTTTATTTCCATAAACAAACATCTGCCTCAGGAGATAAAATTAGTTATATTTTCTAGTTGTGCTTTTGTGGATATATAAAAGATAGACATTCGAATAATAATTCGGGTTATATAATTAAAACATCAAAACTTTGACTTATCGTTCTATGGAACTAAGCTATCTAACCTAACATTTTTCTCTCTGATAAACGTATAAAGTCATGAAAAAAAAATAAGTTTGCTAATCGTTATTTTTAAGGATATGGCGGATGTTAAAATATCACAAATATTCATGGATTTGATATATAAAATTGATTTGAAATTCAGTGAATCTTTCTATTATTATTGCGAAACAATTATATGTTATAAAAATAATAATCAGATTATTTAGTAAAAAAAAATAAAAGATTTTTATTATAATGCCATTCCACCAAGTATTGACAGTGAACACATTAAAAGAGATTATTTAGTATCAACGAACGAAATATATAACATGATATTATTAAAAACTTTGTTCAAGGTGAAATTTTATGAAAATATTTTCACTTTTTAAGTTTATTGAAGAGGGCTTAATTTGATCCCATAAAAGATGTTTGTCGATCGGATGTTGTAAAAAGACTTATGCTGGGAAAGAATTATTTCTAAGGATGTACATATATCATTAAGAAATTATTTTTTTTGTAAATATACGTCAACATAGTTTTTGTTCAAATTAAATTTGTTTTTTATGCAAACATACCATAACTCATGTTTTTTCAAAGATTTTTTTGTTTATAAAAAAAATAATATTGTCACTCCATCTATTATTTATTTAATTGCATTCTCATTGATTCAATGAGAGGTCACTTTTGTCTCTTGACTCATTCCAAAATGTAATGAGAACAAAGAACGGAAGGGATGTTTGTCGACATCACAAATAATAATTACGCCATGTAGATTGATATATTAATTAAGAATTTAATTCATTCCAAAATTACTAATAAATACTGAAGCCTATATATAGCCTTATGGATTTTTGGTGAACAGTTTCTTAAGTATGTTAGTGAGTATGAGTTCTTAATAAGTTTCGACGTTCCTCAAACATTCTGTTATATTAGAGAAGTTTTCCTTATACCGATAAAGATAACGAATAACGACGTCAGAATATTGATTCTGTTAAGCTTTAAATACATATTTTTCATTGGTAATATATTATTAGATATGAAGTTAATTTATAACAACTATATATTATGATTTATGCCGGTAAAACAAATATAGTATAAAAGAAAATATAGTATAAATAAATGAAAATCCGGAATAAATCTGAAACCCTCTTTATATATTTTTTAAGTTAGCTTTTTTGTGCCATCTTATTTTAAAGTGACGTGGATACAATTTAAAATCCCCAAACGGACACTTTCATACTTTGGTCTTTTAAACTCTGAAAATTTTCTAAGTGGATAATTATTACTTGTAAACATTTAATACATAATTATACATTGATAAAGACGCGTCTTTGAATTTGATTAAAAAATCCTTTCTCTTACACGAGTACCAACCAATATTGATTAAAATTCCACTTTCATTAAAAACGAAACCAATCGAGACGTTTTTTGATCAAATAATTGAAAAACATTTTAAAATAATACAAAATATTTTATTATGTAACGCTTCTATCATAAATGAGATAGATATTCACGAAAATCAATGAAAACAGCCATACTGAGCGTAGTCAATAGATGTAGTATAGCCGAGGTGCCAAATTAGATTTGAGGGAGGTAAACCCATTTTACTGAATCGACATGAAATTTAAAGCTGAGTTTGCTTTTCTGATTTCACATCTTCAACTGACCGGAAATAATGTAGATTCCGAATTGATCTTTGGGGCTTATGAGCGAAGTATTTATAAGCATTTGAGTATTACTGACTCGATGAATTAAATTCCCAAATTAAATACATACACGTTTACCTGGATATTAATTATTACATCACTGAAATATTTGACACGATACTGGTAACAATTCAAGACATATTTAATATTTAACAAACGTGTATTTTGTATGCAAAAAGTATATATTATATTGAATGTATTCTTGGGTCTTGTGGCGAGGGGTAAAAAATTAAGTAATAAAAATAATTTATTGCTTTTAAAACTGCTGCTCTAAGTACATCTTCATTTTTTTGTTTGTTTTCAAAACGTACGTTGAACAAATTATAAATTGTATTGTTGTTTTATATATTTTATCACGCATTCTTTACATTTTCTAAAACTAACTTTTTTTTAAAATCTAACGTTTCGATACACGTTAAAACATATTTTTTAGGTGTTACGTTTTATTTCATGGTGAGAAGGCATTATATTATAAAAACTAAAAAAATTCCCTTATGATTTTAACAAAAAAACGATATTATTGAAAACTGACTTCAAGAATAAACATTATGAACAAATCACTCTTTGTGATTTTTTGTATTAAATTATTTTTAGGTACCTACCTAAACCTAGTACCTAAATTAAATGTAGTTTTTATTTCTTTAAGGAAATATTTTACGCGTTAAATGCCTAACATTATTATTTTAAGTAGTTCGTATAAAATGTATGACAGGAGATACAATCTCTTGTTCAACAACACTTTGTATCGCCTGTTTATTTCATATTAAATATTTTATCCATTTTTTCTACTCGTTGTGGAGGTATTATTTTCTAAATTTAAGCTGGTATTTTTTTATTTCCACAGTTGTTTAACTATGTACGTGCATCGTGCGACTCGTATCTTTGATAAGTACCTTGAGAATAATTTTATCGTCATATTTTGAAAAGATACATAAATAATGATTGTAGTTTACCTACATGACAAAGGGAAATAACAACTATCAAATAGTAATCAATTTTGTGTAGGGGAGAAATCTTATAGTACATAAATTCGAAAGAAGCTAAAGCTAGTCACTATTCTGAAAGAGGAGAAAAACACATTTAACAACCAGTGAAATAAGATATCAATTTTAATTTCATAAAAATAAAATTTAAATTATGTTATGTAAACAAATTGAAGGATAAAATCTCGAATTATTAGAGTCCTCAAATCGTGAAAATCTTAAACATAGTTTTTTTTATCATAGATTAGTGTTAAAAGATTTATCTTGACGACATAGGCAGCTATCATTTAACACTATGCCATAGAGTCATTGCCGACAAACAAATAAATATAATTCTTGAAACTACTTCTACTCAAATCTGTGGGCATTCCCATAAGCTTATCCTTTTCGCCAGCAATGGCTCTAAACTCAATGATATATTTATTTCTTATATAAACACGAAACATTCATTTACTAAGCGTCAGTTCAAGTTCATTCGTGCACTTGAACGCCCGAAGATGCCGAAAGGCGAAACTCGAGTCGTTAGTGACAAAATCTGTGAGAATGTACATAGTTTGAACGATTCAAATTTTACTCAGCGACCTTGATGATAAATATGGGAAAATATATGTAAAGAAAACATTTTTCCGATTCATTGGATACTTTGTCATTATATGGTACTACGATATATTTTTTTGACTGTTTTATTATCCCCATATTCACTAAGCAAGCCTTTAAAGCTTTCATTTCTTCGATCGTCACCGGTTTCCACGAAGGGGATACATACAATAAATATAAAAAAAAACATAAAATGTGCTTATTTTATTAACAATATGTTATTTTAGCGATCTTTTTTTTTTGTTTCACAGTGGTTATAACTAAGTCATTGTCTTGTACATGGTACACCAGAGTATGCTGCCATAGATCGGCGCCCTAAAACTCAAAGGGACAGAGTTCTAACAATTAAATGCCAATTGAATCAATATTTTCACATAGTCATAAGTATTCTCTTCACATGTGTAAATAAATATATTATAAAAGTTCTGATAACAGTTTAAATGAAAATTTCATTCAACATATACTATTATATTATTATTTATATTGCTTAATTGCAGTAATGTTTATCATGACTGTACACATCATATATAAAAAACGCACATAATAGCCTTAACTGGCCGTTATTTCGTGCTCCGTTTGTAAAACAAATTGCGAAAAAGTACTAAATCAACATTTACTCTTTTAATTACGTTTTTTTATAACTGAGAGTAAACGACTTTTTTAATATGCTGTAATCAAGAATACACACTTTCGCAGTCTTCGGGTATAGACTCCTTATATTATACACTACTATAGTTAACGGTTTTAGGGCGCTGGAAGCCAGGCGTTCACATATGATGAGTAAACTATAGAAAATTACCTTACTTCGGTATTGCAAAAGCCATGAGATGTAAATAGTGATCCTGGACACAGAAAATCCGATTTTTTAAGGAACATTAAGAAGATGCTCTTGTCTTATACTTTTGAATATTTCTCTTATCGCATAGGTGACCGACTGCAATATATACGAGAACATCGATTCTTCAGATAATGTACTAAAAAAAGCAAATAAACAGCGCACACAACCTTCATGCAGATGGACCTACACGGTCGCCAGCTAGATTACCTATATAAAATTTCAATTACTTATTTATTGTTTAAAAATTAAAGTGTTTTAAAATAAAGTGACCGCATATAATTGTCAAAATTATAAGCGCTATTGTTAATTTTAATAATACATTCATTTATATCATTATTATTGGTGATCTATTTTATATTATCGACCTTTGCGGTCTCTTCGTTAAGCTGTACATCAGTGGTTTCCAAACTTACTATGCACATGGACCTCTTTCAACGCAAAAGCCGTAGCGTGTGCGAAGTGTGCGGCGCACACAAGCGCACAGCCGACCCAATTAGATTGTAGCACTATCAACTCATTTAGTTCTAGTCTTAAGAGGCGCCTAATACATTTATAAAAATCACACGGCCATATGCTCCATGTTGTGAGCGGACATTCACAAAAAGTTTATGAAATTTATTAAACATACAAAATTTATTAAAATTTATTTTTTATTATTAGTATCTTCAGGCGTTCAAGTGCACGGATGAACTTGAACTGTACTTGAACGCTTGAAGATGCCGAAAGGCGAAACCCTGGTCGTTAGTGACAAAATCTGTGAGAATGTACATAGTTTGAACGATTCAAATTTAATATTGAAATTCCACCAAGCACCTTCAGTCGAAATCTTAAATTATTCCTATTCTTGTTCTTTCCTTATTTCCTTACTCTCTTCGAAAATAAGAGGTTAAGCAACTGGACTACAAATAGTTCTCGGAGAAGAAACATACTATTTCAATATCTTTCACTCTTTAGTAAGAGGGAAACACTTACAACGAGCCCTCGCTCCTCCGTCTAAATCTGTTTACAATGTTTAACAAGTGATAAATTATATATACCAAACAAGTCTTTCTTGCATATTGTTAAAAAGCTGACAATGTTTTTACATTCAACTATGCAATTTTATATTCAACTAATGTGAACAATTCTACTAAACAACTCCTTGAAAATCCTTCACATGGATAGGCTATCAATGAGTCCTCGTTGCTCCGTCAAAATCTATTTATGAGGTGGAACAAGTAATAAGATATTATATTAACCAAATAGGTCTATCCTGCATACTCTTAAAAAGCCAACCATGTGATAGACTAACAACAAGTCCTCGTTGTTTTGTGAAACACTTTTTTGTGTAGAACAAGTGATACGATATCTTGCATACTCGTAAAAAGCCAACCATGTGATTGACTGACAGGTAGTCCTCTTTAAATCTTTTTTTTTATTCAACAATTTTAAACGATTGTACTCAACAATTTCTCAATTATAGTATATTTTAGAAAAATCTAAGAGTGATAGACTTACAACAAGTCCTTGTTGCTCTGTGAAAGTCTTTTTACTATACCATATGTCAACCAAATAATGACAACTTGCATTCTCTTAAAAACGCCAACTATGAGATTGACTGACATGTAGTGCTCTATAAATCTTAATATTAAAAAAACTGTACTTAACAACTCCTTGCATACTTTTATCTCATAAAAGCCTTCAGAGGCATAGACTAACAACAAGTTCTTGTTGAAAACATTGTATTTTGTCAAGTAATTTATACGATATAGAAAGCAAACAGTTTTACGCCAACGTCGGGAACGGATTGGGATTAGCTCACCGAGGAATTTGAAGTCCTCGATTTGGTATACTTTTTCCCAGATTGTCACAGAAACTCTTTTTTTTTTTTTTAGCTCAACGAGGAATTTGAAATCCTCGATTTGGTATACTTTTTCCCAGATTGTCACAGAAACTCATTTTTCATCATTTCTAAAAGTTCAAGCGGGTCAGATAATTTCTCGATAATATTTTTTTGATAGTTTTATTTATTAACGATATAGCAAGTTGCATATGAGAAGAGTATGTACCTGTAAGCACGTTAATTTCCCTAGTTTTTGGTCCCTTGTAAAAATGAATTCGATTACGGAATTTAATTTCATGTAACCTCATAAATTTCAAAGTCGTTCATTATCGCCTTCTTTTTGTTCAACATATATAAACTAACCTAAGCTGTGTCGTTTCTACCCTGTCTGGCATTCGTATGTGCAAGCTTTAACTTGAATGAAATATCAATGATGATCTTTGTTATACAAGAAATTTATAATTTACATTTTTACTTACCTACCTATGAAAGACTTGGCAATGACGGATCGTGATAAAATAATTACACATTGTTATATAATATAACCTTTATGCTTTTTATTCTAAATTTATTTTTATTATTAAACATGTAATTTTCTGACGTTTTTATGTTGTCCGAACAACAAGGCCTCCAAATTGTATTGCGCCTGGGACTGTATGATTAATCTGACACTGGCAGTAGCATTTAACTAGGCTTTCCAATCCCGGGATCCTGTCCAATTTTGTGATCACGATCGTCCCGGGATTCCGGGATTAAGAAGCTTTTAGCAAATCCGTAAATTTATAAGATTTTCGGATTTTTATAAGGTTTCGAGAATTCTTAAAAGAGTTTTAAAAAAGAGTCACGCTGGTTTTTTAAGCAAATCGGAAAATTCCTGAGTTTTTGAATAGTTTGAAAAATTCCATGACACCAAAAGTTTTCTCAATTTATACACGATTTCAGGTTAAGTGCCCAATCCCAGGATCCCGAATTTTAAAATCAGTCAATCCTGAAATCCCAGGATCATAAAAAGCCTCTGGGATTGGATACCATAATGATTACTGATATGTATGGACTTGTGAATTGATCTCACTTAAAATGATATATTTTATCAAGGAACATTTGTTGAATGCACTTCACATAAATATAAACTCAGAACAAAATTGCAACTACGGCTGCAATCGACTTGATTGCACGGTGAGTGATTGTCATTTCTTGTTTTATTATGTACTTATAATGTACAGGACGTGAAAATTGTAACTATTTTATTTATTTTAACTTTCGTTATAATAAACAAGGTGTCAGGAATATTTATTATACGTATTCTTCCGCGGACCCCCTGACGTTGTCCACGCACCCCCAAATGACTTTTAATTTCTCACGGACCCTTTCATTAGTTTCATGGACCCCTGGGGGTCTGTATGAACCACTTTGGGAACCACTGCTGTACACTATCGGTCAGATGGGGACGTTAATTTCATTTTATGTTTTGAGATCATTAACCCAATATTTAAGTTAACCCAATATTTAAATTAACAAGTCGTTGGTCGAGTGGTCAAAGTTACCGGTTATCGGCGTAAAAAAAAGAAACCTTATGCTCCAAATTGTTAACGGTTTAAAATAAAATATAACCAAAACGTCGACACTTTGTTTTGTTTTCAAGCTGCACCCTAGCGCCCACGATTAAAGATATTTAAATTAAGCCGATCGCATAGGTTGTAATAATTATAAAACCTAATATGGTAAGAATGAAAACAATACATATTTGTTTACTATTTGGGACACGTGAAAAATAAAAAAGTGTATAATTTTTTTAAACTAATTTCACTAATTTATACATTTTTCGTTCTGACAACTGAATAAATTGTGTTTTTTTTTAATAAATAAAATGTTTTTTTAGCACGAGACGACATTTGACTCATTACAAATGGTATGTGAAAAACGATTACTCTTATTCATATGTCTTTTATTTTAAAAATAATGGAAAATTAGTTTAATGACATTGGGAACATCTGCCTTATTTCAAATCAATTTAGACAAATATGTGCACCAGTAAGCTAAATATCTGCATGTTAAAACCGTATTGAAATTATTGTAATGTATCTATTTAATATTCGCAAATCAATCAGTGTAAATAATTTCATATTTATTCACGTCATGTGTATTTATTTATCTTTATGCATATTCGTATATCTTTATTCTATATTGCGCTCTCAGTCTGATTTATCACAAAGTGATAGTAAAGTTTTGGGCCTGTAGTCGAGTAATATTCACTCTTGGGCGTCCGTCCTCTTTGGTTGCAGTTGTACGAGCTCAAATCCTTTGATTATGAATTTGTGGTAAAGGTGTGAATGTCTATGATGTTTAAATTAGGTCGAGAAAATAATACATAAATAAAGCAATTAGATAACAAATAGTAGTTTTCTAAATGTATCCTTCTTACTTTACCCATTCCTAAAAAATAAAAATTGATCAGCCTAAAAACAATTTTTGAATAATAATGTTTGTTAACATGTTCCATAAGGTGTTATATAATACTTTCGATGGATTCGGCGGTAACTTTGTGGAAGTTCATTTTAATATAAAATAAAAATAACTTTGATTATTCCGCGTATTGTGTTACAAAATGTGACACATGTTTCGCCTCTTTCAGAGGCATCCTCAGACAACTACTTTCACAAATGTTTGCTTAAATACGAAATGTGTTATATATTTATATTGTAGATGGAGAGCGAACATGGATAGAATCTTTTTAAAATGTCATATATTTCGAGTAATTTTTCTAAAATTTTTGGCATTAAAGCCGACATCTAATGTGCTAAATATTTTTATATTAGACCATCATAGGAAATAAACTATTCAAAAAGACACTCGAGATTAAGCCGAAGATAAGATAAATCACAAATAATCATGTCTAAAAACTCAAATTTTGATAGAAAAAATATAAATTTGATATTGACTACTTGTCTATCAAGTACTTGAACCCAGGCTGGACTGATTGCAAGAGCAAAGCTTTTACGAAATATACCACGAAAGGCGACATTGTTAATAATTTTCTTCTTTATGAACTTTAAAGCCTCGATTGAAAATAAGCTATGTATGTCATATTTTACACCGCAACGTTGAGTGATTCGATGCACTTATAGCAAACAAAAATGCCTCCTTAAAATCCTCAAATATGTATTTATATGTAACTAACTGGAAAATAAAACAATTGCACAATGATCATGTGATTAATGTTTGTTTTATATGATCAGACAACGGGCAGCTAGTATTGTTTTAATAAAAAATGCGTTTTATTTCAATTGAAATCGTATACAAAGTTGTATATAATTAAATTAATAATAAGTTATTTCAAAACAAAAAAAGACGATGAAAGTCATGTATTATATAGGCCAACATTTAATTAAAGCAAAGTAATGAAAATATTAAATATTTATCACGGAAGTAAAATTTTATGAATAATTAAAACAAAAGGTGCTTAATTATTTTCAATTATTTAAATAACAGGAAAATGAAAGCCTATCATTCTGAAAACCAATATTTCCTTAGCTGATTTTTTGTCTTCCAACATTTTCTTGTAAATTAATAACAACATTTTACAAAAGTTAATTACATTAATTTGAAAAGGATGTATTATTATAAACTTTTAGCATTTTTCATAACAAGAAGAAAATATTTTTTTCTATTTACTATTAAGTAATTTTCCAAGAAAACGTCGGAATCGAGTAATTTATATAACTTATTACAAAAATTTGATAAATGTTTAATTGCCTTTTTATATTTGAAATTACAGCTACTTTAAATGTGTCAAATCTGTTGACATTGAAAGAATATTCGAGATAAATTTGATGAGAATGAGTTTTCTTCGATCTCAAATTTAAATTGAGAGAAAATCTAAATTTGGCAATGTCTTTACTTGAGCTTGAACCAAGCCACGTCTGATTGAAAGAGTCAAGCTCTTATCGACTAGACCAGTGCTTCCCAAACTGGGGTCAGCAGGTTTTTGTGGGATTACTCGAAAATTTTCAGGTA
This sequence comes from Himalopsyche anomala, assembly GCA_031772345.1. Lineage (NCBI taxonomy): Eukaryota > Metazoa > Arthropoda > Insecta > Trichoptera > Rhyacophilidae > Himalopsyche > Himalopsyche anomala. Next base: position 2,991,682 of record CM062834.1, read on the forward strand.
ATTTGCTTGAAACAGAATTTAATGAATATAATATTTTAGAAATTTGTATGAGGCGCCAGGACAAATATTCGCCTATCGCAAAAGAAGTCTTGGTAATCTTTATTCCTTTTGCGACTACATTCCTATGTGAAACATCATTTTCGTTATTACTTTTTATTAAAAGTAAGCACAGGTCATGTCTTTCAATAGGGACTTTGGAAGATTCCTTGCGAGTAATCATTTCCGCCAATGAAAAAAATATTGATTTGTTTTGTTAAAATATCCAACCACATCCATCTCATTGAATTGTTTTTGTAAGCTTCAATTATATGTGTTGTTATTTTAAATTTTCTATTTATTTTGGTAAAATATAAACATGTAAGTAATAATTGTAAAAATTAATCCTAAATAAAGTTTTAACGACTATAATAAAAAAAAATCGGGTGGTCCGTGGATAATTTTTGCAGATATAGGAGTCTGTGACATGAAAAGTTTGAGAAGCACTGAACTAGACCATGTCAAGACACAGACTAAGTCTTTATATCTCCTGTTTGCCTGTATTCAAGTAAATTATTATAAGGCACTATCAACTGAATTCACTGAATGTAGAAAAAATAAGAAATATCCGTTTTAGAGTGTACAAGTATTAAGGTTTTATCAAGAGTCTACTGTTAGTCCTAACTGGAAAAGTTATTAATGCACACCCAGTCCAGGCTTTTACATATGTTAAATATAAATTATTTGAAAATTCACAAAAATTTCTCGAATAATGTTACTAAGAGATAATATATTTTTACATTTCACGACACAAGAAAATAATTTATAATTAATGTATGTAATAATTTATAATTAAGTATGTGATATAACATAATGTTGATCTGCTGTTGTTACTTAAACAGAAAACATGAGGAATTATCATCGAAAATAATACTTTTTATCATATTTCGATATTTTATAATAATAATAAAAACATATTTTTTAACCATTTCTAGTGTAATGCTTTCGATGGTTTCGGCGGTAACTTTGTGGAAGTTCATTTTAATATAAAATTTAAAATAACTTTGTGTTTCATGACACGTGATTGTATTTGTTTGTTTTGTTTCGATTCTATAACCCCCTCTTTGCTTCCCTTTAAAAGGGAAAAATCCCAACCTGATTGATTACAGCTCATTAGTACCATTATTTGTTTGCTTTATTTCAATTCAATCACCCCCCTCCTTGCTTCCTTTAAAGGGGAAAAAAACCCAAACTCCATTTTGTAATTTCATAATTTAAAATTTTACAATCAATCTTGCTTCATTACTTAAGCAAAATTTGCGATAGTAAGTCTGAAGATGCCTCTGAAAGAGGCGAAACACGTGTCACAGTTAGTTACACAATACGTGGAATAATCAGAGTTATTTTAAATTTTATATTTCTAGTGTACCCTATTTCAACAGAAGTTGTTTTCTACGAGGACAGTTAATCACTTGATTAACCTGTATTTTTTCGAAAAGATTAATGATTGAACCCTATATCAGGGCAGGGCAAATATTTTGCTTATAAATTAATAATTCAGATACGCACCAATTTTAGGATTGGGAATAAATTTTCAGAAAATCTATAAATTATTTACTACACCAATTTATGAATCTAATAACATAATGATTCAAGTTCATGAATATTGTCAGGCAAAGCCGACGCTGTTGACCACTTGATCCGAAAGAACAAACATTTTTTTAAAACTGATAAATTAATATTCGAAATCTTGGGTGTTACGAAACTCCGTTTTGTATTTTCTTACGAATTTACAATATCATAGAAAACATATATTTTAAAACGATCTTTATTTTATGTTTGTAAATCTGTAAGTCACTTGTAAAAATACGTTTTATCAAGTAAAAGATAAAAGCGATACATCGTTCCTTAAGAGTTTTTTTATGCGTACCTACTTCTTTTATTGTACTCAACGTAATATCATTGGGACGCATTCCATCGTTTGTCGAGACCTCGTGTACACGATTTAGCGGCAACGAGGCTGTTTGTGAATTGTTCAGCAATACAATATGCGACCGGTTTATGTGTGTACAACATGAGCGTGTCTACAACCGACAATAAAGTTGGCAGCCCTTGTTTTGTAGGACGCTGCAAAGGGCGGCTGGCTGGAACTAAGGTAGGGAGAGAATTTTCCAAAAGGTTTCATAAAGATTGCAAACAGTTCGCAACAGTATAAATAATTTGAATTAAATAGTAACACACGAGAAGTGTTTCTAAAACAAACTGATTACTATTACCTCGTTTACCACAGTAAAATTTACTCAACGTCTCATCCGCCAAGTAAAACGGTATTTAAAAATAACAACAGTTTAATGAACGCAGTAACATCACAAGAATTCTGTCATTCTATATGTCACACAGTTTCTCTGTGTCTTGATGATTTTCGTCATTCCATATGCGACTCGGACTCTCAACATTTTAAGAGTCGACACCCCCGCCTTTTGTCTTGATGGTTTCTGTCATCCTATACGTGACACAGTTTCTCAACATTTTTAGAGTCGACAACTCCCCTTGCCTTGATGATTTTTGTCATTCCATATGCGACACGGATTCTTAACATTTTAAAAGTCAAAACATCCCAATAAATTGATGATTATTGTCATCTTATATGTGACACGGTTACTCAGAGTATAAAAAGTCGACACCCCACCCTCACCCTCTGCCTTGATGATTTTTTTCATCCTATGTTACACGGTTTCTCAACATTTTAAGAGTTGACACCTCTACTGTCTATATGGATTATGTTACTTTCGTGATTCGATACCCCTGATACCTCAAAAGTTTATTATCACATTATTTTTTTTATTTATACTAAAACTAAAAATAAAATAATAACATTTTACTTTCGATGGTTTCGGCGGTAACTTTGTGGAATTTCATTTTAATATAAAATAACTTAAATTATTCCACGTATTGTGCTACAAACTGTGACACGTGTTTCGCCTCTTTCAGTAAGTTTGTCTGGAGATGCCTCTTTTATTAGGAAGCTATTTTATATTAATAACATTTATTTACTATGGTTTGAATTCTTTTTTAACCTTTCAAGCAAAAAGTTTTCTGTTAAATACTGTTTTCTCGTGTCCGGGATTTTCTGCTATTTGTGTATTTTGTTTTGCAATCCCGGAATATTTTAGTTCTTTTAGAGAACTGGGTGTATTTCTAAAAAAAATCACTTAGAGAATTAATTACTTATAGATCTTCTGGTTAATTCAATAAATAGGTTTGTAATTGATTTTTACGCCAGTAAATTTTCTGATTATTTAAAAATAAAACAAAAATCTCCCCCGTTGAGGGCAACGGGCTTACAGCTAGTATTTTATAAAAACAAACAAACGTAACTTGATGAAAAAATGCTATTTCAGGGTAACATGTCAAAAAGTCTTAAAAAGCAAAAAGTGGGTGCGATAACTTAGTAGGCATCAGCTGACTGCTTAGATCAGTGTCTGCCAAACTGTGTGCCGCAAGAAGTCTCAGGTGTGCCACGAAGGAAGAAACCTCAAAACTCTTCATTTTAAATAATGGTACTCATTTAAATTTTCTAAATTGATTATTCAACTAATTAATTCAACTAATAAATTCAACTCCTACAATCTAAATATTCAAATAAATATCTGTCACGATCGTCCATAGTGGTCGAAGCGAGGCAGGGAATCAGTGACAATGTTATATGTGCAGCGTAGCCTTGTTTTCCATTACTTTATTATCAAATGTACTAGTGGGTCATCAACCATTCGCAAGATTTGACGGTACACACCTGTCACTAACAGAGAAGAAAATTTTAATAAATCTTAACGGTTTTGGGCACAAAGTCTCGTTTTTCGAGCTATGGAGTAAATATGTTCGATTGGCTACAACATAAATTAGATCTCTGTTGCCTTTTGCATCGTCGTATCTTTGCAAATTTGGTTTTTCAACGCTCGTGGAAGTGAAATAAAAATGTCCTAGTTTATCTAGTTTAGACTCGAACTCTGACAAAATCCTTGCGAAAAATAAATTGAATCCTTCCCTTATAATAAAATTATTACTACCTATGGAAATATATTTTTATAAAATGTTCTAAAAAATGTTACCTACACCATGATATATTCATATAAATAAGGTAAATTTACATTATAATGCATTTTTATTTGGTGTGCCACAGAAAAATCCCATTTACCAATGTGCCGTAAAGTAAAAAAGTTTGGCAGACACTGGTTTAGATTTAAAAAAAATGCGAAACATAAGTGGCTCTCTGAAGTCAGAGAAAAAGAAGCAAACAAAAAATCGAACTAGCAGAGAATTGCGAGTGTTATCGCTATGGCTTCAACAAGATAATTGATTAATGGAGATTTGAGAAATAATAGAAACATGACTATGTGAATATTAATAATGTATTTTAGAGAATAATAAAGTTTATTGTTGGAGATGAATTGTTCTTATCACGAGAGAGCTACCGTACAGCTAGGGCTTCCAAACCGGTTTAAACCGAAACCGGTTACCCGGTTTTTCGCCTGTTTTGAAAAAAACCGAAAACCGGTTTATTTCCCGCGGTTAACCGCGTTTTCATAAATTCTATATTTATAAGTGTATTGATTTTTTTTGAAAAAAAATAGTATTTCGCACTAAATTCAGCGCATATTTTAAAGAGGAAATATGCATTTACACATTGCTAAATAATATCAATTGTCACGTAGGTATTCAAATTATAGACATAAATGTCTTTTCAGGAAGAAAATTAACTTTATCAAACGACGAAATGTATCTTAACTGTCTGTAATAAATTCGGCCCTTGTTACACTATGACAAATATGACTTAACTGAAAACATTGAGAAGACATCCGTATTAATCTTAAATGAATGGCGAACAAGGATAGCATGTGTATCATTATAAAAATACGCAATCATTAATCTCCAATTTATTTGTTTTCAATTACATGTATGCCTGTTTTTAGATGGATTTTGCCTATTGGAATATTATTCTTAATAATTTTCATTTTAATCAATTACTATTAAAAAAATAAAAATTGTTGCTTTTCTAATAATTATTTCAAAGATACTATATTTATATATTGAGTCACTACTTTATTTTTATTTAATTACTTCATCGAAAGGTTTTACTGAACCCTCTTACGCTAGTAAAACTTGTTCCGAGAAATTTGTGGAAAAAAAACGGATGTCATTTAGGCAATCAAACACTTACTTTAAAACTTTCGAAAAGTATATTAACACAATGTGTAAAGCTATTCATGTTTTTCTTTTCTTCTGTTCAACTGAGTTCAACTGAGAATTACGAACATACATTCACAATAAATCACATTTTATTGCGGTGCATTCATTGTTTTCATTTTGTAAACATCTTGAAGAAGGGCGGAAGTTGGACAAAAAATCTGCAAACCTTATGTATGTATTATCAGTGGTGGCACGCATTTCTCTAATATACACTGCTTTGCTAAGTAAATGATGCGATGTTTTTGAAGAAACAACCAAATTAGGTTATTATTATTACAATGCCCATCGACTTGTTCCGATCACAATGTTTTTTTCAACAATACAAATAGTAAAAACTTCTGTACGAAATACAATGAATTAGGAAAAATTGGTAGCTTTGTCAATGTTATATATAGATAGAGATAAATATTATGAGCAAAATACTTAAATTCAACGAAAAAGTATTTGACCTGTTTTCAAGCAATACAAGAAATGAAATAAAAACAAAATTTTAATAATTATTTTGATTTTATTAGTTGTTAATTTTTTTAAAGTACTACTACTTTTAAAATAATAAATATACCAAAAATGCATGAAATGTTTTCTTTTATATTAATGTGAAAAAAAACATAAGTTAATGGTTATACGTTACCATGTTTAGTATTTTAATTAATTTTGTAAATGTGAATAATATCATCATTAATACATAAATAATACAATAAAATAGTATTTATGTTTATTATAATATTAAAATAATCATCTTTATATTGTTTGTGTTTCAATAGTTTTGCATTTTTCTATCAATGGCAATTTGTGTATAAAAGTACATAATATATCTGCATGGTTTGCTAATACATACATATGTATATGTTTGAATCGTTCAAATTATGTACACTCCCACAGATTTTGTCACTAACGACCCGGGTTTCGCCTTTCGGCATCTTCAGGCGTTCAAGCGCACGGATGAACTTGAACTGTGGGAGTGTACATAATTTGAACGATTCAAATTTAATATTGAAATTCCACCAAGCACCTTCAGTCGAAATCTTAAATTATATGTATATGTCAAAAGTTTTCAATTATTTTTTGTTTTTGTCCACAGATTGACGAACTTGAAATTAAAATATTGTTATTTTTTAAAGGTTTTTAATTAATCTTCGTTATTTTTGTTTTATATTTATTTTCTCATAAAAGTAGTAAAAATGGAGTAAATTAGTTTTGACAGTTGTGTCCTCATTACGGTCAGTCATTACAGGGAACTTGCATAAAATGTTTTTTTTCAAAAATGTTATTCATTTTTTTTAATGATAGTCACCTTGTTTTGTATTTAAATTTTGTAAATATAAGTCATATTACATATAGAAACATTATGTTTTAATTCAATTATTATTCATAGCATTTTATTTTTTATTAATGTATATTTATGTATATAAATTATATTTGATACGTTTGATAAGTGTTTTTTTTTTGTATTTATAATGGATTCGAAGGTAACTTTGTGGGAGTTCATTTAAGTTGTACAATTTTACTTTTATGCGAGAATTGTTTTGAATTCATTATTTTTTTACCCTTAATAAGATTTTTTATACTTTTCATATGAAAATATTTTTTAAATAAATATTTTTTTTGTAATTTTATTGCAGATATTTTGTAATTTTATTGCCGACCATTGCTATTTTCATTTTTACCTATAGAAAAAGCAAAAATAGTTTGTATGATTTTTCCATTTTTCAGCAATGACTGATATATATGTATGTAAATGAAAGATTTCGGTTTAAACCGGTTAACCGGTTTATTTTGTAAAAATAAACCGAAAACCGGTTAGTTTATATGTCCGGTTAATTGGAAGCCCTACGTACAGGCCAATTTGAAATGACTTAAAGGGCGTTGAATAAATTTTCTCTCAGCTGATTTAATTTTGGATTTAAACCTTTTTAGGCATTCACAGCTACTTGCTTACTATGAAAGAACCTTCAATCGAAATAACCCTACCGCGTAATAGTATCAAGGAGCGAACACTGATTAAAAGCAAATTTGGTTTTTGTGCATTTAAATATTAAACTATAGTTCACAACCTTTCACAATGAAAAAAGCGATTGGATGACTTATGTTTCTTTTTAAGCCAATTAAAAAATCTTATTTAAAAAAAGATCGTTATGTGTAGTTGGCTTCTGATTGGCTGTTGTCAAATGTGTTTGTAGTTGGGTGATTTTAAGTATTATTATTTTTTTCTCTTAGCTGAATACTATCTGCTTACAATCAGTTTTCTTATTTATAAGATGCTTTTGGATGGCTAGGTAACAGTAGCGACACTTTATATATTTTTTCAAACGTCTTCCAATAAAGTATGTACTGTTTCATAAATTTCGTAAAGGTAATATCACAAGTGGCAACCAAAAAAATCGATGTGTTAAAAAAATGACATTAAATTTAGATTTGCACAGAAGTGTCTAAGTACAGAAGTGTCTAAGAATATTCCTATCAGAGGATTAATCATTGGCTAATAAACCATTGAAACTGGATGATGACAATCTATGGCCTAAATAATTGACACTGATCAACGTAAATAAAATAAAATAAGATCGTGCTGAAGAATAAAAATTACCAATCCACTGTGGTGTAACATTTGAATCGTAAAGGAATGGTTTCGTGTTACAATATCTGGACTCTTCGTCACTTTGTAGTGACCACGCGCAACCGCATTTGAGACCACGTTGACCCGCCACAAATTTAATGAATTTATTAATGACTAGCTGTAAGCCCGTTGACCTCAACGGGGGGATTTTTGTTGCATTTTTAAGAAGTCAGAAAATTACAAACCTATTTATTGAATAAGCCAGAAATTCTAAAAATAAAATAAATATATCTCGGGCCATATATCGACAGCATGCCCTGTAGTATTTAAATTGTAAGTTATTTAATTTTTGGAATAATGTTGAGTTTGCTAACAATTAGTTTTCCTATTAGCAGAAATATACCTCGTAAATTACCTAATTTTTGGAATAATGTTTAAGTTTGCTGACAATTTTTTTCGTAGTGACAAAAATTTCGTAAAATATTAAATCTTTGGAATAATGTTCAAGTTTGCTAACAATCATTTTTCATAGTAGCATAAATCGACCTCGGCGCATATATCGACAGCCCTGCAGTTTTAAATTGTAAATTACTTAATTTTTGAAATAATGTTTAAGTTTGCTAATAATCATTTTTCACATGCAAAATGGTATAAATTAATTGCACATTTTATCAAAACAAAATTATCAATTTTCCATGTTACAATCAAATGCATATTTATCAAATTAATCAGAATAAATTAACTTCACTAATTCACCAAACGGAGCTTATTTTTAGGAATATATGAGTCTTTAAGGGAACCAAACATAAAAATGGTGAAACTTTTCCATTTGACTTTTAAGTGCAATTACGTTTTCAATTAATTTTTGTGGGAACTGTCATCAACTTTTAATTTTATGTGAAAGTTTTTTCAATAAATAAGCATAAAAAAGTAATACAAAATAACTTAGATTATTCCACGTATTGTGCTACAAACTGTGACACGTGTTTCGCCTATTTCAGAGGCATCCTCAGACAGACTTACTTTCAGTAAGTAAAAGTAAGTCTGTCTGAGGATGCCTCTGAAAGAGGCGAAACACGTGTCACAGTTTGTAGCACAATACGTGGAATAATCTAAGTTATTTTTTAATTTATATTCAAATGAACTTCCACAAAGATACCGACGAATCCATCGAAAGCATAAACAATGTATTTTAGAGAAAAAATGATTGAAATTATGCAATAAAAAGGGTGGGTTCAGTTCACTTTTTCCCATCATCCTAACTTGGCTCACTTTGCCGTATTTTAATCTCGTTGACCCCAATCTATCAAACTATTTCGCTTACTTTATTTATATTACTATTTGAGCATAAATTTACCTTGTCCAAAGCATAGACTCGTTTACTCGTTATTTAAAACAAAAGATACAAAACTTTTAAATTATCGGGATAAATTCTAAATACCCTCTGTTAAAAAGTAAAATATTTAATAGCCGTCAGCATATGACACACATGGAATATTTGCATTTAACTGTCGAAACTATATTATGTAAAATATACCACATTCATATTTGACAGACGTCACAATCTTGAATAAAAACAATCGAAGTCAGTTTGTGAATCACAAATATCGTTCCATTTTCAAATGCTTGATTTATATAATGTATTTTTATCGCCTTGATATTTATGACGTTAGCTCAGTTGATAGAGAGCTCGACTGGTAATCCAGAGTTCTGTGTTCGATCCACGGTCGCGGCGTTTTTTTGTATGAAATTTTTTCAGCGATTTGTATCGTCAAATAATAAACAGTGTATTGGGAAAATATGTCTTTAGTATGAATAGAAATATTGCGTCAGCGGAGCTTTGAGAAGGGAGGGGGAAGGGGCAGGGGGAGGGGATATCGCGGACAATCATTCAGACGGACGGACATTATCGAGTATTAATATATAGATGTTATTAAGCATTTATTTATTGACTTGGCATTTAATTGGTAGAACTCCATTATAATAGGGTAAAAATAGCAACGTATTTAGTTCTACAGTTTTTATATTTATTAGTTGAAAGCTATTTTGGCTTTCGTAATCGTCATAACTATGATTAAACTTTTCTTTTTTCTCAGCTGTATATACTGGCTCCGAAGAGATACACAATGCATCATGTTATCCACTCTATCATCCTAATTCAAATTACAATTATAATCAGCTAATAAATATGAAAACTGTATAACTAAATACGTTGCTATTTTTACCCTATTGTTATTAAGCATTCAAAATTTCCTGACTATCTACTATTTCAGTCGTTGAAAAATTATTTAAAAATAAAAAAAATAGTAAATCTGCACAGGTGAAATCAGTAAGTTAATAAAAATATTGCGAAAAGTGTTGGCAACTGATGTAAATTATATAACTAATTAAATTAATAAGAAAAAAGTAAAAATGATGAATTATTCACTTTGTTGATTAAAACTACTGATATAAAATATCCAAAATAGCACGATTGTCAAAAAATGTTTACATCTTCATATAAAAGGGATTTGTGCTTTTTATTGCTGAGTGATTGTCATAGCTAATCTTGTTAACTCCAACTAAATTGATGAGATTTTTAAGCTTAGGAAAGGTGCTGCGAGTTGACCGACCGTTTGATGATATAAACATCCCTCGCTATTTGCGGTCACTTAATATCACATACAACATGTCAGTTTTTAAGTCCGTGATATACAGTCTGTTGTTATTATGTTTTTTTTTATTTATGTAACGCAAATACCGGATGTGTGAAAAGCGAAGGAAGAAAACGCAGTCAATAATTTTACTTAATTTGATATATGTACTCATAATATTAAATAGAGACATAATAATTCAAAAAATGTCCAATAAACTTAAGGTTTGTCAAGATTGTATCATAATTAGTAGAAGCCATTTCACCATATTACTATGTTGCAACTAAAGGGTATTGAGTTCAAATAAAGGAAAGAGCGTGAAAATTGATAATGTATCGTATGACAATATTTTATAAAATACTAATGACAATGGAAAGGTTGTAAAGCAACTCAAATTGCGTTGGTCTTAAAGTCAATGCAAGTGAAATCAATGAGCTTTGTAACAGTGACTTTCCGGACCTAGAGTACCCTCTAAATAGTGTGGGACAAAATATCGAGAGGTTCGCCGATTTCAGGTACATACTTGGGTGGTTTATACCACAAGAAATAGTAATCTACGTAAAGAATTTGTTATCCGATAAGCGGATAAAAGAACAACCTTTAACTCTATGTGGAAAGTCTGGGACTAACGGTTGTACGTGGTCAAAACTAACTGCCACTCAGCGGTGGGCTGCTAATATCTTAACAAGGGGCTCGGAAAATCTCAGCCTTAATGCCTTTACACTATAGATCAGGGGTAAGGAACCTTTTTTTCTCTAAAGGCCGCATTCATTTTTCTGATTCAATATAAGGCCACAGTAAACATTGGCTAGGGAATCTTTGGCCGGAAACAATTTCATGCCAATTTCTCAAACCCAGAAATTTGCGTATTTCCCAAAATTACCAGCGCAGGACCTTTTTTAGGTCTTTTAAGGATTTAGACATCGAAAATCTCAGGAATTCACGAATTAAAAAAAAATACAGAATAACAGAATCGCCGCACCAAAGTAGCCAAAAGGCCGCAGGTTCCCCACGACTGCTATACATCTTCGTATTACAATTGAACAGAAATTGCAGTTAGGTGCCGATTTGATCTGATTCGAATGGTTTTCTTAACTTAACAAGGGGCTCTCCGGCCGCGCCGAATTTTAACAAAGGGCTCGGGCGAGCCCCCCCGATCCCCCTCCAGCCCACCACTGCTGCCACTTCTTCAATGTATGGATTTTGGCAGTTCTCTCTAGCAGTTGAAACCGAATATAAACAAAGAAAAGGTGAATATTGTAGTTTGAAAACAAAAACTTGCGCCGAATACTAAAAGTACAATGGTTTAAATTTTTCACGAACTTGGAGATAAGACCTACCACCTCATCATAAAATAATAATGTAAAAAAAGTGACAATGGAAGTGGCTTGGAGATGTGCTTCAGATGCTCTAAATGTGTCTTAATTCTACATATTTTCCTACCAACCAGATGTATCCCACTGGCACGAATTGTCGCTGATCTATAAGGTAGATTAGGCTGAACAGAGCTACAGGACGCTGGAATGGTCTAAAAAGAAGCAGGGACTGACGGGGGACAGAAACTCTTGGAAGAACCTTGTGTTGGCCATATGCTCCGAGCAGGTATAGAAGACAAAATTAACGAACAAAAATTAAACCTTCAGCAATGTCTATGCTAATAGTGAAAAAATTATAGAAGTCTATGTTAATTGGTAACATATGTAAAGAGATATTTTTAACTCGCCACACTTTATCTCAAAAATAGAACAAGGATAAAAACTCAAGCGATTAACTTTTTGAAAAACAGTTCCCTATTTTCTGGCTCTACAGTTCGGAGTAAACCATCGCCACCTCAAATAATTTTCTTAACTACACCTTCCTTTTATCTACTTTGCTTCGCCAATCGCTGACCTCCAGCACTAGTAAGTTCTGCGACAAAACTGTTTATTCAACAAAATCGTCGTCTCCCAATATTTCGTCACGAGGGAAGTAGACAATGTGTGACGTTTTTTAGGAATATAAATCTATGCGTGGCATTTGTCTGACCCGGCGGAAGCTGATGTCTGTTTGAAAAATCTGACGATGTCTAGCTCACTGTATAGGTACTTAAGCACATGGTTATGCTGACGTCGCGAAATACCATCCTAGCAGACAAACACTTCTGAAAACAATAAATATTCATAGGTTAGAATAACAAACTATTAATTTCTACAGTAATTATACTTCTTGTTTGATAGATATTTCATATATACACCTTCCTCGGACTATATCTTATACACGTTAAGTGAACGGTGTGTCACAAGATATTTCTGACGATGAAATGAAGCTGAAAAAACTGTTAACAAATAAATATAATTCTTTTTGCAACTAAATACTATTTTAACCCATTATAATGTAGTTTCGTCAAGTAAATGTCAATGCAATAAGCGAATTGAATATTTGTATGAAACTATAAACTTTCTGTGCTATTCTTCCTTACTGTATACATTTTTATTTCAATTAGAAGTACTCTTAAAATGAATTTCGAAATAATTCATTAAAAAGGCAAGTTAGGCTTAAAAAACTCAAGCAGGCAGAATATTTATAATTTCACAAAATAACATTTTCAAAGGTTACATTAATATTTCAACTGAAGAAAAAAATCGTCTACACAAAGATCCGTTTACAAAATAATTATTTATTATACATTGTTATGTTCGCTATATTTGTAAAATCATAGTCATAAAAATATTCGAAATTTGTTACAATAGCGAATCTTATTATATTTCATCTATGAAGGTTAATATATTAATTCGTCTACGTACTGATTTTTGTTTATGGTATATATACATTTTTATGACTGCTCACCTAATGTTATGATATTTATTTTATGGTTATTTTTATGGCCCATTTATATTTCACTCGTTTATTGTGACATGGATATTTTGTTCTTTTATTTTATATTTATATGTTATGATTCAAACCCAATTGAAGATAAAAGCAATGTAAAAGAATAAATATTTTTTAATAATTTTCGTCACCGTTTAAATATGAAGTCTGATTTGATTGAAAAACGATAAATCTAATAGAGAACTTGATTAAAGTTTTAAAAAATGTAATAAAAGTTTTTTGTTTTTAATTTTCACTATAAAATCAAATAATAATCCATTTTATGTTCTATATGGTATTTTTCTTACAGATTTTTTCATTTATTGCACCGTTTACTCTCTGTGGTTTGGACAGTAGACATTTAGAAAAAAGATTATCTTCACGGTAGAAATATTTCGTTATAAATTATTTTAATTTGAATTTTAATTGTATTAAGTGTTACAGTATTTGTAGCACGTCCAAAAGTCAATTTCTCCTCGTAAATATGAAATGAAAAATAATGCGAAATAAACTCATTGGTCAGGTCAAATAATTATACTCACATAATGACGTCCGTAGAACATTTTGATACTACATAGTATAAAGATAATCAAATAATTTTTGATATTGGCAAATATGGATGAAGTAGGATGATTTAGCGGTAAATGTATTTATATTGGACAAAAAGTAATGATTTTTCTGTAGCAAAGAATATTTTTTTCGCTGAAAAAAAATCCTTTAACTTATATGATTCATTATATATCTTCAAAGCAATCTTTTAAAATGTGAAATATATATTTTCAATAAATTGAAAATAATAATAAATTTCTACGTAAAGTACCAAAATTTTATTCAGAATTTAATTGTTTTTTTTTCTTTAAATTTATCGGCTCTAAAGTTTCGTCAGATTGACTCCTAATGGAACATTTCAAAGGAGACTGTTTTTGTTTTCTCATTTCGTCATTTTCTCCCTAAGCCTCTTTTTTCGATGATGGTAAAGTAAATTGTATGTATCACGCAGGTTAAATATTACTTATTGATTTTTTTCCAAAGCGCTAAGCATAACAATGCATCGAGAAATGCGAGAGAAAGAGAAGAGAAAGTTAAGATATACAGCCTTATTGCAAATATCTAAGCGTCCGTCTTTGACTACTTTCATGTTTCAGTTTACAAGACTCAATCCATCCTACGCATAGAAAATTAAATGATTTTTTTTTTAAAATTTGAGTAATAGCACCCAAACTTTATCAAACTAACAATGTATATCTGTATAATTTAAGATTTCGACTGAAGGTGCTTGGTGGAATTTCAATATTAAATTTGAATCGTTCAAATTTAATGTATATCTGCTTAAAAGATAAGATTTTAATTACGAAAATTAAACTGTTGAAATTAAGCGGAACAATATATTTATTGATTTGGCATTTACTTGGTAGAACTCCATTTTAATAGGGTAAAAATATCAAAGTATTTCAGTTCTACAGTTTTTTATATGTTATACGTTGATAGCTATTTCGGCTTTCGCTATATTTCTGACGATGGCGAAAGCCAAAATAGCTATCAACGTATAACATATAAAAAACTGTAGAACTGAAATACTTTGATATTTTTACCCTATCGGAACAATATAATTTCATCGAAATTGCTGAATCAATAACATTTTAATCAAAAATGCGATGAAAATAACAAAGGTAACGTATTTTATGAAATACCACCATATATTTTGATTTAAAATAAGCACAGATGTTATTAAAAAACAAGTTCTATCCAAGCGTTAATTTGACTGACCACACAGACCCTAAAATGTATATAAATAATGTGTCGATTTACTACAACTTACAAATTATTTAGGACATTCAAACGTGTGTGTAAAAACCACTTAAGAGTGGTAAGGGGGACTCATGGCGTGGTTAAAGCATATTGTTAAATTTGAATCGTTTAAATTTAATATTGAAATTCCACCAAGCACCTTCAGTCGAAATCTTAAAGCATATTAATAAATTTTAAAAACAGTTGAAAAATTAAATTATAACTTGTTGTCACGAAATGTTTTAACTTTTTTAAAAAGCAACTGTTAAGCAGAGCTACGTTTAATCATTGATCGATTCTTAAAATTATACTTTTACCAGTTTAATGGATACAATTTATCAACATTTTATTTGATTTATCAATGTTTCGACATTATCGATAATAAGAATATTTGTAAAAAAATAAATTACTATTTTTTTAATCCATGTCCGCTTCCAATATGGAGCATGTGGCCTGCTAATGGAGGTATCTCAACAGAAGTTTTTCTACGGATAACTGTTTGTTACTCAGTCGCTCAACCTCTCTTATTCAATAACAGTATTAAGGATAGAAGTATAAGGCTAGGACAGGACTAGTGGTTAACTAATCGCTCTCGGTACGCCCAGTTATTAAATGATCGGAAAGGGTGGGAAGAAATTTTTAGGCATAACAAACACCCATTCCTTCAAACAGAAATCGAAAAAATGCTGTTCATACTGGTGAAGTCCGGCACGGAAGCCCACAACGTTAACCGCTGAGCCATAGGACTTGACAGTGAATTTTCTTACTGATCATTGAAAAAGTCACTGTAAAGCTACAAAAAAAAAAAAACTACCACGCTAGTGTAAAACGCAATGAATTGTAAACATTTGATCAAAAAATTCAACTCAGATTTATGCTGACATGATTGCGCAACCACCGGTTAGTGTTACATTATGAATAAAACATTATTTTTGAAAAAGTTTTTAAAATTCCAATAATAAATATAAGACACCAAACACCTAAACAAATAATGTCAGTAAGTATTTTCCGCCTGTGTGGTCGAGTGGTCAACGTCGTTGGCTTCGGTTACGGAGGTCGCGAGTTCGAATCCCAGTACGGACAGTTTTATAAATTGATTTTTCAATCGATTTATGAATTTCTGTTCGAAGGCATGGGTGTATGTGATGTCTTGAATTCCCCCCTCCCATCCTATCCTATGAACGGGGCATATGGAGAGCGACTATCTAACCACTAGTTCTGTCCTAGCCCTACCCTTCTTTTCCTACTCTCTTTGGAAAAAGAGAGGTTGAGCAACTGAGTAACAAGCAGTTCTCGTAGAAAAACTTCTGTTGAGATAAACTCCATTAGAAGTCCATATGCTCCACATTGGGAGCGGACATGGTAAAAAAAAAAAAAAAAGGTTTTTTTAAATTGGTTTATGAAAATTTTAAATTCCTTCAAAATACTGAAAATTTGGAAAAATTGATCGCACGAAGGCAGTCGGTTTATCAAGGTTAAAATACTTGTGAAACGTTATCTCAGATTGTATGTTATGCGTATAGTATATAATTTATACCAATTTTTCTTAACCAGGTGGTCCGCGAAGATTTCTGGGTGGACCGCAAAAACTTTCTAAGGTTCAAAAATTGTTAGTATTCATTTTTAAAGCTTTTATTGATGGTCCGCAATTTTTTTTTTGATCTGCAGAAAATTATCTAACGGTGCTGACCAAACGCTGTAAATTTTATTATCATGCCGAGATCTAGCTTTCTATAAATTATTTTTCGTGCATACAGGTAGAAACTTTAATGTAAGATGTCTAAAAGGCTGCAAAAGAGTTTGCGAATCATTTGATAGAAAATGATCTCAATTTCGATAAAAATAAAGTTGTTGAAAAAATCCATAAGTTAAAAAAAAAAGTTTTTGGAAATTAATTAAGTCTTTGATTGAAAAGAGACATTAGTAAATAATAATTTGAATAAGATAGGTTGATCGCCATTATCGAATTTATGTTCACTGGGATTTACCAAAATAAAGTAATTAGTTTATAATAAGTACAATACAATCATTGCGTCTAGTAGAAAAGGACGAACCCCGAATACTTTTTGTTATTTATAACATAATAATAAAAATCATTTTTTCAGTTTATTTGTAAACGTTGCGACGGTTTGATGGTGCGAATCAAGTGGAATAACAAAGTTATCAAATTTAATTTTATGTTAATGAGATTTTACAAAGTTACCTCCAAATCCATCAAAAATACTTTTATATTGTTTTGTGACCCATAATAGAAAATAATGTATTTCCCTAGAAATGTAAAATAACGTACCTGGCTGAATTTGGCGTGAATTTTTATGTGAATATTAATCGACGTTAATAAATAATTAATGTATTTTTGAAATTAAAGCTATGTTATTGTTCCGATGTTGTGATAGAAGGTTTTGTGTGGTTAAAAAATAAAAGGTAAAAATAAAAATGCCCAAAAGTTCACAGCTTGCGTTCACTGTCTTAATATATGTATGCAGACACCGATGTTAATAAACAGATTGGTTGCCCGACTCGGGAAAGTATTTTGAAATTTCATTTCCGGCACTGTTCGAGGGTAGACAACAGGGAAAATACGCAATGTCCTGTTTCCTGGGAGAGAGGCTAGAAAAATACAAATAAATATTCACAAAAATACATAGGAATTTTAAAAAAAACAAGTACACAAAGTAAAAACAATATAAATGGCTCGGAAACATGAATAATAATTCTATCAATATTTTATTTAGATTTATGATAAATGATTCTGGTACTTCTTAATTAAGCCTTAAAAATCACAGGATATCATTCTGTACAGCAAATGTTATTGCTAATTACAGTAAAATAAGGTACTCGAATGATCTAGTTACGATTTTAAACGAAATATTAAACCTTCCGGGCTCTCCACTTCTATACCCTATATAAATAATATCATAAATAATATCACAAAACCTTTGCCGACAAACAAATAAATATAATTCTTAAAACCACTCTCTACTCAAATCTTTGGGAATTCCCATGAGCTTACCCTTTTCGTCAGCGATGGCTTTAGACTCAGTGATGCATTTATTTAATATATAGACACGAAACATCCATTTACTAAGCGTCAGTTCAAGTTCATCCGTGCGCTTGAACGCCTGAAGATGCCGAAAGGCGAAACCCGGGTCGTTAGTGACAAAATCTGTGGGAGTGTACATAATTTGAATGATTCAAATTTAGTTACTAGAGATCACAGTCCGGTGACTGAAGGATGATTCATATAAAAACATCTCAAGGAGCATTATTAGTGATGGTCAATGGCTGGTGATCCCACTTCAGTAGATGTGTGCACAATAAATGATGGATAATGGCGAATGCTGGGGCAAGTCCATCTGCTGGCCTTCCCGCGGCGACCATCGGGCAATGCAGCTTTGGCTGTAGCTAACAGTGGTCGAAACCAAGTGCCTTCTGTTTAACGCATGCATTCTGACAGTGCTTCTTTACGACTGTTAAGAGTTAGGTGGGTTGACTTTGTCAGAAACACGGAGATAAAGGAGCGGACTAAACAGCCATTGATTATAAAACATCCAAAATGAAAAGGCGACGATGAACCTGGCTATGACATGTGATTCGGATGCCTCAAGAAAGGCTGAATTCTGCTTGTCTCTTCTACCAACCGGATGGATTCCGCTATCGTGAAAGGCTACTGACCTTCTATAGCAGCGGTCGGAAAACCATTTTGACTCACGGATCACTAAATTCACAATTTTAATCCAGCGGACCACTAACAGGACTTTTGTATCAAATATTATATATTGAAATAAAAGTGATCAAGTGGGTCTAAAAATTCACCTAGTTCATAAAATAACACTATTAATTATAATTAAATTATAAAAGCTTTATTAATTTTTAATGTTATGGATGTTCCTGGATATTTGAAATGATAAATTTATATTTGGCTCCAATGATGTAACTATAAGACGGAGAACTGAATGTATTTCAAGCCGAGATCGATACCGTCTTTTGATTGCTGTGACAAACGAAAAGGCCTTTTCGCATAAATATGTTGTGCAATACTGAATTAGAATTGTCATCGCCTCTTCGCTAAGCAAAGGTTATTCACTTTTTATAGAAAGCCAAAACTGAAGACTTGATGGATGGATTAAGGATTCACATATATATAAATTAGCTATAAGGTAAAAAATATCACCGTATTTAGTTCTACATTTTTTTATAAAATTAGTTGTTAGCTATTTCGGTGTGTGCCATCGTCAGAACTATGAATACACTTATATTTTTACCTAATTGCAATAGAGTTCTACCAAGTTAATGCGAATTCAATCAATAGCATATTTATATGAAGACGGCCCTCAACTTTCGTGCAATCTATTAGCGCTACTTTGTATTTTTTTTATTAAGATCATAAAAGATTCTATCTAACATAGAATTTTGAGCAAACATTGTTTTTTTCAAGTTCAAAGATAATTTAAAAATTTGCATTTATCAAAACTTGATAATAAAAATTTCTACAGTTTTACTTTTTAATGTTTTTTTTACATTGCTGTTTCAACATTTTCGGCAACCAATTATGCACGAAAGTCGAGAGCCACTGTACAATATATATTTGTCTTCTGTAAACTGCTGATAAAATCTTATGTTCTTGCAATTAGAGGCATAAGAACATAAGTTTATATTTATTAAAAAATCACCATTCCGTATAACTATACTATTTTAACCAACGTCCTGTTTGCTGAAACTCATATTTCTGTGCTAATTCAGTCATAGTTAAATGCCGAGCTAGGATGCAAAATCTACTTATACCGGTTCGCTCCGGCCGACTGAAAGTCAGTCCATTCTTTGAAGCATGAACACACCTCGCTTCGAGACATAGAATTGTACCAACTCGTCTGAACACGATTTCAAATTATACAGTCGACTTCCAACTAAGTATTTATACTAGTCAATGCTTCAAGTCCTGGGTTTGACTATATCTATAACCAGTGGCAGTTCTACGTACTGGGCTAAATGGGCTTAACCCGCCCTGAATTTTTTAGCCAAAATGTGTTTTATTTGGGAATTCCGTAAATACAGTGAAACCTCTCATAACGAGTTTAATTCGTTCCAGAGTCTTACTCGTTATGCGAAACATTTTTTCCCATAAAAAACAATGTAAAATACAATAAAACGTTCCATGCCGAAGATAAAATCAATTTTTATATTTTTAACGTTTATTAAAATAATATAAAAAATAATATTTGTAGAACTAAAATACTTTGTTATTTTTTCACCTTATTAATTATAGTAGTTTAAATTTGAGATCTTGGAAGTGGCTGTTTGTGATGTGTCTTCTCACCGACTTTATCTTGAGTGACTAAAAATAATTCTCATAGAGTTCATCTCTTATGAATTTAAAGTTTTCAAAACATTAGGCGCATTGAAATATTTAAAATGTATCTTTTTGCATATAATAAAAAATCATTAAAATAGTTTTTTTTCTTTTTAATTTTCTCAATAAGTTGTATATATTATAATAAAAAAAGTGACGTGCTACCTGCTAATTGCTGAATTTCTAGATAATCGTGTAGACATAATATACAATATATGTATGTATTATTATAATGTATCTGTGTCACAAAAAGGTGTTGGAATACTTTCGTGGTGTTTCATTGCATGCAAGGGCCGTTTAAAAGTTTACTGTTGTCTAACAATCGTTGTTTGCGATCCAAGGAATTGTTCAAGTACTCAAACACGCAGATTTGGCGCATACAAACAAATGGATGGCTATAACGGGTGATTTAATTTTTTCCACTCGACAAATCTCACAAAATATCGCCGCATTTGAGATAAATTTAGATAATTTGGCACAAATGGCTTGGTAAAACAATGAAAGGTTATTAATGACTCGTTAGAATAAGGGAAATTTATCATGAAAATAAGATTTAAGTGTGCAGAAGGCTGTGAAATGTATATCTAAATTTAATTTATAGAATGAATTGACCTCGACTCAGCACTTAGCGACATAACCATTTTATCTGTGATATGAACTTAAAGAAGTTTAATTTAAAATTTAAAAAAAAATCTATTCGAGAGAAAATCTTTTATTTCAAGTTCTGAGGTCTTATTATTAAACAAATCGGCCAAAATAAATAGTATTGTCAACTTGATAATAACAATTTTGTACCAATATAAAAAAGAAATTAGGATCAATGAGTTTTAAAACAAATTTCCAACTAACAATTAACACTTTTATCAAAATTAAGTCGAGTTTTACTCATCAAAAGTATTATCATCTGAAAAGTATTAGTACCTGATTTTGATAAAAAATGTGGGATTACCACAAAAAGAAAGTACTTAATTTAAAAAATGTTAATTCTCTCCAATATATACTATTATAAAACGGTGTGAAACAAAATCAATAAAACTATATGTTTTAAAACTATAAACCTTTTGACTGTGTAAGGCTGAACTTGTAGCCGAGTATCTAATGTCATTGTATTAATTTGCAGAATTCACATAAACTTTTATACATATGTGAGAGGGATGTCAAAATCCCAAACCACCCATTTGTTCTTAAAACAGATTGCTGAAGCCATTATTTGACCAATTGTTCTACCATACTTTTATCTTTGCTCTCTTCCAATTTTAGAAATTGAGCAACTGAATAACAAACAGGTTTTGTAAAAAAAACTTTTGTTGCGATGCTCCACTAGAAGCGGACATAATAAATAAATCAAGTCAAGTAATGGAGGCGAAAGTTCAAAATAAAATTACAGCTTTATTTCAGGGATATTGCTTGTTTGCCCTGATTTATACTATAAAGTAGGGTTCATTTTGATATATAAGGTGCAAAATAACTATCTAATCACAGAACATTGCCAATGGTTGGGTGCGTATAAAGGATTTTGAAGTCTCGGTTCCCAGCTGTCCCAGAACGCGAGACGTATAGTTGTCATGTCCCGGGAAATTCTCGCGTCGCAAGTACGCAGTACTGTGTATTTTTATGAACAAATATTTAAACGAATATTTATATGCATGACCACTGTAGTTCACTAAAAACTCATGCAAAATTACCTTTTAAATAAAATTTGGCAAAAGATGACAATATTGTATTGTAAATATTAATATTACTTTTTATTACTCAACATTCGAGGAATTATTTTGATTTTTCCGATGAAATAGTATCCTTCGGAAAATAGTACATAGGTCCAGTAGTTTTCTGGTGTCTTTCACACGTAAGTTTATATTTAATATTATTCAATAAATTGAAGAATTTTTAAGTTTCTTACACTTTTTTATTGTCATTCGAAATTTACAAAGATTTTTTTACTATATTTTATTGATTGGATAATTTTAAATTTTTTAAAAAAGAATTAGCAAGTCTCAAGTCACGGGTTGTTGTATTCAAATTTCCCGGAAACATAAGCTGAAAAAATAGTTGATTTCCCGGGAATTTTTTCTCGGGTTGTCTTGACACAGAATGTCTAGTGTGTGTGTGACCATGTTGATGGGAAAAAATCATTCCTTTCAATGGCAAAGAGTGAGAGTTGGGAAATGGCGGAAATAAACATTATGATAATAATAAAAATAAAAATAAACGCAAACTTCCTCGGGGACTTCTCCCATTTTTTCCCCTTTCAGTCGTTTTCCTGAGTAAGTAGACTGTGGTGACCAGTGACGTACATGTTTTTATAGGCAAGTGGTCTGTTAGTAATTCGAAAATATATAAGATAAATATATTGGTTTTCAATTTTTTTGAAGGTGAGCCAGCGTAATATTACTTTTCTTTTTTTTATTGTTTATCATATTCGCTCCCTATGTAGAGCACACGGCCACCACACTCTGGTTTCAAGATTTCCTGTGATATGTCAACTGCTTCATGATATGTCAGCACCTTTATGCTGGTGCTGACATATCTAACTACATACACATATGCAGCCGAGAGAGTGTACTCGATAGAATACAAAACAATCTGATCACAATTCCCAGTATTCGCCCTGACCATTGAATGTAAGACGAGTGAATGTAGGCCGTTTTTATTTCTTTGGTCGAGAGTTTCAAAAAGGCATTTGATGAGTTTAGAGTGGAGAATTCACTGACAACATCGA
This sequence comes from Himalopsyche anomala, assembly GCA_031772345.1. NCBI lineage: Eukaryota > Metazoa > Arthropoda > Insecta > Trichoptera > Rhyacophilidae > Himalopsyche > Himalopsyche anomala. The sequence goes on from CM062834.1 coordinate 3,014,796, forward strand.
TTAACACGTGTTTATTTTTTTGAGAAAAAAGAAGTGTCTTCATATTTTCTTATCCATGTTCGCTCCCAATGAGGAGCATGTAGCCTCCTGATGGAGATATCTAAACAGAAGTTTTTCTGCGATAAATTTTTGTTACTCAGTTGCTCAACCTCACTTTTTTCAAAGTAAGTTGTAGGGAAAGAAGAATAAGGCTAGAACAGGACTAGTGGTGGACTAATCGCTATCGATACACCCAGTTGTTAAAGGATCAGAAGGATGGGATGAGAAGAAATAATATTTATTGACATCACAAACACTCAGTCTTCGATCACAACTTTGAATTGAATAATTCTCAAATTTACTGTGATCTTATCGGGAATCTAACCCAGACCTGCGTGATCGGAAGAGCAAGCTCTAACCAACTGGGCCACAGCAGGAGACATAATATCCATTTTGTACTGCCCAGATCAATTTTTTCATTCATCCTGCACTAGTTCTATCATCGTATATCGGATAATTCGATTTCATAAACATTTAACATTTCGAATTTGCACACAGGTAAGTGCTCAGTCATTTATTAAGTTAAGAACTTTCAGTACATTAAAGTGTGAGCTGTTGAGTCTTGGGTAACACTAAATCTCAAACTCAGTCAAAATCTCAACACTAAAAACTGAATATGCGCATTATGTTGATACGCTAAGAGAAACAACTGCAAGTACCAAACGTTCTGCCGTGACTGGTGGTTATAGGAATTACATAGACTTTATTTTTAAATGCAATATAGTTTTTTGGTTGTTTGTACGTTTATACATTGTAAAAATTTGAACTTTCGCCTCGATTACATGGCTTGATTTATTTATTATTTCCGCTTCTAGTGGGGCATCGCAACAAAAGTTTTTCTACAAAACCTGTTTGTTATTCTGTTGATCAATCTCTAAATTTGAAAGAGAGCAAAGGTAGAAAGAAGTATGATAGAAAGTGGTCAGATAATGGTTTTAACAATCTATTTTTAAGAAAAAATGGATGGTTTGGGATTTTGACATCACTCACACCCACGTATAAAAGTTTCTGTGAATACTACAACTGAATAAATTTTAAAATAAAATTTATCGAAATTTGTCTATTTGTGTTAAAATATGTGTTAAGCTTCTTTGAGAAGCATTTTCAAAGTTAATATTGTATAATTATTTATTAATAAAGTGAACATTGCTTTTTATCTTAAATTATTGATTAACAAAAGGTATAACAGCGGTTGGAATTTTTATATTCAAGAATATTTTTTACGCTTTTACATACAAAAAGTATATTATAATACTTGTACTAACCCGATTTTACCCGTATAATTTATGAAATTTTATTAAAAGCTGTATAAAGTTTTAAAACTAAGATCGATCACAAGTCACGACAAAAAAAACTCCAGGAACCTACTTATTGGATAGTTTTTCCCACCCGCATCACTCCAACCAGGCATAAAATACTTCAGCAAACTTTTACGTATCTGACACACAATTCCAATTTAGTGTAGGATGACTGATCGATACAAAAATTGAAAAAACTGAAGCATCAAATTGTGTATACACTATTTAATTTTGAGCAATGCTTTTTATGTTTGTATACATACAAATATATGATGTATAATTTGTAAAGATTTTGGATATCAAATTTATAGAGCTTCAAGTACCAGGACACGCGAGCGTCAAGGTTCTTCCAGTCTCCTTCATCGATAAAGATTTCGAAAAATTGTAAATTGCACCCCCTTACCGTCGTTTGCAGACGGAAGGGCGCGATCACTACAGAGATAAGAAGTTCACGGGAACTCCATATGCATTATTTTGCAAATCACATTCCATATGCTTCCTCCATACTATACCGTACATGTACACACACATGCGCATATATACATACACACATACAGTACACAAACAAAAAAATAAACAAAGAGAGTCATTTTCGTGATGCTAAGTTCGTTCTAAAACTGTCAATTTTAGTCTAAAACGATTCTCAGGCAATGTCTCGTTATAGTTGTGGAGATTAGAGATCGTTGGGTTAAAATGTTTTTCAACCTCGCTGTGAAACTTTTGAGATATTTTACGAACGAACTCGCGGATGGTAGGTTTTTTCAAGTCTCTGTGAAGCAGCGAATTACGCACGTACCACGGGGCGTTACATATCTGTCTCAGTGATTTATTTTTGACAATTTGGAGAGTCTTCATATGTTTGCGGTGAGCATACGTCCATATTGGAGCAGCGTACACTATGATTGGTCGAGTAATTGCTGTGTAGAGGAGCAGCTTGTTTTTGAGAGTAAGTTTGCTCCTCGCGTTAAGCATAAAATACAACCTTGCCTTTGTAGCATTAGCTTGACGTTTTTTAATCGCGACGTGTTCATTAAATTTAAGTCGACTATGTAGCGTGAGTCCAAGATACTTAACCGAATTGGACCACTTGATCTCAGCGTTGTGCATGCGTATGCAAGCAAAATTAGGTTTTCTAATATAATGTAAAGATATGATGTAAAGATTGTATAATTAACCAAAAATTATAATATTATAATACATTAAAAATTATAATATTTGTTTTATACATAGAGTAATTTGATACTTTTACCTTATAGGTCCTGTATTCCTTACTTATACTTTAAATTCTGTGCACGTCTTTGCTTCTATGAGTAAGTAAGTAAGTGTTTGGAATCAGAGCGAACGAGATTTTGCAAGCATCATCTGTAGATTGTGTGGATGTTTTAGAAACACTTTACCGGTTGGGCATTGTTCGTATTAAGTTCGTGTGAGTCGGAGTTTTGTGATATGTTCTTCCATCTTCAAAGCTAAAATGAATAAAAATAAATAGACTTCTCTGTTCCCCGTAGAGAGATATACTCATAGGGTTACCGGATGGAAAAATGCCAATCGAAGGTAAATTACATAGGAATGGAAGACATTACGCTACATTTTAAGTAAAAAATATTTAGAGACTCAATCCTATAACTAAGATGTATCAAAATATTCTAGCTTCTTTAAAATACACAATACAGTCGTATAGATTGGAATAATAGTTATACTAACTATTAGACATTAATTATGATTTTGTCCCATAAGTATAATTATTTAAACCAAAGCGAATGATGAAAACTATATAATCGTATCTCCTCTATCTATAAAAAAAAATATTTACAGTAACTACTTGCTATCCATTTTTAAACGTTTCTATTTTCTAAAAGATTAAAAATATAAGAATAAGGCTATAAAATATCAGTGGTTAGCTAATCGCTCTTGCTTAGTCCCGTTTTCCGGGTTGAGTTTTAGAGATTCCCGAATTCCAAAAAAAAATAAATACATAAATACAAGTCTACGGAAATTAAATTTAAGAAATCTACGTACTTTAATTTGTGCTCGCGAGCAACCCGACCGTAGCCAACGATGTTGACCACTCGGCCCAAGTCCGGTCAATGACCCTCCATTATCAGAATTTATAGAAAAAGGAGACAAAAAAGATATTAGGACATGGAACTGGATAGTTCATAGAGTATGGACGGTGATGTAAACATTATTTTCAACAATACGTTTAGTGATAAATTCAAAATGAAGAAGAAAATTAAGGACTTGAAAATTGGAGGAGATGTCTACTTTTAGGTTACCGCCTGGTTACCTTATGTACGCACAACCAGGTGGGCTTCATTTTTTACAAATTCGAAAGGTAAGTGTCTTGGCGGATTGTATGCCATCGAATGCAATTATTATTGAAGCATGGTCGAATTTCATCTAACAATGAAAATTTCAACAATTTATTAATCGTAATCGTTGAAAAACTAAAATTGGTCTTAATTTATTTTATTTTCATCATTAAGGTGTTTATTTTCGATTCTTGGTGAAAAGGGATAATAATAAAAAAATAAAACATTTTCGTATTATTAAACTCCATATTATTTATTTATCGTGTTTTTGTTCACCGTGACAATTAACATTATAATTAGTTGATATGCCTAATCCACTACTCAAAACTTTGAAAATTAAAATTATACAGAATTAATCAACGGTCAGAACGAAACAAATAAGTCTTTTCTTTTCAGACGTTCTGATTTTCTGACGATTATTATTTTACGTTATTTAAAATTAAAAAAACATTTTGACGTTTTTCGAGTTAAAAAACTCATGAAAAGATAAGAAGTATTTTAAATGTAAATACTTCTTTCCTAATGGACGGTTTTTTCCGTGTCCGCTTTTGTTCGTGTACGGATTTTCCAGTCTGCCTTTTCCAGTTCGGTTTTGTCCGTGTGTAATTTCTTTCCGTTCGCTTTTTTCCTGTCCGTTTTAACCCGTTCACCATTTTTGTTATACATAAAAAAATATTTAAGTAAATTATAATCTTATTGTTATTAAAAAATCTTTTTCGTATTTGATAAAATTGATTTACATTGATCATTGTCAATGTTTGGCGGAAAGGCATTATACTAAAAAAATACTCACTTGTACTGATTTCAATTTTATTTAATATGATCAGGACATGATCATATAAAATAAAAGTGGAATTACTACAGATGAGTATTTTATTTTTTGAAAATACGTAAATGAACATTTTCTCTATAGCTTTTTGAAAAAAATCAAGGATATTAGCAAATTTCGATTTTTTTTTAAACGTTAATTTTGTATGAACTTCAAATCTCGTATAACACGTATTTGTATTATACGACGTGTTCGTGGAACCTTATAACCGTGTTATGCAAGAACCGAGTTTAGTGACGTCTCAAAAGAAATTTTTAGACTTTTCAATATTTGTATAGAGCTATTTTCAATTGTGTACATGTACGGATATAGTATGGAGGAAGCATATGGAATGTGATTTCCAAAATAATGCATATGGAGTTCCCGTGAACTTCTTATCTCTGTAGTGATCGCGCCCTTCCGTCTGCAAACGACGGTAAGGGGATGCAATTTACAATTTTTCAAAATCTTTATCGATGAAGGAGACTGGAAGAACTTTGGTGCGTCCTGGTACTTGAAGCTCCATAAATTTGATTTCAAAAAAAAAAATAGAGCTATTTTCAATTGGACGATAACAATTACAAAAATATATGGGATTATTTTGAAAAAAGAATAGGTGATTTAAGTATTTATTAAAAAAAACTTAAATTATATATATGTTTGTATCGTTTGTTCATCATAAATATCACTTACAATCATACATATTCGACTCCTTTCTGAGATTGGGTGTAAGTTTTCATCATTGGAAGATTCATTAATATGTTTGGATTTAGCTTTTAAAAGTTGTGTAACTAGCAATTGTCTGATTTATGCTAATATTTTTTAACGTATTTCACGTTGAGTGGCCAAGCACTTTTGAAATTGATTCATGAACTAAAAACTTCTTTTCATTATAAAATCATTTTATATTAAAAAATGTTCTAATTTATCAGTCAACTCCAAGCCGTCATTTATTGTTTTCAATGCGAAACATGTGAATTACCTTTTTATTGTTTTTTTTTCTAAAACCATGTTATCTGAAACGGTCTCAATTCATTGTATGAAAACAGGTCTCAATTCATCAACCACTTTATATTAAAACAGCGTTTTATACGAGGCGTTGGTGTAATTATGTTCGAAAATGTTAGCATTTCACTAAGAATATTTTTGCATTCTTCCGTGGGTAAGTCAAACGAGACTAATTAAAAATAAATTATCAAGTAAATTAAATTCTATAACTTTTCAGTTAAATCGATACGATTCTTAACGGAGTGGATTGGTTTAAAAACATGTTAATATTTTTTAATTCATGAGCTATTTTGAATGACGGGGTGCTACAAAACAATACTACTGAACGAATTAAGGGTTTATGTAATAAAGATAAGTCAAATAATCCAGATGGCTTAGGGCTTAAATTTATAATTTAAAATTTGGCTGTATGAAAATGAATCGGACAATTTTTAAAAACAAGTTTTTACCTTTTCTTAAAATTTGGATGTAGTATCCTTGTTAATTGAAATGCGGTTTTTAATATATCTAAGTATAAAATTGGTCTAAAGATGCTTTTTAATGAAGCGAAACACAAGTCATACCTAGTTTCCACAACTGTGAAATAACAAAGTAATCTACTACATTTAATAATTTAAATAAGCCATTTAAGTAACAAAACGAATGGCAAAATAATTGAACTAAGCTATCGTGAATTTCACTGTTTTCGAAATAAATTACGTTTTTGTTCAAAACCTATCTAAGGGTAAGTAAAATATGTTTTCGAAAACCATTATACAAAGCAAATGAAAATATGTTGATCGAGACTTCATAAAGACTTAGAGTTATGCAAAACACTTCGTAAAATTTCAAAATTGAAAAGTTAATAATGAGATTGGAGTTGGCAAAGAGTTTGCTCACCTTCTCAAGAGTAGGCAAGAGAACGTGTTTTGAGTGTTTTGTACATTTTGTGCATACTCAACTTATTAATTTAAGAATTATATACTTTTTTTTTTATTACGGAAACATTGATTGAATTGGCATTTACTTGGTAGAACTCCATTGTAATACAGTAAAAAAAATAGTGGAGTATTATAGAAACATTTTTCTTTCAATTTCAACCATGTCTGTCCCGAATGTGCAGTATTTTCCTGCTTCTAATGCATCTTTCGTTAAATTGTTTGGTTAGTTAAATTAGATTTTAGATCCGAGGCTTAATTTAAGCACTCTCAGGAACCTCGTATTGGACCTACGTTCATTGGTCATTTTCTAGCCTATCCATCATGTATTTTTTTTTTTAACAAAAGCTTACTGTTAATCAGGTACGTTACGTAACAAATGAATATTTTATTCTCGAATTTTGGAATTGAATCTGGCTATTGAAATAAAATGAGTGTTCACTCAAATTAATTGTAAGAAAATATTTTGCAAATCTAATTTAAATTAAAGTCGATAAATAATAGTTTTGTTTCTTTCTGAGATATGAGATGATTTCGGAAGGATAAAAACGTGACATATCTGCAAATCAATGTATGAAAGTTTCCATTAAAAGATTCGAAACCGTGAACCCTTAATCCTTAACCTATTGAACAAATGCTCAGAAGGTTGACCATCATCTCGGCTACAAAACCACTTGCTGGTTTCTCAGTTACTTGCTTAGCTTCTCGCTTTTTTTTTTTAAGAGTATGGATAGAAAAGATAAGGCTATGATAGAAATAGTGGTGAGCAAATCGCTCTCGCCACACTTCGTTGTCACTATTTTTGATTAGAAGGGTAGGAGGGATTTTGTCGTCATCACAAACATGCCTTTGAACAAAAATCTACAATTCGATTGAAAAACCCAACGACTTTGACCACTGCACCACGGATCCGAATTTTCTTATTCTGTACTCAAATTATGCTTTAACTATATTTCCGATGCATTTATTTACACTATTCAAACACTTTCCTTGTTCTATATGTATACGTGTACGGTGAATGCTATAGTAAGCTGGATAGCTACAGTTATTGGACACTTCAACATTAAATTTACAAAATAAGAGTTCACACAGAATTCCTGTTTTAGTGAAGGAGACAAATATGTCTAGTGTCTTCATTTCTATATGACTGCAGTCATCATTTTTGAACACTAGATGACAAAACTAAATAAATACCATTTTTATGCAATGCCACATAAAAATAGCAAAAAAACGTGTTTGTCTTCGCAAAACCGTTAAGAAACAGTAAAATTTTGTTGGCATTTTTTTATGAAGCTTAGAGAATTTCGGGACGAAACTTCTCAAGGAATTATAAGAGACTCCAAATTGACAATATCAATTAAGATTTAAGGAGTAGTGCAAAAACTAACTTAAGCAGTAACGGTGTCAATTACTATGACAGAGTTTAGTATTTTATAGATTGGACAGTATTTTTTTTACAATATTTCAAGTATAGTGTCTGCCTGAAATTATTTAATATCTATGATAGTTGGTCGAATTCATTGATTTATGAAGAAAAACTTATTTGAAAAGTTTCATTTCACTAATTCTTTCCATTCAACAATTGATTAGGATTGAGTCAGAAACTTTAGCGAAAATTATTCTAAAAATACTCAAATTGACAAATCAGCCATTAATATTTCCACTGAACATCAATTTCTGGTGGGATTCAACAAATGCAGAATGAGTATCAAAGACAGTATGAAAACTGAACGATCAGATTGTGCTGGAGTTCGTCATGTGAGCTGCATAAAAAAAGCATTCCATTCAGATACCAACAATGGACAATAATGGCACATTTGCATGTTATATTTGCTATAATCTATATGAAGATTTTGATATTTTCAATACATCTACAAGAAAAATGGGCTATTAACTTTTGTTTTGTAGTTTTCCAATTACTGTAAAATAATGTCCAATTACTATGAAATTTCATATTTTTCAGTCTAATACGAATATCTGAAAAAAACTTTTATTTCTATAATTTTTATTTTATTTTAATCATTAAATTTCACATTTCTACATATATCTGTTGTTACTTAGGTACGAATCCATCAGAAGTACGAACTGAGGATGAACCTCGACTATACTTGTACTTTACGTTTAGTTTTATTTTGCCATTATTGTTTAAAAATATAATTAATCTTATTTCTAAATTAAGCATTGTGGAAAACGTCATTGACATAAGAATTTTATAAAATTAAAACCGTTAGTCATTATAATTATACTTTCAATAATGGTACAAGATGTCGGCTCTGTGATTTGTATTTCATATCCGGAAATGTTTTCACTGCAGGGAACATATCTAACAGCTTGAAAACCACTATTTACACTTTTAACATTTTATATGTTATTTTACATATCGTAACCCGAGAACTACATGGTTCTAAGTGAAGATTTTTAGCGAAACAAAAGGAACAATCAAGTAGTCTTTCAAGTACTAATAGTGGGATTCATTGTTATTTTTATTTCACCAAAAATAGATAATTAGGCTTATTCATATTTAAATCATAAATACTACACTACAAACTATACGAAAAAAAAAAATGAGAGTTCAATCATATTTAAAATATAAATTATTAACCAGTAAACTATACAAATAACACTTTTTGATTATTGCATCTACACCATTTTTTACAGTATATATGTATATAATTGTTATCTCACTCTCGTTCATATTCATTAATAGCTGTAGACAGGAACAAAATATTTTGAAATAATACTTATTAAAAAAATTCAATTTAAATTAACTCTATTTTTAGAGCTGACTGGCTAGTGAAGCTATTGTAACCTAACTGTCGAATGTTTTAGTAATAAATAGTCAAAACTCTCCTAAAAATAGCTTCAATTAACAACCTTTGCGGTGATAATAATTATTATTGATACCATAGAGATATATAATATTCTGGTGCAATGGTCAATAAAAAAATTGGAATATAATTTTTTCACCCTGTGAAGTTTACTTATTAACAGATTTTCCATTCCAGAAAATCTGAGTTTAATAGGCAGTAAGGTAGACATAGATGTTAGGAATTTATCTTCTCTTTCAAGTAAGTTTACCTAGTATGATTCAAGATTTTTCAAAATATTAAGCGCATTGGCTCAAGCTGTAATATGAAATATTTTTTAAAATAATAAAACTTATAACAATTATGTTTTACGCGTATTTTTCGAACGTATTCCCACATTTTTTATAAACTCTGCTGCATATTCTTTTTAACCACCATGATTTTTATATTCTGAACCTATCTCATGATTTTGTATGAGCTGCACACTTACACGGTTTATATACTGAAGTGTATCCACCACGTAAATATAATGAAAAGTATATCATATTAAAAATATATAATTCTAATTGATTATCAATCCTGGAACTCCTGGATACATGGATCGATAGAACGTCAATCCTAAAATCCCGGGATTAGAAAATGTTCCCGTGATTAGATGCCTTACTCAGTGTCTCAACTTATTTTTAAGAAGGATATGAGTGAGGCAGTAATTTTGAATAGTTAATCGTAGCCAATTCTACCCCGTTTTGAGAATTGGTTAAGGCTTAGAGGGTATTTAAACATTGCAAATATGAATGAGTTCGAACAAAAATCCATATTTGAAAGTGTTTCTACTTAAATTTAACCCAAAGATTACTTTAATCACTCGGCTAGAAGCTCGAACGTTTCTTTAAAAATTATTTATAAACAATTAATCGAAACTCAAAATATGTTTTTAACTTTGTTTTCCAAGAAATAAGTTCAATTGTTTATTGAGTGCACAAATTTTAGGCGTGTAACTGATATGATATAATTAAAAATTTACGACGTAAAAATGAAATAGGAAGGCGGATTTTTTTCGGTAAAAGCCTAATCATCCAAGAAACGTGAATTATTTTTCACATGATAATTTATTGTTATGATAACGTAGCACACGTAATGACGTCGCAAAATAAAAGCGGTTTCAATAAATTTGTTTTCGATTAAACTAGAATTAAAACACAGCCTCTGCCTCTAATGCGAAAACCATATTGATAAACATTAGCGTTAGGGTTCTCCCCTCGAGGGAGGTCATTTAACCCTATTGACATAAGTGCTGCGTATGTGGTTTTTAGGGAAATGCCCTAGAGATGCTTCGTAACCTAGATTTTATGTTGATTATCGCAAGGATATGTCTGTATGGCAATAATTTACATATGTTTGTATTTACGAATTTATTTAATGTTATATACACAATGTAACAAATTTATAATCGGGGCTGTTCGTTTAACAACACCCTTATTATAACTCTGACACATTGCGGTAAAACCACAGATAACTATTTGAGTGTTCTTTATTGTGCTAAACAATACAGATAAAATAAAGCACAACCTCCATATACCTTCATCTTATTGATAGTTTTCCTTCATTTATAATAGTCCCTGCAAAAAAGATTAGTGCGCATTTATCATTTTCCGTTAATAAGCGATAAATCGATGTTCTACTAATTCAGAAGTCGGCAAACTCTTGGACTAAAAGAGTCAAATAAGACAATGGCTTAGAACGAACACCTAGACATAATCTTAAGCCTTTAACACTTTTTAACTTCTTACTGTATTAAAAAATGTAACAAACGAGATAAATAAGTTTTTTATTAGTGAATAAGTCACGTCATTACTCACGGGTGATTTTATTGATTAATCACTAGTCCTGTGCAAAAAATATTCTCATAAAATTCTCTCCTACAAAAAAGAGAAGTTGAGGAACGGAGAAACAAGCAGTACTAGTAGAAACACTTCTGATGAGATATAATTCATCACGAGTCCATATGCTCCATACTGGGAATGGGTATGGTTTAACTCATCGGTGGGCTGCCAGTACGTTAACGAAGGGCTCGCTTAATCTCAAAGCAATTCTCGATGCTCTGGGGAAGGAGTGAATTTTTTATCACTCCTAAGCATATAAGCAATCGATTGTTACTTAATACACTTTTAATATATGTAACAATATGCACTTTAGCGTAAACTTATCAATCTAAATGGCCAAAAAGTTACTACTGTGTATACTGAAGCTGTTGTAGATAATATATAAGTCAGAAATTGCAGTTATATACTCATTTGATCTGAGAATATCGTTTTCTCTTAATTTAACAAGGGGCTCACAGGCCTTGATAGAATTTGACAAGGGGGTCGCACAAGCCCCTCCGAGCCCCCTCCAGCCTACCCCATGCTTAACTTTTAATAAAAATAATACTGACAAATATAGTTGTTTGATTATTGAGTGAACAATATTTTTTAAATAAAATTAATGTAAATATAATAACGTTTTTATTGTTAAAATTAAAAATGTATTTGTATATTTTCAACAGCCCATGAATTTGGTACACGCAATTTCCATGCATTATTTAAAATTGATGTGACCAAATGACCATTCATTTCTTTGGTCAGTTTCTGTGTGTTTATTTTGTATAATATCTAACATGGATTATAGTTTATTTCAGGTACAAATCTCGTTGTGACTAAAATTTTCGAAATTTTATTATCGTTAATTATTTGGTTTCTCTAAAATTTCTTCACATTTTTTACGTTTTCAAATGTGTTTTTACACACATATGTTGAACCGAATATACAAATAATTGAAAATTCAATTACACAGATAATTATAATTTAACCGGTCACACTATCACTTCCAAAGGCTATTCCATACAGGACCGGCTTAAGGATTTATGCGCCTGTGTGCGTGGCGCCAAAAGCGCTTCACAAAACTGAAACTAAAGGAGTGGATAGTGTAAAATAGATAGTGCGCCTATGTGCACCGCACACTTTGCACACGCCATGAGCCGGTCTCGATTTCAAGTATCTACACATTTTGTAGATCTTCAGCCCTTTATTTTTTTGTGAAATAAAATTGCAATTTTCTCTACAATTTCAATCGCAAGACCTACAAATCGGTCTTCTACCAAATAAATCATTACCAGTTAAATCTACCAATAGTATTTCATAAATGCTTGTTTCAATATAAAGTACAGAAAAAAATAATTAATCAAAAAAATACGTTCCTAATTTGCGATTATGGTAAAAAAGCAGCACGCGCATATCATAAGACCCAACCCCTCCCTGCACACAAGAAATAGCTTTATACTGTATAATAAATTCATAATATACAACCCGATGTCCGTAGTGCGCATGCGACTCAAAATGACGTTTATTGCGGTCCAAAGATTGAATGATATGCGCCAAAAAATATTTTCAATAATGACATGTGAGAAGTTTTCAGATATTTATTTTGATACCAAATACGGTAAAAATTGTCTAGAGTAAAAAAATGTATTATAAAGAATTTATTCTGATTTTAAGTGAGTTTGTCAGACGATGTATTATTGTAAGAATGAAATTATTTCATTTTGATTTTTCTATAATGGTAAATGATATTTTATTTTAAGTAAAGGATATATATAACAAAGGTGAACGTATGGAGATTTACTTTCTCCTCCAAAGTTGCTTAACAATTTAGCTGTGGAATATTTAGGTTCTTTATTAAATAAAATAAAAGTAAAATCCAATCCATCCATGTCGAAATCTTATAATTATTTAATACAATCCTTTAATTTTCATCAAATAACATAACTTTGATGTTTAAGTATATCTTGTTTAAAACATCACTTTGTTGCGAGGAAAGTAAATCTCGCGTATAAAATGAAGGTTATTAAAAGCAATAAATTACAAAAAGTGCATTAATATTTTTGATCGCTTCAAGTCGTCAAAAAGCAAAATTCACGTCGTGGGTCATAAAACTACTCTTACTAGGAATATAAATGTTTAATAAATTATAATAAATCCTATTTGCTGACGTTAAAGCTTGTTAATTAAGATAAACGTCATTGTATTTTGTTGTTTCTTTTATAAAAAGACATTTAATTTTTTTCTTGACAGTATCCGCTTTCCATGTAGAAGAAATGCCCAATATGTGGCATCTCCTAGATTTTTTACCACCCACCTATTTCTTTGCCTCCTATTATTGACAAATCAGCATCTTTAAGTCAAGGCGACTAAGCCTTATAAAATTTCACAGTCCAGCAAAGTTGAGGTTCTAAAACTATTTGCAGCATCCGTGTCAGTCAGTTTCAACACTTTGTCAAGATCACTAATGAATCAGAGACATGCTTATTATCGTATCTCAAAACAGATTTGGTTTCAAAATCAATTATTTTTTACATCCTTTCTGCACTGCATTACCAAGAATAATATGACGGAAAAAAATCTTGAAGCCATATATTAATAATATACACCCAATCAGCGGTGGGCTGCCAATATCTTAACAAGGGGGTCGGTAAATCTTATCCATTTATTTGTATCCATTTTCGCTCCCAATGTGGAGCATATGGCCCCCTAATGAAAATATCTCAAAAAAAGGTTTTTTTTTTACGAGAACTGTTTGTTACTTAGTCGCTCAATCTCTTTTTTCCAAAGAGACTAGTAGGGATAGAATGATAAGACTAAGACAGGACTAGTGATTAACTCGAATCCATGAGGTCCGGCACGGAAGCCCACAACGCTGAATGAAAAAATTAAGGGGCTACTAAGTCTTGTTTCACAATAAAATTTAACCATCTACAGAAATTGCAGTTAGGTGCTGATTTGATCTAAGACGAATGATTTTCTTATCTTAACAAGGGGCTCGCCGGCCGCGCTGAAATTTAACAAGGGGCTCGCGCGAGCCCCCCGAGCCCCCTCCAGCCCACCTCTGCACCCAATCCTCTTTGAATGCAATTTTTATTTGTGCGGTTTCGCTTTTTCGCGACTTTTTTAGACGGCGCCCCTTTTTTTACGCGATTTACTTATTGTTACACGACTTTTTTCTTCGATCTTTTTAAATAAGGAATGGTGACCTTGCATTTAAAGATGTGGTAACTCTACGCAAAGTTATAAGATGTGATGACTCTAATCTGAATTTTTCTTAAATATATTTAATGAGTTTCTTTAATAACACTTTTCGGCCAAATTTTTTCTCAAACACAGAGAGCTAAATATGTATTAAATCTACTAAATAAATGCTAAACGATGAGGACGATAACGAGTCAGATAATAGTAGTGATGAGGAGGCATAGGAACTAAAATTCTCAGCTAAAACAATTTAAGAAGGATAAAAAATGTCAACATAGATGATATTTTTTTGACAAACGATCTTGATGCTAGGCGGGCTAGAAAATTTCAAAACTAATTTAGACTCAAATGAAGAAATCAAACCGAAAACTTTAACGGAATTTATTGTAAAGATGAATAATTTACCGTAGAATCAACTAAAAAAATCCAATATAATAATAATCGACTCAGATCAAGAATCTAGAAAATACAGAATTTTATTAAGCGGGTCAGATACGTTCACTCAAAAAATCGCGAACGAATATATTTCGCAACCGAGAGTAGCAGCAGTGAATAACTCCTATAATAAAAAGTGAATAAAATTATACATGTGTACAGTATATGTACCTGTTTCTCATTGTATTTTTATATAAATAAAAAAGAATGGTTATTTAGTGAAAAAAATCTTTTTTGCGCGAATTTGAAAAGCAAACATTAATTTTTCATATATTTTTGATACTTTTTTACGTAATATTTTGAATTTTCTAGAAAATTTATCAAATTATATGAAAGTTAAATTTGTTATGCGCATCAATTTCTGGAACCAATGTATCACGTATAAAAGTATAGGATGTAATGACCCAAACAAAAATCAATGAATTACTAACAAAATAATAAACAGCGTCACAAATAACTACACTACTTCATTTTTGTAGAAATTGTTTTAATTGCCTTTGAGTTTTGAAATGTTTTGTTATTTGTTTGAATGTCAAAAAAAAGCCTAGTTACAAAAATAATGCGATAATAATATCAGATAAACTTTTCCAAAACTTTTTGTGAGTTATTTCAATTTAATGACTGATTTTTTCCAGCAGGGGTAGACATCAAAAGTATTATAATGATCGGATATTACTAGTATTTCAGCGTTTTTTTATTCTTTAGTATTCGTATATAGATGATTATTACCGAATGAGGTTGTCAAAGTTGAATAATTTCTTCAGTTTACTAGTTAGGCATTATCAATAAAACTATTTCGTTGTAGTTTTTATGAAGAGGAAAGGGAGATTTTTTCAAATCAACAAAATGTATAATATTAAAAATCTTTTAATATACCCTTAATAAAATGTGTTTTACATGGACAAAATAATGGTATAAAATACAAAAAAGTTATTTTACTTTGATCATTAGTATTTCAATTTTAATTTATAGTAGTCGTTTTGGGTTAGTTTGTTAGTTAGTTTTACGGTTAGGACTGTAAAAATACAAATAAAGTAGTATAATTTAAAAAAAAAATAAAGAAAAGAAGTAGTCGCTTATTAGTTCAACGAACAATCCTTTTTGTAAATTGAATTTAGCGAAAAATTATAATGAAAGAAGAATTTGTACATTTTTTCGCCCGTAAAGAGAAACTAAGGCAATTAAAATTATTACTTCAGATGGTCACCGTTCTAAAAGTGTCAAAATATATTCTTTTGAAATCCTTAATCACTAGAAGATATTCTTTGATACAAAAAAATCTCTTTAGCCTTTTTGACAAGTATAAAATTGAAAGAAGTTTATTTTGTCTTATTCGTTAAAATAAAAAAAAAATGAAATTATTTATCCTTTCTTTAGGATATACCGTTTCTCTTGTACCGTCTGTTAAATAATTCGATATAAAGCAGTGTACATATCTAATTAAAATATTTTTAGTAAAATAACTGTACATTTTAAGAAGAAGAAATAGTTAAGAAGGGTTCTTTTGCCGATGTTATTGCGATATGTTTGTATTTATTCCCATTTCTTTATCGAAATTTTGAAGGATCTTTTTGAATAAGAAGCACCGTTATCACTTGTATGTTTATTTTTATAACATTGTTCAACGCTTTCGCACAACCTAAACATTTTTTTACATATGTGACGATTTGAAAAAAAGCAATAACCAGAAATTATGGTAAATTTAGTTTTTGTAGGACGTAAATAAAGCAGACTGTGATTATGTGTACATAGGTCACTCAATAAGACCCGGGCCTGACATATAGATGACGCCACCTCCAAACTTTCCTAAGACTAACTCAGTAGTCCTAACCTTCAAACGACACGTGTCAAAATTTCATGACAATCTGGCGTTTAATTCAAAAGTTACAGTGGTTTTAGTGAAGCAACTTTTGTTTCTTTAAAAACAATGGATGAAAAACAATTTCGTGTCTTGATTAAACACTTCTTTTTAATGGGGAAAAATACTGTTCAAGGAAAACAATGGCTTGATAAGTATTACTTGGACTCTGTTTTATCGCAAACAATGGTTAAGAGGTGGTATTTATTTTTTTATCCATGTCCGCTCCCAATGTGGAGCAGGTCACTCGAATTCGGCAGTTGTTTCAGAAAATATCAAAAAAGTCTATAAAATCGTTTTGGCCGATCGTAAATGAATGTTGCGTGAGATAGCAGAGGAGTTAAAAATATCAGAAGGCAGTATATCTACAATTTTGCATGAACATTTGTCAATGAGAAAGCTGTGTTCAAAGTGGATGCCGCGTTTGCTCACAGTCGATCAAAAAAAACAACGTATCGACGATTCAAAGTGCTGTTTGGAGCTGTTTAAGCAAAATTAACAATTTTTTTTACGTCAATATATGACAATGAATAAAATATGGATCCATTACTACACATCTAAGTCAAAAAGACTGTCAGCAGCCGGTGAAAGACATCCAAAGCAACCAACATCTCAAACGTCAGCTGGAAAGGTTATGACCTCCGTATTTCGGAATGCACATGAAATTTCGTTCATTGACTACCTTGACAAAGTCAAAAACATTAATAATGAATATTAAATGGCGTTATTGGATCGACTGAGTGAAGAAATGAAAAAAAACCCGTCCTCAAATGCAAACGAAAAAAGTGCTGTTTCATCATGACAATTCACTGTGTCACAAGCTGATGAAAACGATAGTCGAATTGAACGAATTGCGCTTCAAATTGCTTTGCCACTCACCGTATAGTCCAAATCTGGCTCCCAGTGACTACTGAAGAAGTCATTGCTGTAGTTGAAGCCTATTTTGAAAACAAAGACAAATCGTTGTACAGAAAATGTATGAAAAAGTTGGAAGAGCACTGGACAGAATGTATCACTCTTGAAGAAGAGTATCTTGATGAATAAAGTTGAATTTTGTCGAAAAGTTGTTGTTTTATGAGTTAGCCCCGGGACTCATTGAGTGATGTGATATATGCAATAAAACTGTAACGTTTATAATTAAATAAGTACAAAGTACAAAAAATATCTGGAATTTCAACTGCTTATAACCAACGTACCCAATATTTTAAAACTATTTAACCATACGAGATCAGCTTGATGAAAAAAAACATCACACACACTCATGCCTAAGATCTCATTGGATTAGAAAAATCTAAATTTGATACTGCAATACCAGATGTAAGAAAACCAGACATGAACTTTTCACATTTTTTACCTTAAACATCTATATGTATATTTTACATTGCATATTTTTGGCTATCTGATATCTTTGCTAACCTGTTTCCTTGACAACTTGGCTCTTCTCACTTGACAGTTTGCCGACTTCTTCACTAGATGAAAGGGTGTTCAAACTTATTTCTCGATTGAAGCTACTTTTTGGCTACTAGGGAAACTTGGCATGATTGGACTCTTGGACTTTTTATAAGAATTTTTAAGTCGGGTTTTATTCCCTTCTTCAAACATAAAAGTGATTATTTTGAATGGGAAATAACATTAGACATGTGCTTTCAAAACAATTAAATTTTATTATGCTTTTAACAAAAATTATAAATGAGATATTTGGCATTGTATATAGTTGCCAATCAGCAGATATTTTGTTGATAACCTCTTGTCCCAAAGCGCATGCAGTCGTCAAAGGAATTATTTGTCAAACGAGTCCGTATTATGATTCGCATACTAATATGTGTTTATAAGGCATGGTGAAATTCAGAGATATACGTCAATAAATTTAAATACTTTCGGTGGGAACCTTTGTCGAAAAATACCGGTGACCACGGTCTTACTTCGATCATTCGCTAATCCCATAATTTAGCAAATAATCACGCATCATGTCGAGCCGAATTAGTACGACAGCCGTTTAATTTTTGCATGGACGGCTGTAAATATTTATTATACATAAAATAATATAAGTTTTTGGAATCAACCAAATTTTGGAAATTTTGAAAAAGTTGGAAATTTTTTCACTAGATTGAGACAAGACCCAAACTACAGACGCTGACTAGTTAGTATGACATCAAAGTTCGATGACCAATTTGCAATATTTGTGTCGATGAGTTTGACGTTTTGATATTACAAAGGAACGTCAATTATAGTGGCTTCCAGATGCCTTTGTCATTTCTATTCTGTAGCCTTTGTGTTAAATATATCTGTTCTTGGACATATGCAATGTCACCTATCGTCAGCCACAAACCTTTACTGGTGATACTATAATTAAATTGAGTATGTATCTACTTACAGTACAAGAAGTTCTCGACTTACGACGGTTCGATTTACGATGATTAATAATTAGCAATTAGAAAAAAGGACGAGCTATGACGTCCAATGTTTGATGATTTTTAATTCGATATTAAAGTTTACTTAAGTAAGAAGAATATTTATGATAATAATAATGAAAGGTTTTTAAGTGTTAGTCATCGTTTTCAGGAAAACCTTGCTCACTGCAGGTATATTTATGGATAAAAAGAAACAGTTCAAACAAGGACTTTTATTTAAAAAAAAAACCCATCGCTGCTTCCCTTCCAACTAATAATAAACCAATGGATTTGAATAATTGATGAAAAAGTTATCTAAGTGAATGTATTTAAGTGAATAAGTGAATGTGTATTAAATAAGAAACATTTTTTTTCAAAATCTAAATGCTTGATTTTTTATGAAAACTTTAGACCATAGGTTCCCAACCCTTTTCGGGTGGTGACCCCTTTTCATAAAAGCCATGTGACCCGCGGCCCCGATGCAATTGAAAAAGGCATTTTTTTCAATAAGGTAATTTTAGTTGACTGTAGTTTTAGTTTTGTTCGAAATCGAAAAAAGTTGGCGACCCATAGGTTGGAAGCCTGTGTTTTAGACCAATTCTACTTGAAACTAGTGTTAAAGAACATATTATCTCAGTCGTAAGTCGATTACAGTCTGTATATTCGTTAAAATCATAATACGCACTACGGCATAAGCAAGTAGAGTCCTTTTGTTTTTCCATAGTCGTTACACTTTATATTTTGATTTGACAGAGTGAGTATCAGTCAAAGTAATCAAAAGTATTGCTTGAGATAATGACTTAATGACTAAAACGGGAAGCAAGATATTTTCTTCAACAAAATAATATATAATAATAAGGATCGTTTGACCTTAATGACATTGTTTCAGAAGTTAAGCATTATTGATAGGCGCGTTAGAACACAGGAATAGTAATAGATTACATACTTAAAACATAATTATTATTCATTTAATTAAATGATTGTATTCCATTTTCAATCCCTGGTTATTATGTATTATTCAATACATGTATATCTCTAAATACTGAAATATATATAAAAAAAACTAAATTGATGCGGTTGTACGGAAAATAAAAATAAATGATTATCTAATTTTATGGCAGCCAAAAGTTTTGAGAACAAATACTTAAATGGTCAGAGTTTAAATCAATTTTTGGTCAGAATTCAAATAAACGTTCGGTCTGAATAAAATTCAATTTTTGGTCAGAACAAAAATACTACATGGTCAGATTTTATAACCATTTTGGTGAGGTTAGGTTAGGTTTTTTTTTAATTTCATTTAAATAATTACTATTTTATATAGATTATGATCAATTATGATCAATGTCATAAAAATTATGATCGAAACTGTATTAAAATTCAGACCGGTTAAATACGATGTATGTAAAGAAAATATGCAGATGAAGGGATGCCGGGGGAAACTAAGGGTAAGTATAATACTTGGATAACAAATGAAGGAATAGTTGATTATAACTGGAGAGAAATTCGAGATACTTGTTCATAAAGATACATCATAATTATCTGGATCGTTTGACTAGTAAATTATTGTATAACCCTTGTGTTATATAAGTATTATTTAATAGTGCTATGATTTTTCAATTATATAAGTTCTGATTTTATTACAAAATACACTAATTATTTAATTTTAAAAATGTTTTTATAAGATGTATGTAAAAAATATAAAAATAACTCAGATTATTCCACGCATTGTGCTACAAACTGTGACATGTGTTTTGCCTCTTTCAGAAGCATCCTCAGAAAATCTTACTTTCACGAATGCTTGTTTAAGTACGAATGGTTTTGGAATTGAAGTCGAAAGTATTACGTATATGTTCACTATTAAGGTATTCACTGTCAAAACTTGGTGGATAAGCATTATTAAAAATAACTATTTTGTATTAATTCCACTTTGATTTGAATGATTACGACTAGTTTGTACTTATTCCACAGTCACTTTTTGTATTTATTCTACATTTAAAAAATACATCAAAACCCCATACGTTAACCAAGAGAATTATCAACGAATGTAAGTATAAATACTAGGCTATTTATATAAAATACATAAATAACCTAGTATTATATATATCGATTTATATTCACATCTGTTGAGAATTTTTTACCCAAGCGAAACATGTTTTGATCTTTATAAAAAATGAAGAATTAGTACAAAAAAGTTCCAACTGTTATCATTACAATTACAAGCATTACAACTGTAAGCATTGTAATTACAAGTCAATCGCTTTTAACTGTTAAGCAATTTTCGGAGCAATATATGTAAATAAATGTCTAAGTGCTTGCGATAAGCCGAGTTAAATGATTATCAACCAGTTTCGACTTCCAACTTTACACAAATTAGTGATCAAATTCAATACAATGCATTGATAATTCCACTTCTATATTTTATAAATAAAATTAAAACAAAACTAAAAAAATATTATGATATATGTGGAACTTAAAGACGTTTCACATAAGATCTTCATGTAATGGTTTAAGTAAAGTACTTAAACCATTACAGGAAGCATAATTATTTTTATGTAAATAGGTTTTTTTGTCTCGGCATTTTCCGGTAGTTACACGCTCGTGCTATCTGTTAAACTTACTCTTATACATACGCCTGCATACTCTCACGTCTTACAGTCTATGGTTTAAGGTTCAAAAGCAGCATTCGATGTCTATTATTTAAGAAAACCGATTTGCCAATCAAACTGATAGAATAAATAGAAATACCTCGAGGGCTTAATGGAAACAATTTAATATGATGAAAACTATTAGAAACATCGAGAAAGCATGGAATGTTGTTAACATGGCGCTTGTTAAAGTTTTTTGAAGATCACATATCAAAAATAGACAGATAGTAGTTAGATACTAGATTTTTTTTGAAAAGCGGAAAAAATTGCCAACGATGTTTTTGTGAATTTGTTTTACTTTCGGTTAT
The DNA here is from genome assembly GCA_031772345.1 of Himalopsyche anomala. Classification (NCBI taxonomy): domain Eukaryota; kingdom Metazoa; phylum Arthropoda; class Insecta; order Trichoptera; family Rhyacophilidae; genus Himalopsyche; species Himalopsyche anomala. The sequence goes on from CM062834.1 coordinate 3,036,681, forward strand.
GTCTGTCATTCCTTTTGTTAATATAAATAAATTTTACAAATAGAGTATTGTTTTTGCCCCTATTGATCGGAAAATGTATCTCGACAATGTCCAAAATGTATTGTCCACTATCTTCTTTTCTTCTTTGGCCATGTTCGCTCCCTATGTGGAGCATATGGCCGCCACGCGGCACCTCCATGTTTCCCTGTCTCCCGCCAATTGATTTGCTTTCTCCCATGACATGCCAGCGTCCCTCAGTTCCGCCCAGTACATCCTATGGATAGTACCCGACGGACGTCCGAGACGCCGGAATCCCACCGGTCGAAAGAAATGCCAGGCAGGATTGAGGCTTTCCGGAGGCATCCGCAGCACGTGACCCAGCCAGTTCCAACGTCTCTCCATAACCACTGACGTGACGGGACGCTGTCTTGTACGCTCCCTTATCTCTGAATTCCTCACAAAATCAAACCACTATAAACAGCATTAGTTTTGAATGTACTTCTGAACATGACGTTAAGCCGAAATAGCTGTCCACTAACTTATAGAATGTATAACTAAATTCTTTGTTTTTTGGCGTTATTATAACTGAGCTCTCTTAGAGTAAATGCTAATTCAATAAATGCATTATACTTTTTTTCGCTGAAAGTATTATATGTCGTCGACTGCTTGAAAATGTTATGATCATAGCAATAATTTTCCTCATTTTGCTAACGATGGACCTAGAGCATCCTTTACGGAGGGGTATCGTTTGGTGTAGTAGTAGTAGCTCAACGAGAATGGGTCGATTCAAAGATAACACTATTTTTTTTTGAAGTGTCTGTATTTGCCCGCGGGCGGTAGCAGCATCAAACCCGATATTAAACTTTATGCTGAGTTTGCTCCGATATTAAACTAGATTATTACACCCGCTGAAAGATATGGAAAATTTATTTATTAACTTTGGCCTCTTGTTTTGAGTCTTTTTTAATAATACCATTCGTAAACAACAGTTTTGATGTACATTGTTAACTCAAAGTTAAAATTATCATCAGTGTCATTTCATCTTTATACGGGGAACTGTAGAGCCGAGCTCCAATCTCCCTTTCATCTAAAGTTATATATATATTTTAGAATTATTGCTCAACCATCATAGAAAGGCAAGAATGCACTTGTGGATTCAACTGTCAGGACGCTAATCACCTACTGTGTAATTGTCCCGAGATAAATGTCGAAACAATAGTGCTGTTTGTCGGGCTACGTTCTCATTAGGGTATCCAATCCCGGAGCCTTTTTCCAATCCCGGGATTTCGGGATTGATAAATTTTAAATCCCGGGATCCCGGAATTGAGATTAATTCACCGAAGAATTTGAAATCCTCGCTTCCCTATACTTTTTCCTCACATTATCTGCAAACACCTTCTTTTTTTTTTTTAGCTCACCGAGGAATTTGAAATCGTCGATTTGGTATACTTTTCCCCGGAATTGTCGCGAAACCTCGTTTTTTTAGCTCACGAAGGAATTTGGTATCCGAAATTTATCAATTTCGTCTCACTTTTCGGAATTTACACAAAATTTCTCAATCCCGAAATCCCGGGATCACGACCATATCAATCCCGGGATTTCGGGATCAGAAAATTGAAAGGGATCCCGGATCCCGGGATTGGATGCCCTTGTTCTCATACAAGCCCAATAAGCCATAATCTATCTAAATAAATTTCTAAATAAATAATCCGAAATACGTATTAAATGATAACTGTTTAAAAACAATATAAACATTATAATTAAATATTTTGCTTGTTTTCATTCTGAAAAATATTTGGCATAATTGACCTAAGACATTACTCATTACAATACAACAATGATTTTCATATTTAAAATATTTAAATGTACGGATTATTCTATGATCGGAGTATTCTATGTGCGAAAGGTTCTGTGTGCAGAAGAATCGGTGTTCGGAATATTCTTGTTCGGAGAGTTCGTGTTCAGTGTGTTCGTGTTCGGGAGAATCATGTTCGGAAGAATCACCGAACCCACCCATACACAAGATTCTCAATACAACTGAAACTAATTGTCTGAGCAAGTCAAACTTTCTTTTTTTTATGGGGATTAAATGATCAGTACCACGTAGTTCTGTATCAGACAGAGAACGTTAAGAAAAAAATATTTTATTTTTTTGGTTGTTAATATTTATTACGTTATAGACGTTAAGCAGCCACGACATAACAAGTGGTAATGGGACAACCAATACTGTTGCAAGTCGTAACTGATCTTAATCAGATCTGTGCAAAAATTTCCGCTGAAGTTATAATAGAAGCCGTCGTTTATTACCATAAAAAAATTCAACATTACAAATTTGTATTACTTAAGTGTAAATATTGAAGCTAAAATCTGTTTTGAAGCAGTCTTGAGATAGTGATTTGTGAAAGCAATGACAAAGGTTCTGTCGGCTGATGGTTGTGAATGGGAAAAACGATAAAATACTGATTAAAATTGTTCGTATTGTGATATTAAATTCGAAGATTTCATTTTAACTTGCCCAGCCCAGAAAGAGATAATCAAATGTCACCGAATTGACCTATTATCAGAAAGTTGCGTGCACAATCTTTTGTTTTCTGTCATCCTCTAAATTCCAAAGGTATAACTTAATGAGTCCATTTTAAATTCACTAAGCAAACACCTCTACTTGTAAAGTTTTCACTACCGATTCTTGTTGAAAAGATATTACATATATTATACTAAAAAAATAAAACACTTCATTGTACTAATTTCACATTTTTTAATAAGTATCATCCTAATTCTCATGATAAACGAAAGCAGCCTAATATTTATTAAAATTTGTGGAATTATTATGAAAAATGAATCACACGGAGATAAGAGAGAAAAATAAAATACCTAGTCAATACTGAATAATATTTTTATTTAATATATATAAATTTCACCAATACGTTGTTCAAGTATTTGTGACCAGTACGTATGATTTTATGTTTTTTTGTGTTATTATCTTATTATTATTGTTTTATTAAATTAATTATCTTTAAAATATATCAACGATATAAATTATGTAGCCAGAACGACTGCGGCCTGAAGTAATTAAAATCGTTCAACAAATTCATCTTTAGAATTTTATTTAAATGAAACGTATACAATCACTCATCCCTTCGCCCACATAATATATTATACATTCATAATACTGGAATAGGTTCTACTCATGGTGCTTTGCTTGATTATGCAATATTTCATTATTATATAATACAATTAAGAGCGGCTCATATCTGTCAGTACATTAAAGGTTGATTTACCAATAATTTATTTTCTATCTTGTTTGAAATATAAGTGCGGTAAGTTTTATAGAGTAAAAACGCTGACAATTTTATCAGTGAATACCAACTTTTTATTTGTTATTTCTGTTTATTTTTTAAATAATTTTTAATAGTGTGATAGTTTAACATTATTTTGATAACGAGTAATTAATTTATACACTATTTCTGCACGAAAAAATGCAAATGTTTTCACTCGTTCTGTCTTTTTTTTTTAAAAAGATAAGTTATTTTTAATATCAGATGGCTGGAAGAGACGTTTACATATCATTTAAGACCAGAAACGTATATTCAGGGTGCGCAGAGTGTGCGCCGCACAGCCTAAATATACGTTCGCAAAATCTAAAACACGAAGCCAAATATTTGTAGTGCGGTAGTGTACTGAATTCGCAATGTATGCGCAAAGACGAGCGCTTTGCCCAGCCACACGACCTGCCTTCCCATAAAAATGCATACAGCCGCGCAGCTTAGAAACGCTTGGTGTGGAGCCAGTAATTTCGTGCGCAACTTTAACGTCTAAAGGCGACCTGTTAAGCTACAGTACACACTCTCATTCGGTCTCTTGGGCGTTTTTTTTTTTTTAAATATTCTTTAGACAGGTAATTTTTCAGTTATATGGTGGCGTGATAGTCGTTTTCTTATATTATTATTCATTAATACTAGCTGTAAGCCCGTTGACCTCAACGGGGGGGATATTTGTTGAATTTTTAAGAAAATTTACTGGCGTGAAAAATAAATTGTAAATTGTAAATAATGTAATTTTAAGAATAATTGAAATGTTTAAGTTTGCTAGCAAATATATTTCCTAGAAAAATAAATAGACCTCAGGACATGTATCGACACCCCTGCACTATTTAAATTGTAAATAATATATTTTTTAGAATATTTGAAATGTTTTAGTTTGCTAACAAATATATTTCGTAGAAGAAGAAATAGATCTCGGGACATATATCGACACCCCTGCAGTATTTAAGTTTGCTAACAACTATTTTTCGTAGTAGAAGATTTTAAAATAAAGGTCGAAATATAGTTGTATAAAATATCCATACCGTCATTAGAATATTCCTAATGCATGTAAGAAATTAAAAAGATTTTCAAGACCGGATGCAAAATATAGCCATACCTTCCAATAATCGAATCAATGACACTGAACAAAATCTGTCGAATCAGCTCCAAAAAATCTTCGCCCAGCCCTATAATTATAGCTTCAAAAAATCGAATCAGTATATTTGATTATTTAAAAAACTTCGCAGCGATGCAAACTTTCAAATAAAGTTCTCTCAATATTATTACGATGCTTCAGTTCTAAGCCAGGAATTTTGAATACAAAAAGACGTCCATTCCAATTGGACGAACGACAACTTCAAAAATATGCGATTCAAAATAAGCCGTTAGCATTGGTCGAAAAATGTAATGTTTAAAATAAAGCGTTATCATTGGGCGAAGAGGACAGTGTGACGAACATATTTTATCGGCTCTTAATGTGAAGATTGTTTCTATTTTTATTTATAGATTTAATTTTACCCTTATAATTACTAATAGTTCTCAAGACATTTTGGAATATATTTTTCAAAATCCATGCCCACTCCCAATGTGGATCATATGTCCTCCTTCTGTAGGTATTTCAATATATCTTTTTAGACGAGATCTGTTTGTGACTAAGTTTTTCGACAAATATAAAAAAGTTTTAATATTATTTAAATTAATAATTTTACATTTATTATTGCAAACTACCATCTGTAACAGTATTTCAAATAGAATCGATATTATTTTATTTTATTAAATAAGAAAATTTTATAAATGCTATACAAATTTCGCTAGTTTGTCGTTTTGAGTTATTTTTTTAAGTTCCGAGAAATCGAAGCTTTTCGCCCATTCCGGTCCAAGGACTTTATTTGAAGGTTGTTTTAACTGAGAGATTTTAGTTATAAATAAAGTGAAACACGTGTTGAGTCGAAAGCGACGAAAAAGTTATCAAATTAATTTTAATACAGACAATTTAATACATTAAAAACTAATTTTTCACATAGTTACCGCAGAATCCATCGAAAATTTTATACTATATCATTACTCGATATTGATAAAAGGTTGCAGCTGAATGATCTCATGCAAAACTCTACTCGCTTATCCAACCCGTGACGAAAGTTATCAGCAAATAAATTAAAATTAGGTTTGCACGACGAATCGTCAAAAGCATTGTGGAAATATTAGTTGAGAGTATATGAGAACGTTTTTGTGGCGTTGGCTTATAAACACACACCTCTCATACCCCTTAAAACCAATTTGCAAGTCATAACTTGTCACTAACCCTAAAACTGAATTTGCACACGTTCAGGTGGGGAGGGAGAGATCCCACAAATACACACACTGATTTATGGAATTATTATTCCTCGTCATCCAAATATTAATAACATGTAAATAATGATCAAAACATAAAATAATATAATGTCGTTAGCTTCAGTAGTGAGTTTATGAACATTGTTTATAATATTATTTAAAATTGATTTGTTACTTGGTTATTTTAGATTTATTTGTAACTTTGGTATATCATTAAAAAAACATAAAATTGTCACTAATATAAAACTAGGTTTGACGAATGTTTCACCTTTTTAATAACGACCATCGTACGATTTTTGGACTGCAAGGTAGACAGTTAATTAACCTTCCTTACTTAATTTACAATAAATGAAAAATTAAGGGTGGAATTTTTCAAAACCAGCAGAATTAAGATGTTTTTAATTATAATTTTTGTCGAGTTACAAAAACCCTTGAGTAAAAAGTATGTTTACACATGAGTGTTATTACTAAATAACGTTAATAATTTTGTAAATCTACATTATGTCTTTCAAATTTAAATTTATTTAAGCAAAAAATTGTGAGTAAACAAACATCCCTAAAATATTATGAAACTTTTAGTTTAGTTTAGTTTAAGACTGCTTTAATTTTTTTTCTATTATACCAACCTTTTTATTTTGAATCACTTAAAGTAATTTATTGTTTATCATAGTGATCTCTATAAGTGATTTATCTGCATAGAGATGAGTTTCTTTAATTTTTTGATCCTTTATCACTTGTTTCTTAAACGACACTGAAAACTGTACTTGTACCATATTTTTAAAGCCTAGACTTCTTCTATTTTTACCCACCTTTCAAAATAGAAAGGTTGAGTGATTGTTTTTTTTATCAGTTTTCATTGAAAAAGTCAGCTGAAAATTTCCATTGTAAGTAAACACCTTCTTCATCGAAAGACAACACAAATGCATCAATAATCATTAAACTTGATATAAATAATAAATTTCCAAAGCGAACACGTGCGCAAAAATGGTCAGAAGTCATTTTAAAGAGTAAAGATATCTTCATTTTTTTCACATTATTACAACAGGTTTGTGATCTGATGAAACTTTTGTATTTTTCAAATGGCCCTTCAGCGACACCACCGAGTGTCACATACATCAAAAGCTCTTTTTTGTTTCGCGTGAAACCATTTCTGTTCGGGTTAAAATAAGACCTCGTTTTACAACTTTACCAGTTTTGTAACATAATATATAATCGAAATCATACTTTTACATAAGTTCTTGTTATATTTTCTGTGATATAAATACACCAATTGTATTTAATAATATCGCTGAGTTTTTTGAAATGTTTATATTATATTAAATAATAATGTACTTAATATAACTCACACGAAACCATCAGTTTTATTTTAAAAAAATTTAGTACGGATTTTATTCGCCTAGGAGGTCTACTGAATCGAAGATGATCTTATAAAATAAAGTCTTACAAACATGTTGTCTTAAATTTGAAAAACTTAGAAGAAAATGTAACAAATGCATAACAGCATAATAAATTTTAAATAAAAATAAAAAAATTAGAAATATATAATTATACCCACTAGGTTAAAATCAAAAGCTACAAAATTTTATCGTAATAAAATTGAAGAAGTATCAAGATATTATTCAATTGGAATGTTTGTTTCATGTAACTTCACTATTAATACAAATATTAAGCCTACTATTGACCGAAGTTAGTAAGTAATGTATTTGTATTATTTTGAACAGCAAGAAATATAATATAATCAACATAGTGTGCACTATCATATAGAAAAGCAAAATAAATATAAAATTTTGCTAATGAAATGGATACGTGATGTGTATTAACGTTAGATTATTTATAATCATATTATGTGAAAATATAAAAAAGCATTTATTATGTGAGAAACATGTGTGAATGATAGGTATTTTTATTAAAGGTTAAATCAAATCATTAAAAATGGTATTTTTTTTACAGTGTAGGAAAATTTCATTGGAAAATACTAGTAAGTACATTATTATAATAAGATAATAATTAGTTTAATAATATATAATATTATATAAGGTTATATCGACAAAATTTAATGTAAATAGAAATATGAGCCGAAAGATTTCGAAGAAAAGACAATTTAATTGGTCGCAGATGACAGCAGCTTATTTTTTTTTAAATAAGTTACTCCGTTAAAGTCATTCTTTAATAATTTAAGAAACATTTTTAACATAAATAAATGGAGTACAGCAGCGCTTTTTTATTGCCGATTTTTCAGTTTCAACAAGTAACATAATTTTCTAGTTAATTATCAACTTAATAAAATAATTCATAAAAAAGGCACGGATGATAAAGCCAAACATTTTCAATGTTTTATGGCAAGTAATTTTAATGTAGTTATTGATTGTTAGTTTGCTCTCAAAATTTTACGCTAAGATCTTTAACTGATTAAATTCGCGCATTCATTGAATAAAGAAATAATAACACCCACGACCCTCTTGTAACGGAGAAAAAATTGCATTTATGAATATTGGAATCGAGTTTGTTATATCGTCACCTATTTATTAAAATAACTATTTCAGTCTGGAGTATAAAGATATATATCAAAAGCAATTCATATTGAAATTTCTTTGTTTGATTGATTTTTACGAATATTTTTTATTTTATTAATTTTCTTCGCGTTGTACAATTATATCCAGATTATTTGAAAGCTCAAAAGCCAACATAGCTTTACATAATAAATTCTTCACATAAAATATAAGCACTACGTCCCGCTACTGCGTAGCACTAAAGGCTACGTCGTAGATGTACTAATACATGAGCTCTGACTAAAATTTCTGTAGAAAGGGTAACAAGTAAACCAAACGACGGTATGTTCTATTGTGCACTGAGACACTTGTATTATGGGATAATCCTTGTTTTTTAAAGATTGGATTAAGTTCTCCTGTGTTTCATTTCAGGAAGGTCTTATCCGGAATTGAATATCTGTATGTTGAATACGGGATGTGTTGCTACGACAGATTTATTTAAAAAGTTGCGATTGAACATTATATTATATCTGTTAGCCTGTTTAAAATTTGATTAAATGTTTACGTAAACGTAAGCTTATACATTCATGTTTGTAACTTTTATGAAAACGAAAAGTATTAGAATTATCTGATATTTCCAACCAATAACGCTGTAGAGGCCATAACAGGTAAAGTTCACCATCGCAAAGAGGCTAGTATATATTTTAAAATATCGACTTTGGAAAGGACGTGACCCACACATAGCAAATTTTATAGGAGGCGCAAAAAACGTGTTTTGATGATAAATCAAAAGGGCCATATGTAAATAATGAATTATACACAACCTTGAAGTGCAAGGAGACTTCTAAACTGGTGTTTAATTGACATAATCTAATATTAATTAAGGAAATTGTCTAGGAAAAACCATTATTTCAGTCTTTTTTCTTGGTTTTAATTATTTACAAGGGCATCTTTTTCAAACTTAAAAGATAAATTTAGATACTTATTCGGCATTTGCAGCTTGCATCCTTTTGATAGAACGTATATCATCAAGTTTGGATTCATTGTGTTTATCGAAAAAAAACCTGTTTTCAAAAAAGTGTGGGTTACGTCCTTTTTCCGTTAGATTTTCGATGGATTCGGTGGTAACCTAGTGGAAGTTCATTTTAATATAAAATTTAAAATATCTTTGATTATTTCACGTATTGTGTTACTAATAGTGACACGTGTTTCGCCTCTTTCAGTGGCATCTTCAGACTATTTTACTATCAAAAGGTTGTTTAAGTAATAAAGCACGAATGATTTTAATATTATAAATACTTGTTATATTATAAAAATGGGAAGCAAAGAGGGTTTCTATATAATATATATGTATATAGTATATATATATACAGTCCATACAAGCATGCTATACTGCTGATTATGAATTTTAATATTATTCACTGAATATATTTGAAAGACTTTGAAAACTTTCAAGGCTCACCTTTTAAAGCAGATTCCCGTGTCTTTATTTACCCAGGTTGCCCCGTCCCAAAACTAATCACGAGTGTGTATGACATTTTGCTGGACTTTGGGGAACAAAATCAAGCCTTTTTGGTATGGGCAGTTAGGGAAAACTGCGACGCATTTACGAGTGACATTAAGGTGTTATACCCTTCACATACAGTATATAGCTAAACAATGCGAGACAGAGCAGAAGGACCATTTTTATACGCAGGGTTGATGTGGTATTTTTTTTTTTTAAATAAATACGACAATTAATAATAATATTTACTGTTAATAATTAAATTTCGACTATTAATATAATTTATAATAAGTAATAAACGCCATAGCAACTATTACAAATAATTTATATCACATTAATTTTTTATAGAAAAAAAAACCAATTGTATGAGGAATGACTGGGCTTGCTAGGATTCGTATCGGACTATTTTAATTTTTAATTTTCGCCCTGAGGATTTATTAGAAAATGGTTTTTGATACAAGTCCATATAATGATTGAAAAAAAAAGATTTACACAATCAAAGTTTACTTTTCAGTATTTGAGTTCACGTTTCCGCTACCAAAAATGTTATACAAAATTGATTTTATATCACATGATTATGAACTAGTTCAGTGCTTTTCAACCGGTGATTTGCGAACCAACAAGGAGTCTGCCGATGTTTTCTTCAGTTTTAAAATAGTGAGCGCCCATGTTTGATTCTAATCAATTATCATCATTCAACTGCAACTGGAAATGATTACATTGTATTTTTACTAACAGCTATCAAATAAAACATTGCATTAAAGTTCAATTTCAAAATTCGAACTTTCAATCGTTCAATATATATACAAAGAAAGCTCATAATGGTTTATTACTAAGCTGCGAGACTGGCCAGAAAAAAATACGTCAATTGTAAAAAAAAACAAGACAGTTAAATGAAAACCTTTTGGATTAGATCAGCCATACTCAACCTTTTTTTCCTCCGGGCCGCATTCCGATATTTGCTTCTTTACGTGGACCGCAACATATTTATGGCATACTCCTTTTTTTTTAGCTCACCGAGGAATTTGAAATCCACGATTTGGTATACTTTTTTCCCAGATATCTCTGAAACTCCTTTTTTTTTAGGTCACCGAGAAATTTGAAATCCACGATTTGGTAAGAGCTTACTGGGCCGCACATTAGGGCTTACTGGGCCGCAGGTTAAGTATGGCTGGATTAGATTGAATATTGCTGTGAAGTAGTTGACGAGTCTATTTGAGGTAGCGATCATCCGATTGACGATTCAGGGTATAAGCTTTCTGAAGACAACAAAATAGTATTGTCACAACAAAATTACAAGAAATATAATTATATTTACAACTTTTTATTTGATTCGATTCTATTTACTATATATTATGTCTATAATACGTAGTTATTTCGATGAAATTTCTAAACCAGTTTATTTTAATAATTTACCCACAAATTACTATAACTTTGTTGTTGTTATTGTCTAAATTTAGTCTTAAACACAATACTTCCGCGTTCAACAACTGTAGTTAAAATATATGACCTGCTATTTTCAGATGAGTGAATTTCGTTTATAATATTATTTGCCCATACGTTTCAAGTTATTTATCTTTGATCTAGATTCGCGTAAGTTAACTTAATTAATACGAACTAGAATTTGATCGAGTAAAGGAAATTTATAATTAATTGTAATTGTTTTTAAATAATATCGTAATGAAGTAGTGTAATTTTACATTTTATCAATCAAATCGATAATTAAAATGTGAATTGAATAATTTAAGTTTATATTTTTTTGCAAGATTTGTTTTCCTAAATTGATGTTGAAAACTGCTATTTACCCTTTTATAATCAAACTTCACCAAGTTGACAATAGTTTAACATATTTATGTCACCAAAAATAGCTGTAGCGTATCTGTAGTTTTTTAATGTTTTGTGATAAACAAAGATCAATAAAAAAAAATATGCTTTAAATAAAAACGATTATTGCGTATTACTTTTGATATTTAAATATAAGTATTTTTGAAACGTTAATCTAAAAAATTTGAATAACTAAAATTCAAATAAATGTAAAAATACTTAGTAAACAATGTTATAATGGAGACATTTTAGTATTATTTTAGTTTGAATTGAAGATACTTAATTTTATTCAATTTTTGATTTTAAAAGTAAAAAAATAATAATAAATAAAAAAATGGTTTTGAATTAAATACATAGTAAATACAAAAAATAAACCAATACAACACTGATATATTAAAATACTATTGATGTTCCTAAAATTTTAAAAGATATTTAAAGTGACGATACTATAACCCAGGGGTTACCAACCTTTTCGGACCCTAAAGAGCAATCTAAAATATTAGTAGAGCGGCGAGCACCACATTTTTTCAAAATCTCAAAACCCACGAATTTACCGATTTGCCCAAAATATCTCCGAAACTCGTTTTTTTTAGCTCACCGACGAATTTGAAATCCTCAATTCCCTGTTCTTTTTCCCCAAAATATCACCGAGGAATTTGAAAATCAAGTTGGCGGGCGTATCGGAATCAGTCGGCGGGCGCCGTGGCGCCCTTGTGCACAAGGTTGGTAACCCTTGCTGTGACCAATAATGTGTACAAGAGTAATTATGATCTTCTGTTATCATTCGTAAGAATCGAATATTACATTAAAAAAGTGATAAGAGGTAACCCTGATTTCAAATAATACATTCATTTAAGCAGGGATAGAAATATACGCAATAAAGCAGAATTTGTCTTTGTGGAACACAATAAACATTATAATTTATTAATTTGGCTGGATTTTGTATAAAGCCTTTTGTCAAAAATACTACGAATAGAATTGCTTTATTTTCAAAATTTAAATAAATAAATATTTTGCTAGAATATGAATTTTGTTGTATTTGGGAGATGCCATTTTTATTTTTGTAATAAATACCTCCTGGGGTGCTCTAAATTCAATTAATTTAATTTATTTTTTATCTTAGATATTGTAATTTAAGCTATTGTCGTGTCAATGTAGAACATATGAGGGCATTTACCGTAAGAATTTGTAAATGAAAGTAATGATGTTTTGAAATTGATTGTTTACAAACAAAACACAAATTATTGGAATTGTGTTATTTGATAATTAATGATATTTGATAATAAAAAGGGTTACAGTCAAATTATCAGTTGAATACAATTATATTAATCAAATATTTTTATATAGAGCTCTTAGCAAACAAATTTTATCTACTTTTCATGGAGTGCATAAAGATGGAAAATAAATATATATATACATAATTTTAATCATTTAACTCTATCACTCATGCCGGCTTACTTGCATATAGGGAAAATAAGAAATCTTTTAAATAGTTCATCGTAATATGGAAAGCAGTTATTAATATTAAATGAGACATGACATATTACTATGACAAAGTATGTGTGCGAAAAATTGGTACAAACATGTTCACATACAAATTACAATTAAAAGATAAACAAAATAAATAATTTACAAAATAAATGATAAGTTTCTCCTACAAATAACAATTTGTCCGTTGAAAAAAATTAAACCCCAATTCAATTAAATTAAGTAAAAATATACTAAAATTCTAGAAATAATAACAAAATTGACAAATAGTATAATTTAACAATTATTTTGAGTCACTTAAATAATTAACTAACGATTAATGTAAAATAGCATAATCTGAAAAATTATTTATTGTTTTATTATTTCTTTCATGTTTATAATTTAAGCAATAAAAACTGTTTACTCGAATGTCTAAAGGTGTTTAAAGGCGAAACCCAGGTAATTTAGTGATAAAATACAACATATGGAATGAAAAATATGTGCATGATTAAAATTTGCGTTCTGCCTGATAAAGAAAATTATTTGAAAGTAACTATTTAATAAATATAAATGTTTTATTTTATTAGTAAAAACACAATATTCCTTTGTACTTCATTCCACTTTATTTAATGTCAGGACCGGTTTCGCTCATTACGAGCATCGTCAACTGAATGAGCGAAACGCAATGAGCGAAACCGGTCCTGACATATTAAATAAAGTGGAATAAAATACAAAGGAATATTGTGTTTTTACTAATATAATGCCTTTCCACCAAGTATTGACAGTGAACACCCTAAAAGTGGTTTTGTTTAATTTCTATTCAATTGATGTGTCTTCCAAGCTCGGAGTAGGTATAGCTCTGTCGTATTTCGTTTTGAAAAAATATGTTTTGCCACAGTTATTAATGATTTATTTTTCTACAACATATGTTAAGAATGAGAGAGTATACGTTTATGTCTTGAGATCAATGGAATCAAAGACCTAGAACGAAATTGTGAAGGAATCTTCTACGAAATAGCAACATGGATCACGTACTGGAGGTAGCGAATGATTTTATCTCATCGGAAGCTCGCATCAACGATGATGGAATATGCAAAGAAGATATAAAGAGGCGAATCGAAACCGCTTTGAATGTTTCGGCTGGAAAATACATCGAGATTCAGAGACATCAGTGCTTGGTATGTTTCATGTTTTACATAATATATAGTCAAACGATTGACCTTAGGCTTCAGAGCTTAATACCATTTCCGGGATTTCGAGATTTACTGAAAAAAGAAATGTAAATTATTTTCGATGTATTATCATTTTTAGTAATAAATGATTGCACAGTATATCTCAGTTTGCTTATGTAATATAATTTTTAATATATCTACATAATAAAGATATAAATTGTGGTCTCACTTCACTTCCTTTCAAATTTTGAACCCGTAAGCACCAGAAAACAATGTATTTTTGTCTTATTTTATAACCAATTCAGTCGTAATCAATTATTTTTAGTATGTGATCACCAGCATCTTGGCGGTGAAGTTTCAGTTATAAAACTGTCGACTATTTTTAATATTATGTAAATAAAGCTCAACTTGAAAGGCTTCCATATATGAAATAAACACTAAAACCCTTGTGGTTATAATATGTATATCTGTGGGTTAAAATAACTTAAGTCTAACTCGTAATATATTTGTACTACAAAATAAATAATCTTATTAGCATTCCAAATGCAAGCAATAATGGAAACAGATTGAACATAACACAAAAATGTTACTGTTTTGTCGACTTATGTAGTAGTCTAGTAGTAAGTATGTAACTTCACCTTCTTCTTATGTAACTTCACCTTAACGCTCGCTGGCGTGTTGATGCGTAGATTACAAGGCGGCTATTGAAATTCTATAACTGAATCCCAATCAAAATTTTTGAGGGTAGCGAGTGAGTGGTCCATAAGAATCGGCGATATATAACTACTAAACGATTTGGCGTCTCAATTGGATGGAGTCAGACAGGCCTGTTTCTTAGCTTCATTCCTCTTTGTCGTTGATTCCATTACAAAGAAGTCCATTCCATTCGACCAAGTTCCAGCCGTTGCTCCCGATTTGAGGCTATGCGACCTCGAGTATGCCAACGAAATCGTCATATATTGATAATCTGTCGATGTCGATGACAGATATTCAAGAGACAATGGACAGGTTGCAGAGCAACTAGTATTCTGTTGGTCATGTCAATCTGATTGAAACCAATGTGTTCTGCAACAGTGCCTGTCTGCATTGTCTTAGACTACCATCTGATAAGCGCGAGGCAAAACATTGAGAGAGGCGACGCATCAAAGGAGATGATCCGATTAAGGATAACTTAAGCAAAATTTAAATTACTGAGGAAAGTCAGGAACTCACAGATGTATTATGTCATTAACCAAGTGCCTTCTGTTCAATGCATTCATCTTGACAGTGCTACTTTACGGTTGCATCTTACATTGCGAGCATCATACGTAATCATAAATAACCCGTATACCAAATTATTATTGTACTATCGATTTTTAAATGACATTTTTCAAAATATTTTTGAGAGAAAACAACACTACGTCAATGAAAACGACTAAAGCATATTCAAGAAATGGTTTCTATATTATTATAAACGTAATATTACTTTACACTAACTTTCCAAGATTTATAAATAAACGCGTCGCTTAACTGACATAGTAAATTACTATAGATTAAAGGTTAAAAGCGGTAGCCGTCGATAATATTAATTGTTTTCTTGGGTTCTAAAAAAACCACAATCGCTTTTCGGATATCGAAACGAAGCGGTCCTATCGGCGTGGAACTTTTCCTATGATTTCTTTTAGTTTATCTAGATGGCGGGCAATAAATCTTAGAAAACCCAATCTTTACGACGTCGATAGCGATATATATCGCGGCCGTGTCCGGACCAAAAGTTGTTTTCACTCGGAGAAAAAATAATAGCTACCTTACTTAACATAATATAGTAATGTGTAATACGAAAATCTTATTACACATATACTATTGCGGAGAAAAATATTAATCAAAACATCCACTGTAATATATTTTTTAAATTTATTACATAGAGTAGATATTTCGGATCACTCAACAGGAATTGTAAGTGATTATGACTTCTGTCGTTGTTGTAGCAGATCGTTTTGATGATGGTGTGAAACTGAAAGAGTTATCAACTGTATGACATAATTATTTTGGATTTTATGCTATAATTTATTTATATCGACTAAGATTTTCTATCCAAAGGCATGGATGTTATTATACTTCACCACTAACACCCTCTATATGAATGAGGTTGATTGCCTGATTGATTAAGGGTAGTGCTACCTTTCGAACAAAACTTAATGACTGAAAAGTTTTTTTTTCACCTAATATTGCTTTATAATCGGTGCATGTGTTTGGAAAAACCATTCAGAATATTTTTTTTGCCTATTTATCTTAATTATGTCGATTATTATTTTATTCAATTTTATATGACCACATCAATTTTCATGAAGCGTCACCATCAGAAGGCTACCTTCAATAGCTTGGAGATGCTTGGTGGGTCAGACAACGACGGTGAGACACCTCCGCCATGGATCGCCAGATCTATTTAAAAACAAAATAAGAAATAAAAATACCACAAGTATTGATTTTTTTTAAAATTCCCTAGTGTACTCAACGTTGTATCCACCACCACCCGCTACGGCTACACATACTCTTCTTATAGGGTGTATTCCGTAGCGTAACAACGTTAGTCGTGTTCAAAATTTTGTCAGAAATGTCCTGAGAAGAAATTCCTCAAGACGGTTGCATGCACTACAGTGTGCAGAAATTAAAAGTTAATAAATAATCAAGTGCAGTTGAAAATAAACATTTTATCTATTTAACTCAACTCTTTTTTCCAAAAGACGCGGAGAATTCTTTAAATGCCCTATACTTTGCCTTAGATGCAACCAAGTCGGCATGACCGACGAGGCCGGCAGATCCGACAGATAGTCGTATAGTCTTGAGAAATTTTTCCCGTTCGTTATTTAAGTCTGGACATTCCCAGAAGATGTGATCAGCATCCTGAATCATATATCCGCATTTACATTTAGGACTATTCACTAACCGGCCAAGCTGGAAAAGCTTGGTAGCGAACTAACCGTGACCAGTTATGAATTGGCTGGTCCAGAAATTAGGAGTCAGTACTTTGGTTATCTCCATTCGCCATTTAACATTCGGAAAGAATTTAAAAGTTTGCCTCCCCTTTGAAGATTTCTCCCATCGAGCCTGCCAAACTTTCATTGCAGCTTCTATCGCTTTGAGGTTTGACTACAGATTACTGAACCAGTCAAATCAATAATGAACAGGCTAGTTTCGCTAGAATACTCTTTAAGCTTCGCCGGTTAGTAAATATACTGCCATACAAATTTAGCGCCATAAAGCAGGATGTGGAACACATCCTACGAGAGTGTAATTTAATGCATAAAGAAAGAGAAGAGTAGCGCAAGTTGGTCCTGCCATTCTTCCGAACAATTTTCCACGCTGACTTGGTGGCTAAAAATAACCGATATTTAAGAAATTTGTAACGTCTTACGGATAACGAACAAGTTTTATCTCATGAACACTTTTAGTTTGTCCAGAAGAACTTTTCTGCACACAAAATACACGCTACCAAACCTTTGAAAGATGAACATTGAAAACTTCCAGTTACAGAAAAAACCTATAGATACTTCACTGGATAATGCCGTATAAAATTAACGGATAGAAACGCAGTGCTGGTGAAAGAGGGCAAGTAAGTGTGCACACGAGATAAATATTTCTATATCTCACTTGGCGATAAAAAACGGTTGATTTCCATTTCAATATATTGGTCTGTGGAAAAGCGACAGCTTAATTTTCCGGAAATTTTGATGTCGGATTGCAATGTCGTTTCGTAATAGTGAGGGGAAGGAAATTGTTGGGAAATGCGTTTTAAATTGGCCGACAAGTACTGTAGCAATTTTACACACATGTTTCCGTGTAATATGCGCCGTCATAATTTCACAAAAATGAATGCAAATATAATATGTTCACTGTATATCCTCACATATTCGCTTACAGCAGATGTTGCTCGGTAATGTATTTAATATTATATTTTGAATATTTATATCAACAATATATGCAAACAAATATCATTAATTGAAATCTAAAAGCTTTATTGATAAAATGTTCCCATCACAACGAAAGCCAATGGCTTATTTTTATTATTTAATTTAAAAATAATGCAAACAAATATTGCCAATTGTATGCATGACGAGTTATTTAAATTTAGCGTTTAAATAAAATATTTTTAATCTATTCCTCAGTAACTTTGTGCATTTAAAAAAACCCCTTTACTGATGAATTGTATTGAAACTTAACTATGTAGTTAAGTGTTCAACGTTATTAACTCCGGTTACGCTGTACACAGATTCGAATCCCAGTACGTTTTAAAATTGATTTTTCGATAGATTTATAAGTTTTTGTCTGTGATGTGCAATGTCTAGATTATTTTGATGTATCTTATTCATAAAACGGAACTAAGCGAGAGTGAATACTTATCTTTACTTTTGGATAAGGTTTGATCAAAAATAAGGGTTTGATCGACACAGTAACAAGCATTTTACGAAAATAGCTAAAGGTAACATAAAATTAAATTTGATTTTTTTACTCCGCTTGTGTTACATAATCTGAGACGTGTTTCGCTTCTTTAAGAAGCATCATCAGAAAGAACGTCGCAAAGTTTACAAATAATTCTAATTCTTATGTTATAATTTTTTTAAAAAGACGGTTCTCTTTCCTATTTTACTACACGCAAGGAGAGGGTAAGATATAAACATTTATATAACTAATTACACTTTAATGGCTTATTTAAAGTACGTTAAATCTCAATGGGAATAAGTTCAGCAATAGTGAGCCTATTATTTTATTAAAAATGTTTCACTTCTATGAATGACTTTATTTTTCTTGTTTTATAGATTAATAAGAAAGAGTATTTCATTTGTTTTTATTAAAATTAGGCCAAAGGGATGTGGATGCCTTCAGAAAGCCTCAATTTTCCTCCCAAACCGATTATAGTCTACCGTATTCGGCAAAACTAAAGGATGCTGGCATTTAGAGGAACCAAATAAATTGACCGGAAACAGGGAATCATGAGGTACCGCGTGGCATATGCTCCATATAGGAAAGCAAATAAAAAGAGACTTGTTTGTACAAAAGATTCGTAAATATTGTTCTATATTCTTAAGAATAGGTCGAATAAATTTCGCAGCAAATTTACGTTTGAAAACTTTTTACTGCCAAATAAAGTTTACAATGTGTTTGGATTAACAAAATTTGCTGCATAAAGAGGTATCAAGCAATTTATTTTTATTGATGTTATAAATATGTTACTATAAAGGAGGGAAAAATAAATGCATGCCAATGTGTACTTTAATGGATGCGCCACATGCGCGCAAAGAACTACGGCAGAAGGAAATAACAAATGGTAGGCAGCATGTTAAAAAAATCTTTTTTCGTCTCAAACGCCGAAGCCTACTTTTCACGTGAAATTTCCTATGGTTGTTAAGTGACTCATTTTATGAACGTTAATTTCATTCGATTAAAAATGAGACGGAACCACTCACTGTTTGCGGCTTGGATAAAATACCTAGAAAGGTGTCAGTGGCCAGGAAAAATAATTTAAACTATTATTCACATTAAAATGATTTTAAGAGGACATATCCTTATACTTTTGAAAAAAGTCTATTTTGTCAATTTTGAGGATTAAGGTTTTCCTATCAATTCTTGGCGGAAAGGAATTATATTACACTAAAAACAGTGATTTCAGTTTAAAATGCTCGCAATCAGATTAAACCGGCCCTCATCTTGAATAAATTTTGTGGTATAAGTAAAAATGTTTTTTATTTTTGTTTATATAAAAAAGTATTATTTTACGTAATCGCATATATGATTGATTTCAGATATTATCTTTTCTTATCTCTCTTTGCACTGGTTTTCTTTTGACACGTAATTATTATATCAGTCTTGCGTTTTAGAACTTTGTTTAAGTTTTAATTAGGTACATCAGATGACAGCTATAAACTTTCTTCGGCCGCCATCTTGAATGCTAAAGATAACTATTTTGACACAAGCCAATTTTATATAACAATTTTTGTAGCTTAGTTCAGTACTGCCATCGTTCCAATATAGCACAAAAATGACATTTTTACAACAAAAACGATTTTGACCAAAACGTGATATAGACTAATATTTTGTTAACGGCTTCAATTATGTATGAAATTGTTAATCTAACGAATACCGCCTCGAAAGCGAACGAATTACCACTACTCTTGAACACTTGGTTCCAATAATGCATTTTTATATTTAAATTTATTTGACTAATATAAAATGTTAATTACTTCTGAAAATGTGCACTGGTACTTTCGCGCAATTGCTTGTTTAGCCCAACCATTGAACTCCGTGCGCGTTTGTTGGAAGCCAAAGAATATCTTTAGCGTTGCAGTCACTGAGAAGTACAGTGTATAAAAATAGGCATTTCCATATTACCTAATGATATTTTTTGTTGTTGCTTTATTTGCTATTTGCTATTTGTAATTTAAATTAGACCGGCTCCTAAAAACAAAATCTTTGTGTGCTACAAATCTCTTCAAATCGATGACTTTAATTTATTGTTTTTTATATTCAAGTATTGCTTGGTATGCTAGTTATCATTAGGCGCAATAATAACGGGTTAAATATAAAATGTTAAACAATAAAGAAGAAAACAATAGCACAACATAATTAAATAAATAGAGAAAATGCTTATATACCCAGGAAATTAATTGATTAACTAAAAATCTGACTAATGCGACGAAGATTTTTTTAGAGAATTAAGAATATGGCATCTGCCACACGTATACAATTTGTAAAATAAAAACTTTTTACTTGATATAACAAATGATAAAAGTGGTTAAAAGACTATAAGCTAAAAGTGTGCGATATATAGACATAGAAATTTATACAAGAAATTTGTTTGGGAATAAAAAAAATACTGATTTTGTCTAAACATTTTCTTTGTAAGAATTACTTCAAAATATAGAAATGTAACAAAATAAAACCGGTTCACCGGTTTTAAGATGTTTTAATAAAGTATTTTAAAAAGCGCTCGATGTTTGAATGTCATTTAAAAGCTGGGATTGACAAAAATAATTGGATTACCACCCTTTATGAATCACACAACTAGATGTAAATATATGTATATCCGGAGACCAGTACCAGACGTTCGGTAAATGAGTGTCTCCAAATTCGACACAATATTCACGTCCGACATTTGTGTCTGTTTACTTTATATGATTTTTAATCTATGCACTTTTTTATTAGTAGTTTAGAGTAAGCATTATTATGATATAAATATCAATGTTGTAAATTAAAATCTAACGATACAGTTCTTCAGAATATGTTTTTCAGAGAAGCAAAAAACGTGACACATTTAGTTACGCGACTAGTATAATAATAATAATGTTACCAATTTTAAGTTACATTCATGATAAACTCATTTCAAATTGTGCTATCTATTTTTTTTCCTAAACAAATCTTAAAGAAGAATACAAATTAATTAAATATTAAGTGAGCTGACCTTTAGATCGTTTTCTGCGGCCACGCTATGTTTGTGTGAGAGTAATCAGCGTAGTCCATTTTATTAAGTACATTTTTAATAGATTGGTTGGGATGATCCCCATGTCGCTGAAGATCTTCTTCGACAAGTTCATGACGTGTTTGAGAATCTGGTCTAGAAGTTTGTAAAATACTTGGTAGAAAGGCATTATATTCAAAAAAATAAATACTCATTTGTAATAATTCCACTTTTATTTAATAAGATGAGGACCGGTTTCGCCCATGACGAGAATTATCATCAGTTGATAATGCTCTTCGCGCTAAGGATTTTTTTCTTCTTGATAAACAACCGCTGTGAAACCTTTTCATAATCAAATAAAATCACGATAAGTATAATCTATTTATTTTTTGATTGATATGTTTATTTATAGCAAAGAAAACACGCACTAACATACTATATATCTCTCTCTCTCTCATTCTGCCATCGTATGTGCAGAGAGCGTGTTTGTGTGAGAATAAGCACTTGTTTGAATTTTTGAATATCAGAAAATTCCTAGCGTACATCAAATACTATGTCTATCTGTTTTTATCAAGCGATTTGAGGACATGTTGAAAAATAGCTCAAAGCCTTCTATTCATTCATCTTATTCATCTTATATAATTCAAAAATAATTTGCATAAATTTTATAGTTGCCAAATACTTTCAGCAAAAAAATCGTTCAAAACAATTGTTATTCATAGTTATGTTTCATTTTATAAAGTAATAAAAATGGTGTTTTTTTAAATCAAATTCCGCTACCAATGGAGAGCACATGGCCTCCTAATAGAGGTATCTCAAGATAACTAATGTTTGTTTCTCAGTCACTTAATTTCTCTTTTCTGAAGAGAGTAGTAGAGATATAACGATAATGCTAGGACTGGACTAGTGGATAAATTAACTAATCGTTCTCGCTACGTCAGGTTATTAAAGGATCGGAAGGGTGGGAGGTAATTTTTCGACATCACAAACACGCATGTCTTTGAATAGAAATCGATAAATTAGTCGAAAAAATGCTGTTCGTAGTGGGACTCAAACCCGTGAGATCCAGCACGGATGCCAACAACGCTAATTCACTGCGCCATAGGACCCGACTTGGTGCTTAATTCGTGTTAATTGTGAGTAAAAAAAATAATATTTCTCGTGTAACAGCAGTGTGCTTTTTGAGCAGTCTCGAACATTCGAACTTGCAGAAGTTGTTGTTCTGAAACTAAGATTAATAAACGAAATATGTTTGCTATAACAATTGAAAGCCTTATTTGTGATGCGTTGCAATTGTTAGACGAACCAACAGTGGGATTTTAAACACAAGCAAGTTTATTGTTAGATGTGCATCGTGTATACGAAGCAAATATTGTTGAAATATATTCGGAATGTTAATAGTTTTTCTTAAAAATATTCCACATAAATTATAAAAAAAAACTGTTAAGTGTTATATTCATAAAACTATTATCTAGTGGTTTGCATAAATCGAGTTAGTATTTTCAAATAATTTTTATGTGCTTACTTTTAATACTGTTTAATACATTAGCTTGTTTTATTGACACATGCATGTTTATATTTACTATACATTTATGCTTTAATCTTTGTACATATATATTTATTAATAAAGGTTTAATAAGTGTTTGAGAGTGTTTTAGGCAATTTGAGCAGCGGTGGGCTGCCAATATCTTAACTAGAGGCTCGGTTAATCTTATCCATTTACTTGTAACCATTTTTGCTCCCAACGTGGAGCATATGGCCTCCTATTGAAAGTATCTCAAAAAAAGTTTTTTTTTCTACGAGGACTGTTTGTTATTTAGTCGCTCAACCTCTCTTTTCCAAAGAAAGTAGTAGGGATAGAATAATAAGACTAAGACAGGACTAGTGATTAACTCAAACCCATGGGGACTTCGCACGGAACTTCGCACGGAAGCCCACAACGCTGATCGAAAAAATGAATTGGCTACTGAGTCTTGTTTCATAATAAAATTTAACCATCTACAGAAATTGCAGTTAGGTGCTGATTTGATCTAAGACGAATGATTTTCTTATCTTTACAAGGGGCTCGCCGGCCACGCTGAAATTTAACAAGGGGCTCGCGCGAGCCCCCCCGAGCCCCCTCCAGCCCATCCCTGAATTTGAGTAATTGTTCACTTTTGAGCAGAACTGTTTCTGAAAATATATTTTGTAGCATAAATTGTATGAATGTATGTTTATTAAAAAAAATAAAAATTATTAATTTATTGTTCTTCTGTTTGTGTAACATGACATGACACGTGTTTCGACCCTTTTGAAACGCTTTTAGCTTAACGATATATCATAATATCTCTTTAAAGCACCTTTAATAAAACAAACATTGTATTTGTTCTCATTTTTTACATAATATGAAAAACCAGGAGCGGAACGATGAGTCTATTATTTTATAACCCAGATTGGAGGGATCTACGAGATGAGAATTTAAAAGTCACCCGAAGTCAACTCGAGGAGAAAAAAGACATGCCCAATAAGAAAGAATGATTGAAAAAATCCATAAATATTGATCTTTTTAGGACTTGAGCTCAGAACTTACTGCTAGACTGAAAAATAATATTGACAATCAGTTTCTGAATACGTGAAGAAAGATTTGAATTTTAATCATGAGCAGCTTTTTTTTTTTTTTTAATCATGAGCATGCGGCCCTTTTTAAATTTTGAGGCGGCCCTTAAATCTCTTTCTCAAACATATTTTTTTCACGTAAAACATTTATTTAATAAATGTAAGCAACCTTTTTCTTCAACGAAGGAGAATAAATTGGTTCATAAAAACAGGCTTACAAATATAATGTCAAATTTAAAAAAAAGTTAAAAATTAACAAAGACCAATAACGCATTGACTTATTAATTACATATAAATGAAACATAAATATTTCACAATGAAACGATTTTTGATAAGCAAGTACTCATGATCCTTTTTTTGCATGGCTTATTTGTTTTCGAAATAACACGGTCAAAATAATAAAATGGAACCTATTACTCATTTATCTAAATTTACTTAACGTTTTTACACGTTTTTAAGGCTGTTTTACATGGAACGTACATATTTTCTGTAGAAAAAAGGATTTAGCGTACTTAAAATATTTTTTTTCTTTGCAGCTAGAACCCACGATAAATTTGTTTTATGCGGCCCGCTAGAAAGTAAAGGTTGTGCATCACTGATGTAAAGTAAACAACATAAAAGTAAGGTTGATAAATTATTTTTAACTAAAATTATGCTTATTTAATATCAATTATTTGTATCTAGATATCTTTTTTAATAATGCATACCAAATTGTTCTGGAGTTGTCTTTTAGAATTTTTAACAGAACATCGGAATATAAGTTGTTTTACGAGAACTGAAAAAAAGAAGAATATTGTATCCATATACGTACACCATTTGTGTATACAGTATATTACAGTTTATTTAAAATATGTAGTTACATAATTGAAAAAATCAAACCGAAGTATACGTAAAACTATTAAACCTGATGAAATGACGTGCAGATCGATTCTACTAAGAAAATGTCATACATGTTTATATAGTAACATTATATAGTATTGTAGAGATGTCATACAAATAATATTAAAGTTTTTTATTTGTAAGAACTTGTGATTCAATAATTAATAAAGGAATCGTTTTAAATTTTGAACAGCGTACTTGGTAAATATCAATTGCTTAATAATCTAAATTCAGGAAACTAGATACGAGACATTATAGGGACATCACTATTCACTACGTACAAGTCAGAACTTTCGAAGGGTTGTATTCTAGATTAAGGGCACATGTAAACAAGAGATGACGTAAGGTTCCTTTGAGTGAATTATCTGAAAGGGAAGTCCAGTGTCGTACCAAATTCTAAGATCTATGAAACATTACATATTTATTATTATTCAGTAAATAAAATTTTGTTCTAAGCGGTCAGCGCTTTTTGTTCCGTCGATTACTTTGTGAAGTCGTACATTAGAGTCCCCGAACGGACATTTTGAAAGATTATTTTTTCAATCGATTAATGGATTTTTTTTAAAAGCATCGGTATCGTATTTGATCATAAAAATGGAGCTTAGGCAATAATAAGCCAACAGCCTATTCATAACATTAAATATATTGTTTTATTCAAGCACATCCACAACCATTGTGAAGTTTTATGGTTAAATGAATTGTTTCAACTGATGTTATTTGTTTGAAATTGGTTGTCAGTTTCTTAAAATTGCTCTTTCTGAGTAGGTGTGCATACAAAATAAGGGGTTAGAATATTGTAAACTTACCAGAAAGAAGAGGCCGCTACATGCTCTCGCGAAAACTGCTTTTGTTATCAAATTTGAATTGTTAAAATTTTGTATATTTTTATGCATTTTGTTACTAGCGACGCAGGTTTTTACAAACATTGAAAATAAACTGATAATAAAATTACGTCTGATAATATCCACACTTTGACAATCAGTAGGCATTCCCATGGATATGACTTATCGAACGATAATCAGATATTATTTTAAAGACCTACATAGATCGTAATTGTTTATACGTTACTTTTCCAATTAATTGATCATCATTGATATCACAGTAATAGTAAAATTAATCAGGACCGCCTTTTATACTAAATGACTATTTTTATCCGCATATTATATGTATATACACGATAAAAAAAACTATTTACTAAGCGTTCATCCGTGCTTTTGAATACATGAAGATGGCGAAAAGAAAAACCTAAGTCGTTAGTGACAAGACACATGGATATGCGTACAAAATGAACAATTTAAATTTGATATTAAAATTTCACCAATCACCTTCAGACATTCGTTAGTAAACCTAATTCTAGATTGAAATGTAGATTAATCAAAAAATATATAATGGGACATTTATGTTAATTCTCTATTGTTTTCGTATTCAATTAAAAAATATATGTTTATAACACATCAGATACAGTTTTCATCGGAGAAGAGCACTTTGTATTACGAACGGCTGTTGGAGAGACGAATGGTAAGTCTTGTACGCGGTAAATTTTTGATGTTGTTGAAAAAACAAGAATATTATCAGTATAACATGTGCGCTTGTTAATCATGTGTATAATTAACACAAACTATTTTTTTTTAATATACTGGTGCATTCTTATATTTGTCTTAAAATACCTGTAGCGTATCGGAGAATATATAAAAAAAGTCTGCGGTCAAAAAATCGATCATATCAATCGACATTATAATAAAATGTAACCTTTTTTATGGATTTGAAGCATACTTTGTCGGATTTAATCAATTGATAATTTTGTAATTCCACTGGTTGCCAATGAACATCCGCAACGCCATTAGAATAGCAACGTTTTAAATTTTAATTAAATACTATACTATAATAGCTTTTTATTGCCCAACTTCTGATGCGATAAATTCAAAAACGTTATTTAATCATTACATAGTACATACCGCTTTCTCTCATTCTACCAATTCACAAACATGTAACTCTTTCCTGGCTTACAGAAAACGTTTTTTTAAATAAATATAAAATATGAGTGTGTTGTCCGGATTTGGTCTGATTGTATTGAAATTCCAAACGTAAGCACTGAAAACACAACTCACCAACCAAATATAGTCCATTAATTAAAAATTATATTACAAGTCTAAAATTAAAAATAGCACAGTTGATGTGGAAATGGCAGCTAGAATGACGCGTGCAAACGTCAGGTCACTACTGTTAGTCTGAAAATCTTTTGATGGACAGGCGAAAGCATATTTTATTATATTATATTAAGGGTATGCCTTATAAAGACCATTATAGCAGATATTTAAATCATTCTAAAAAAAAATTGGTTGTCTGTAAAGTCGGTTTACGGACGATAGTTTAACGTGACAACGTCATAAGAAAACATTGATGAAATGATTGCATACTTTTATGAATAAAATGGAATCATTTTTATTGAATTATCATTATTTTGTATGGATACGAAGAAGGAGTGAAATGAAATCTACAATTTTTGACGTATATTTTTATATATTTTTTATTGTATATATTTATTTTATTTATTAATTTTATTTATTAAATAAATATATACAATAAATTTAAATATTAATCTTTCCAGAATTATAAATATATAAAATAAAAAATCTATTATTGTATATATTATACAAATTTATACAATATATATACAATTAATTTATTGTATAATATATATTTTTATATATTATACAAATTTATTGCATAATATATAGTATAATAAATTTATTGTATAATATATATTTTTTATTTTATATATTTATACTGAATATTTGATTTATAATTTATTGTATATATTATACAAAAATATATACAATAAATTAATTTTATTGTATATATTTTTATTGTATATATTTATTTTATATATTTTTTATTTATTTATAATATGTATAATAATATATATAAATATGTATATACAATTTATATATATTATAACAATTTATATAATATATATATATACATATTTATATATATTATTCATTTGTATAATATATTTGACATATATTTATATATATTTGACAAATGTATTATATATTTGGTATAATGCATATTATACCAAAAACATTCGTCAACTGATAAATAAATAAAATTATTTATATGGATTATAACCATATTTGAATTTACCATATAAATTACTCAAATTGACAATATTATATCGCTATAATGTTAAATATTACATGATACATATCCGACTCGCACGCTTGCCGTCGGCGTAACGAGACAAACGGGAAAATGAGTCATGTTTTTTCGTGCATGCAGCGAGCGTTCATCGATTTATAAGACGTTGTCACGTCAAAAAAATATTATAACTTTTATCAAAATGAGCTACTGATTTTATCGACTATAATTTAAATTTTATCATAATGTCTTTAGTTACCTAAAGACGACGTGACGGTACAATCACCGAGTCCACTTTAAATTGTAAATTTGTATATTCCGCAAACAGGATGTCACAGAACTTCACTACAAATATTTTGATGCTAATAGCAACAGTAAACAATAAATAAACTACATATGTAGAACCTGTAAGGTGTGCGCCAAACAAAAAAAGGATTAAGGCTCGGTGTATGTGCAAAAATTGAAATATGGCACTCCATAAAAAATACTGGCAATAATATTATCATATACAAATAGTCTTTTAAAGAATCGCAAAAGACTTCATTTGATTTGACAAAGTGGTGTCATATGTATGGCAGTTTTACAAAGCCTTTATGAAAAATGCAGTTTTTTTAAAATAAACGAGGCACGCAAGATAGTTATACCGTATTTGATTCGTGGCCGAAGAAATTTACGTTGATGTAAGACTGTTTTCATTTTGCGTCACATGCACACAATTGTATTTTATTCGCCTCTTTATTTATTCACTTCTGAGGAATTCAATGAATTGAATATTTATTTTATATCAAAACTTGTGATTTAATCATGACACTCAACTTTTGTACATATAATCCCCGTTCAATAAATAAAAAATAAGATCAAATAAAAGAAAAATTTAGTTCTACAAGAATTATATTGGTTGGTTGCAATGTCGGCTCATGCCTTCGTCAGGACTAGTTGCACAGTTCTGACAACGGCGTGAATTCGAAACTCCCTCCCTACTAAACTAATCGATATACCTAAATCTTGTGAAACTAAATAATTTGTTATATTGACATATAATGGAGCTTCACCAAGAAAATTCTAATTCAATGTTAGAAGTTTATATTCTTATTAAATTCAAAACATTACAAATGTTATAATGAAATTATTTTAATGGTGTTTTTAAGCAAAATAATTAAACATTGTCTCGTTTTTTAAGACGGTGTCATTTCGGAATCGTGCAAAAGAGAATCGTTTGCAATTAAGTAAACGATGGTATTTAAAACAGTTTAATAGTATTTTTTTAAATTTAAAATACCTTGATAAATAGTCTTTATTCATATTCATATATTAGCAAAAAAAAATGCTCAAATTTATCATTTTCGATTAATTAGGACCATGTGTTTGTGAATTAACATATTATGGCTTCCATATTTATAAGAAAGGTAGGTAGATGCTCTGAGTTTAGATATTGAAGCAGTCAAACACTTGTTTGAAAGCTTTATGCAAATAAACACTAAAAGCATCTACAGCCTTATTCAGAATGATAAAAATTAGTTAAATACAGGCTGTGGCGCCGTGAAAAAATATTGCGACTCTGACAACGTTTTTTAACGGATCGACTAAGATTTTAAAACTATGCAAAATTTTGTATAATATACATAACATAGTTGTACAATTTTTTAAATATTTGTTGTATTTTAATTTGATTTAAAAAAGGAGTGATGACTCCGAGTCATCCATTTTTACGACTTCGACTACACAGTACTGGCTAAATATATTATTATTCTACAATTATATTAGTGATAGAAATACATACAATTCGGAGAACATATACAAGATTTTCATTTAAAATTAAATATTCAACAAATAAATCAAATATTTTTCATTTTTAAATTAAATCTTTCAAAGATCGAAACAAACCATGCATATTTGTTTTTATTTTCGTATCTACACCTGATCAAACGTATCGCTAGCAGCTGCTGCTGACATTTTCATGTGAATATTGATGCCATATTTGTTGCAATTTGCCAGTGTAACAGTGGTGACAGACCTTTGCATGTATTTTCAAGAGTGTCACAAATGTTTTTTTTCGATGATCAATCTCTAGGTTATGAAGTTAAATAATATATGTTTTTACATCACGACTATCTGAAAGGTACGTATTTTTTTTTCGAAGGAATGCAAACTTTTTGCCCTTCTTTGCCTTTTCTGGACGAGGAACGAAACCAGTTGGGGCAGCAGGTTAACGGAATGGTTAGTACAGGGATGACGAACCTTTTTGAGTCCGCGTGTAAAAAATCCTCAAATATTATTTCTCGATTGTGTGGCGTGCCCAAGCAGTAAAAAAATGACAAAATAAATTAAACAAAAACATTTGAAAATTAATAAAACGGAATAAATTCATAATTCACGGATTATTTAATCAATTTTTTTTTTTTATCCTTAAAAAAAATATTTTTTGAAATTCTCAAACGTGACACCTCGGGGACGCGTGCCATAGATTCGCCACCCCTGGGTTAGTAGCATCAAATATATCGATGTGTTTGGTTTAAAATCTCTAGTAATAAATAAAATCCTACGTGTTCCACATTGCTGAAACTATGGTAAAGTGGTAAACTTCGTCAGATTCAGTTGCTCAAATCCCAGTACGGACAGTTTCATTTTTCAGTCGGTCAATTGTGGATTTTTATTCGAAGGCATGGATGGATGTTATATTTAAAACTTCCTTCCATCCATCCGATTCTTAGATCTGAGAAAAGCGAAATCAAGTTCATAGCCGCCGGTCCTGTTCTAGCCTTATCCATTTAACATATCTCTCTCTTTAAAAAAGATGATCGAGGTTGAACAACTGAGTAAATAGCAGTTTTCGTAGAATGTTTTCAATGTGCTTGTTGTAAATTTATATATAAAATTCCATGAAAATATAAAATAAAATATACAATTTTTCATATAAATCTGTTAAGTTAAGCTTCTCTAGTAGACTATAATTAAATTATGCTGACACTGTAAAGTTTACACTCTACATTAAGAACTAGTATCGTTCATTTTTTTGTCGATAAAAACACCCTCACATGTATCTTAAAGTAGTCGGAAAATTAAAAAAAAAAATTCACAAGGCTCTGTTGATCATAAAATATAATATTTCTTCTATTCTTATATTTAATACAAAGTCGAAAATTACCTAAAGATAACACTATAATTCATGATCTTCCTATAGTTTATTGGGTCTGATTCGTGTATCTCATCTTAAGATCCGATTCGAGCGGAGGCTTGTTTATACTAGATGTATTTGTAATCAATTTGGATTCAGACATGATATATATTAAACTTCGTGTTTGATTACAATAACATCGGACTTTAAGATGAGATTGCTATTTGGAATGCGAACTAATTGGATTAGCAATAGGTTCTCATTTGTAGATTAGAATTACATCAATATATTTATTCTGGTGTAAAAACAACGGCATTGTTATATGTTTCATATTGAATAATACAATATTATTATTAAATTACTAGCCAAGATTTATCAACGCTTTGATATATGTGTGAGATTAATATGAACTGGAATTATGAAAAAATATACAAGAGCAGTGTTATCTGTAAAAGTTTGCTTAAAGCGATGACAAAAAAAAGTTTGTACATGTGGCATTTATATAAATTATGGAAAATATAAATTGTATGAGACAGTTGGAATATTGGATCGAATTGGCAGTCACTTAGTAAAATTGTACAACCAGCCGTCATGTGTAACAAACTACTGATCCATATGGCAATATAAATCAAGATTCAAAGTTGCCGAAAATATATACAATCAGTTCTCGACTCACGATCACCTCGAATTACGACCATTCGGACTTACAACGACGACGATGATGCTGTCATATTCGATAAATCTATTAAGGGCATCCAGGAGACTATTGATGGGTTAGGAACTAATTCAGGTCCAATTGGTCTAAAAAATAGTACTAGTTACACCAAAATGATGTGTAACCAAACCTGTCATGACTCTGATAGGACCCTTACCAGCGCGGGACAGACATTGACAGCTTCAGATACCTCGGCGTACATATCCCCGAAGACGGTAGTACAAAAAAGGTGCTCACCATTCGCTTAGGAATGGCTGGAGCCACATTCAACTCAATGCGGACTGTCTGGGACACACAGCTGTATTCGATTAAAACCACATGCCACTTATTCAACGCTTGCATTTTGTCGGTATTGCTTTACGGTTGCGAATCATGGCACTTGACGAAGACTCAGAAAAACCGTATACTGAGCATCGAGAACAGATGCTTGCATCGGATAATGGAGGTGAGGTGGTTTGGTTTTGTGAGGAATTCAGAGATAAAGAAGCGTACAAGACAGCGTCCCGTCACGTCAGTGGTTATGAAGAGACGTTGCAACTGGCTGGGTCACGTGCTGCGAATGTCTCCGGAAAGCCTTAATCTTGCCTGCCTCTTCTTTCGACCGGTGGGATTCCGGCGCTCCGGACGTCCGTCGGGTACTACCCATAGGATGTACTCGGTGGAACTGAGGGATGCTGGCATGTCATGGGAGGAAGCAAAGCAATTGGCGGGAGACAAGGAAACATGGAGGTGCCGCGTGGCGGCCATATGCTTCACATAGGGAGCGAACATGGCCAAAGAAGAAAGAAGAAGATTTTTTTATATTTTTTTATAAAATTAGTTCGAGCGGTTTTTGCCTGAGAGTAAGTAGTTGAGTAAAATGTATTTAAAGATTTTTCTATTTGGGACAGTGCAGACAGCTTTAAGAAGCAAAAAAACTGTCGTATAATATCCAAGAAACTGTATTTCATTGTTTTTTTAAATTATTACGGATATATTTTGTAAAGATTTTTCTAATATACTTAAAGACTTAAAGACATTTCTAATATACTTAAAAATATTTAGTATCTGAGAGTTCGTTTGTTAAAGATTCACAGCGATGCGGCAAATATTTTAACTCGACAATTTTTTCTCTATACAATTATCACGAGGTGATACATCAGAATCGTTTTCGACAGGTAAGGTAAAAATCCATACATCTATGGAGCAACCATTTTTATGTTTATTCGGGAACGCGAACTATTGATAACAGTTTCTGACAAAAATATTGATACCGTCGATTGATTATAATAATATGTCTA
Organism: Himalopsyche anomala; assembly: GCA_031772345.1. Taxonomy (NCBI): domain Eukaryota; kingdom Metazoa; phylum Arthropoda; class Insecta; order Trichoptera; family Rhyacophilidae; genus Himalopsyche; species Himalopsyche anomala. The sequence continues at coordinate 3,069,906 of CM062834.1, forward strand.
ATATTTTGTAATTATCTGTGAAATATTACGAATAAAATGTGAGGGTACTATATGGATAGCTTTGTGATTAATGTCAATATTCATCATCTCTGAAAGCTTTCATTTTCGTTAAACAAATATCGAAAATTGACAGTTCATATAATATATATTGATATAACTAAAATGAAAAGCAATTTTTCTTCTATTTTGCCATCTCTTCTTTCTCACAAACATTGCAGAAAATATCAGCTAACATATATTTTTTTGTTTTACTCTTTTGCTTTACCTTGAAGCCGCATAGGAATCAATTTAATTCTACAGTTTTTTTTTTATTCGGATTCCATTTGATCATAATGCGCGACGCAATATAGGTTAAAACATTTGTTTTATGTTTATTATAATTTATAATCTAAAAACAACTTATTTTTTACTATGAAATGTACATATGTCCAATAAAATTAAAGGATTAAGAATATGTACGCAATAGTTATATTGTGAATTAAATGTGGAAGTAAATTTTTTTTAATCATGTCCGCTCTTTATGCAAAGCAAACCGAGGTTTATATTAGTCAAACGCAACTTTTAACTATTTCGATGAGAATCAGATTTGTGGATAAGGCTAGGGTGGTACTAGTGGCAAGCTTATTTATTCCGATACGCGTCAACTTTTGGGAAAAGACAAATAAAAGAGAATTCAAGACATCACAAACATCCGTGTATTCAATCGAGAGTCCATAAATCGTCCAAAAAATTACAATTTTAATATTCTACCTATTGGTATTTAAGCCCACGAGCACTTTAATCGCCGCTGATGCCGCTGAACACTTGGCTAACGGTTTGAAGGCAATTATTAGAGTATTAATAGCGGATTTATTGAATAAATCAATATATTTAGTTTCAACATAAATTGTTCATTCTAGCTAAATAACCGTTCAGAGTACTATTATAAATACATTTTAACTTTTCCGGTTCTAAGCTCAAGAAATGCGACCCCAATACCCACATTTTCTTAAATATCTATTTTAATATGGGTGATACAATGTTTATAATTAAGGTATTCTTATATCATGGTTTTTTGGACCCTTTGTAGTTTATATAAATACGCGATAACGAGATAAGCGCCCGCGATAAGCAATCGTTCATAAGATAGCTGGGCTAAAAGCGTCAGTTGCAAATAAATATGTGTGCTGGGATGACGTCTTTTTTACGCGCAACTTAAAATATGATTATTAATTAAAAAACCACGGATTTTTATAAAAAAAATGTATGAGGAATGATGGAGAGAGATATTTTAAAGCCCTTAGACTATTTTTTTTTTGAAATTCATAAGAATAAGGCCAATAATGAGGAAACCACTGGGGTCCCTAAACGGCCCCCATCGGCAGAGAAGTATTTTTCTAGTCTCCAAGCCGCGAGAGTTTTAAGAAAAAATATGTTGACAATTTATTGATGTGTAATTACGTAGGCTTTATGTAACGATCATAGAAATAAAATTAGAAATTATTTCTTAGAAAGATTGTAGTGCTTATTTCATCTAAAACTGTTATGATATATAAATTAAATAACCTTTTTGGGTGTTCACTCTCAATACTTAAGAGAAAGGCATTATATTCAAAAAATAAACTTAACTACATTTATGAAGGCGTGTAGCTAAAACAGCAATCAACCAAGTTATATTGACATGTTTTAGAATTAATTTTACATTTTTATATTGTTATAATAAAGTTCTAACAATGAAAGTCAAATCATACATCCCATTGAAGAAAAGAGAGCGATTTAACCTGCTTCTTATTAGGTCGAAAATTTAGAAACGATCATGGAACCAACTTAAACATGTGTTGCAGATGCCCCAGGAATGCCTGAATCCTCTCTGTCTCTTTTGCCAAACGGATGAATCTCGTCGTCGTGGAAAACCAATGATGAACATCCATAGGAAGTACTTGGCAGAGTCACTTGGGTATTTTAAGAGAAAGCAAGAAGATCGGCGGGAGAGAATGAATGTTGTTTTAACAGAGAGCGAATATGGTTTTTTTTGCCGTTTCAAAGCTGATACTTTTAAAAACAATGCCGCCATTGATTTATTCGTCTGACATTGCAGTCTCTAGCCAGAACTTATGGGTGAAGAAATAAATGACTCGTAAGAAAGCGAAATGATTTTGGATCGACATGACATTTTGGAAATTACGCTTGAAAGCCACACACACATAAAGATTAAGCCAATGAAAACTAAGTATAAAAGTTTTATCTTTTCACTATTCTAATACAACTTGGCGTAAAATATCTAAAAGTGCCTTTTATTTGCAGTTTTACGAAGTTCTGTGTATTTTAATATAAATGTTTTATATACAAAAATGTGTGATTTATCCATGGCTAATTAAAAGTACGTGTTACAATAGCACTCACGAAATTATTTTGACACGTATATATTTAATATCGTTTAGAACACTTTTATTTTAATAAATATGACCCGTCAAACTAATTAGAATTTCTACTGACAATGAAAAATACTTCTCAAGACGCTTCAAAGATATTTTACGAATTTCCTTTTGGGATTTTGTACTACCTAAATCCCTTTTAATATTCAATTTTAAAATCCAATATTTGAAACGGAATTAGAAATTTTTCACCGTAAATCAATTTGGAAGGTGAGAGATGGTTAATTAAAATAGTGAAAAAAATCACCGCTGGCTTTTATAAATTCCTCTTTGTTTTGTGATTCTTTTTGATTTCATGTTAAGAATTTCATATTAAATATTCAGATCAGATAAGCATGATATAATAATTGAATTAAAGAATCTCTTGTTTATTTGTATTTTTACTTAGTTATTTTAACGAGTGACGTAATATGCAAAATATAAAGAATATAATATAACACTTCAAAGTGAAGAAATTCGTTGTATGGTATTTTATCTTTTCAATATTTATAATATAAATGAGTTCATTGTAATCATACGTAAGAAATAGAGAGTATTTCGTGTTTTGTTAAATCTATTTAAGCACGTCGTGCATTTCATATGCTGGTATATCTTGCATTTAAGCATGCTTACTCCCAATGAAGGTCATATGGATTCCTAACACAGTTTATTATTTAACATAAGTGTTTAAAAGATAACTGCTTGTTACTCAGTTGCTCAAACTGTCTTTTTCTAAGAAATAAAGCATAGAAGAAAAGGCTGAAACAAGACTAATGGTAAGCTAATCACAGTCGCTACGTCCTGTTTTTAAGATTTGCAATCTTAGACGTCAGAGACTTTCATGCCGATCCAAAAATCAATGAAATTACCCGTGCTGGAATTTAAACCGTTGAGCTCCATAATCCAAGCCAACGTCGTTGGCCACTTGTCCAAGGACCAGGCTTAAATTAATTTAATGATTCATAATTTGCCATTTTATCTTTAGAACCAAAATATATAGTATAAGAACGATTCTACTGGGGAATTTTATGATTTGTGTCATTATATACTTAATTATGTTCTATGTTGTTTCATCAACAATGAAATGCATTTTCGTGATGAAATTACATACATCAAATAGAATAGTTATAGTCGATTTCCTCATATAAACCAGCTTTGATTAATCTGACAGTGATCTCCGTCTCCAATCCTTACTGTTTCCTATTAAATACGGTTAGTGATAACATACTAACAACTGCGCTATCACCTTAAAACCTCTGTGATACCGTTGGTAATAGTACCAGACTGGTAAGGCTTTATTAAATAAATTAAAAATCGAACATCTAAGATAAAAAAACTGGATAAATTGTTTTTGTTTATTTTTATTATATTTTATTTCTCTTCTATGGGGTAAAAATAATTTATCATTTCTTGAAGAATACCTTCTACGCGTTATTCAACAGTTATTCTTAAATGACCACGTTTTGTCACCTAAACTTATCACCTATTAGAATAATGTAAACGTATACAATTAACTGCCAGAGTACTAGTAATTAGGTTTAATAGATATTACAATATTAGGAGGTCGTTGACTAGTATTATCTTAATAGTAATATTAATGGGTACTTCTGAGGGTAAGGAAATAATGGTTTGTTTATCCACGAAGGTAAGTTTAAGTGAAACTGTAACAAATTCGAACAGTTCTTCGACAAAACTTTATAAATTTACAAGTGTTTATTTTTAAGCCCATCTTTAACAAAAAATAGGATATTGGGTTACGGAGCCGTGTTTGCACATTCTGTGCTTTATTTAGCCTTCCACTTTTTTGGAAACATTTTTTTTTGATAAAAACCATAGAAGCACAAATCATTCTAAAACCGTCTTTCAAATATTATTTTTTATCAAACAAGATGTCAGGAAATATTAGTGAACATATTTTGATAAAAACAGCAACAGCAGAAAATAAATGAGCTTTAAAGAAACTGTAAGGTGTATGCCAACCAAAAAAAGAGTCTTGGTAGATGTGCAAATATTGTTATATAGCTTTCCAAAACACGAACATCTGATAAAAATATTATGAAAAAATGAAAAATTATAGTTTCACAGTAATAAAGCTATTAGAAAGACCTAAAATTAAATATCTAATGGTTGAATAATGGTTTACAAAAACAGTAATATTTTTGGTATATAAGTTTTTTTTACAAGTTTATTTTTAAACATTTATAATTATTTTTGATTAAAGTAGCTTTATAACCAGGCTTATAGTAGAATTTTATGCTGGTTTTATCGTTATTGACTTACCACTCTTACAGGAAAATATACAATCAGGTGAAAATAATATTATTCATCTAAGTTTGTTTATTTCTATGATGCGAAATATATAGATTTGAAACGCTCAAATTTTGAAATCATTCATAAATCTTGCCACGATCAGAGTTTTTTCTTTCGGTATCTTTATGCATTTAAAAAATTTATCAAATATCGCGTTATATACGATAATTGTTAAAAGAAAATCTTGTTGATGATTGCTTGATACTAAAAATGTGTTATAATTATGTGATTTAAAGATATTTTACTATTTCCGCTCTTAATGTGAATAATAAGTCTAATTTAGAGCATTTGAACATAGCATGTTTTTAATAATGCATGCTCAACACAATCACGTTTTGAGTATACGGAATACATAACACTCGGAAGCAGCACTACACGATCATTTGAATGTATGGCGATGCCGTAAAACGAAATCTGATTCGTTAGTAACAAAACTTGTGGGAACGTACTTAGTTTATGTTTGTTAGATATCCTCAATTATAAAAAAATAGTCTTTTCTACGGGATTTGAATCCGTGACTACGCAAACATAATCAAAGCCAAACAGCAAAGCCAAATCTTCTAGAGGACTAAATAAATAGCGTTGATACGAGCTAGCAATTATTGATACCATTTTTTTTTAATATGTGAACCAAAAGTTTATTTTTATTATATTAGTGATTTAGTAACTTCTGTGTTGCTTATCTCGCGCGAAGCTTTTTATTTGATTATAAGTGAAGGCGCTTTTGATGAAAAGTTTATGAAATATGCGTAGAGTTTTCGTATTTTGCACAATAGTGAAAAAATAAGCTGGATAATATTGTATTTTTTTCTTATTTCCAAATTTATATTTCTGTTTGAAAACACTCCTAGATACCAAACTGTATGAAAAGAGCCTCAACACATGGACAAAGCAATTGAATAGAGCATCAAGTGGATAATATTTTTCAAATATATCTGTTGAAGAACTGTCCTCGGACAGCTTGGTTGACCTGAATGTCTTGGGCAAAAGGGGAAAGGAGGTGTGAAAATGAAATGAAAGATAGTTGATGCTTTATCGACCTTATGTACTTGTGCGATCATCATTTTTAGTTGGGTTAAGGTCATTAAACGGGGTCTTTGGTTAAGATTTTGGAAAGCCTTTCAAGATGTCGAAGTATATTACAGTGTCGAATTGAATAAAGAAAATCGTATCTCCATGACAATATTGTACACCCAATCTTTTTTACGCGTCACATTGGCTCCAGAAAGTGGTAGATATAAAAAAATCGCGTAAAAGAACATCCTGTGCCGCCTGTGTGGTCGAGTGGTCAACATCGTTGGCTTCGGTTACGGAGGTCGCGGGTTCGAATCCCAGTACGGACAATTTTATAAATTGATTTTTCAATCGATTTATGAATTTCTGTTCGAAGGTATGGATGTATGTGATGTCTTGACTTCCCCTCTACCATCCTATCCTATGAACGGAGCGTATGGAGAGCGACTAGCTAACCACTAGTTTTGTTCTAGCCCTACTCTTCTATTCCTACTCTGTTTGGAAAAAGAAAGGTTGAGCAACTGAGTAACAAGCAGTTCTCGTAGAAACACTCCTGTTGAGATAAACTCCATTAGGAGCGGACATGGTAAAAAAAAAACATAATTTTCATATAATTTGAGAAATTGGTTCCAAAAATCAAAATGTCGCATAAAAAAGTATCAACAATTTATGAAAAACAAAATTTGTTCAAATTCACGCATTTTTTTACATATAAAATTTAATTTCATTATTGATTATAAACATAAAATGAGAAACACATGCATAATATGTAGCACAATCAATAGAGTAAAAAAAAAATATCTTAAACAAATATGAATTTCCTCAAAAGTTATAGCCGAACCCATCGAAAATAACATCGTATACGAGTGAAATTAAAGATTTTTTTAACATAGGTGGTGAGTGCAATTAAAGACATCGTTCATTTCTTCATTTCGGTTTTATCGTTACATTGATTTATCAATGGATATTTATATATTTCCGTCCATGTTCTGTCGAAAATTTTCACCCACTTTTCCGATTCCAAAAACAAGACGTATTGGGGGCAATTAACTAGCCGCTTACTCTATCCTTGAACAGAAAATGCATCATCAACTAATTAAAAGCCAGTTTTAAAAAAATCAGATCTTAGCACTTTATAAGCGGGCGTTTTTTTGTGATTAGCGCAAAAATATATTTCATTCTTAAAATCAACACAACTTCTAAACCAAACAATATTTTCGGCTGAAATTTTCAAAAAAATCATATGTGACATTTAATCATTAGAAAATAAAATAAAAACATTTTGAATACATCATAATTTTACTACTTTTCTAAGCTGAATATAAAAACCTGTTATTAATTTAGTAGATAGCACTCCACTTATCAATATGAAATATTCAAAATATTATAAATAAAAAATAGCATTAATCCATACCATAAAATTATATAAATAATTATAGCTTAAAATCCTCATTCATACAAATTTACAATAACTGGAAGTGTGAAATCTGATGCCTTTAATATTCGAGAAAAATGTGTCGCCTTTTTAAAAAAATACTATGTGTGAACGAACATCCAGGGCATAATAAATTATGAGCTTTATAGCTTATTGTCAAAAAGGGTCACTTGCCTCGGCAGTTATTTTGAAGAAACCATTAAATCTATGAGTCAATATACCAACAAACCGACAGTACGCGATAAACGTATTTTGACGTTTCCCGCCTATAATGTGTTAAAAAAAGATACCAATTAGTACATGTGCTTCGTACATGAATATGGTTTTTAAAAAATGAACAACTCTTCCCCTACGAAGTAAATACAAAAATCAAAAATAACACAATGACTTATTGTGATTTCAGGTAGTAAATTTCATGATCTAAATAAGTGTAAAATGCCGAATAACTGATAATTTTTTAAACCTTTGTTAAGAAACAGTTAACAATTAAATATTGCCAAAATAATTGTATATAAAAAACGACCATTATTGCCATTCAAGTAAACATTTTGAATGATATACAAGTAAATCAAAAAAAGATGTTTCTATAATTCATTACTTTACAAATATTTGAGTAAGCAGAAGAGAAAAGAAAAAAAGATGGCAAAATCATAAGTGAGTCAATAAAAGTAATTATTATGATATTAAAAAAATCCAACAACTCAAGGGAAATAACCTTATCATTAAGATATGCCCTAATATGTCTCAAGACCAAATATATCGATATAATAATAAGAATAAACGTAATATAAATTAATCAAGGCAATGAAATTATATTACAAATCAAATAACCTATTATATATTTCACATCAAATTATCTAAGATGTTTTTATTTTTATGCTTGTCCCCCCTGGAAATTATCTATTTAACAAAATTTGATCTTTGAGAACTGCTTGGAACTAAGTCATTGAACCTCAGGAAGGATATATTTACAATTACAAAGTAATACATAATTAGATTATCATTCTCAAAGCATTTATTTTTTATTTTTCGGATGAGTGGGCAGAAACTTAGACATCACATACACTAAACTAAAACAAAAATCTATAAATTTATTGAAAAATCAATGTGAGCTGTTCGTTTTGGGACTTCAACCAAAGTAAAAAAAAGTTACCCATCCGGCATAGTCTTGGCTAAAGTTGTCTTATATAGAAAAATATTTTAAGCACGCCTATAAAATATATGATTATTTTATTTTAATCTTATAATGTTATTTTTGACGATAATCTTTTTTTAGTTTTTTTCCTATGATATAAATTAATATTTGAGTAAACCATGTGTTTACTTCCCAATGAACTATTAATATGTTATACACCTATGATGTTTATTTAAATACTAGGTATTTCTTTCATTATTGTTATTATATGATTAATATAATATAATATAAAGAAATGTTTCCACTTAGAATATAAATGATATACATTCGCTTCATATAAAACAGATTTATAGTGAATTACTAATTGAAATTTTATATTTTTTCATATGTTTTTAAAAAAAAGCTGGTCGTAAGTCAGTACCTAAATAAAGGTAAGGCGTGCAAATGCTAGTAACTAGTATTAATATTATTCATTATGTTAAAAGCTAAATGATCAATAGAAATATAATATTTGATTAGCATAAATTTTATATTTTATCAGTATAAATAAATAAGTATTTAGTATTTTTTAAAAATCCACATGCGTTCCCAATGTGGAGCAAATGGGCTCCTAATGGAGGAATTTAAAGAAAGAAAGAACTTTTTAAAGAAAGAACTACTAGTTTTTAGCTAATCGCTCTCGCTACACCCGTTTTTTTATGATAGGATGGCTGAGAGGGGATTCAAGACATGATGTTAAATCAATTGAAAATCAATTCATAAAAAACTGTCCGTACTCGGATTCGAACTCATAATCTCCGTAACCGAAGCCAATGACGTTGACCGCTCGTCCACGCAGGCGGTCTTGGTTTTTTCAATATCACATTAAAATGTAAAATCTGGTTATTACAAATGATATTATAGTAATTGTATTCGGCTATTGAGCTGTGGTTATAAAACTGTGGTAAAGTTAGGTTATGTTTAGTTGTCAACATAAAACTAGCCTAGAATTTTAAATACAGATCAATAATGTAAATACTAAGGCCCATTTAGTATACACATTGGAACTAACGTTAAAAACTGTCGAAAGTTGATTTAAATACTAGCCAGATAAAAAAAAGCCATAATGCTCTCTTCGTCTCGGTCTATAGCATAGGTTCTCAACCTTTTCCGGGGTGGCTACCCCTTTTTATAAAAGCCATGTGACTAGAGGATCCCCGAGGAATTTGAAATTCTCGATTTGCTATCCTTTTTCCCCGGATTTTCTCCGAGACTCCTTTTTTTTTTTAGCTCACCGAGGAATTTGAAATGCTCGATTTGCTATACTATATACCCCAGATTGTCTCCAAACTCCTTTTGTTGTTCAAATCCAAAATCGAAAAATGTTGGCGACCCCCTTGGGAGTCGCTACCCCAAAGTTGGGAACCCGTGGTATTGTATTGTCTATAGTATTGGATGATGCGTATATGGAAGTAGTTTCACAAATCAGACAATTCCGTGCTTATTTTGACGAACGTTCATAAATTGTTATAATTTAAGATTTCGACTGAAGGTGCTTGGTGGAATTTCAATATTAAATTTGAATCATTCAAATTATGTACACTCCCACAGATTTTGTCACTAACGACCCGGGTTTCGATTCAAAAGTTCATAAATTGTTATAAAATGTAATAAATATAAGTTTATTTCGGAGATTTGGCCATGCAACCGAGCCTTAAATTATAAACCCGTTTAATCTAATTGTTGTATAAGTATCCGACAATTTATTAACGGAAAAATTAAAATATTTGATATTGTAAAATTAGAAAAAGTAGTAAAAATATTTAATTCTTCTGGCGTAAAAGTGACTTATCGACCGATAACTCAGAGATTGCAAATTGTATTGCGGAGATTTCTAGAGAGCAGAATGAAGTGAGGGAGGTAAGGGGGAAACCATACGTCATAAAGGCTTTCCGGAAACGGCGAAGGCAGCGCCCCACTCATTCTGCCGCACCGGAAATGAACTGAACAACCCTTTGCCGCCTTGGCGTTCACAACACATTAACCCTTTCACCGCTGAGAGAGAATCTTATATTACACAGTTTCCATTGTGTTACGTAATAATAATTGTTATTATTAAACTAAGTATCTCGTTTATTAAGGCCTTGCGGTTTTGAGAGAATTTAATTTGGAAAAACGGTGTATTTGGACAATAGCTGTTTTTAAATAAATATTTGTAATAATAAGCAGAAAGTTTCGCTTCTACACACCAAACGTTTAATAATATTGTAGTGTTAGCTATCGCTATCATTATATGAGCGCACTTAATTAAACCGTAATACATTTTATATAAAAAATATGAGAGGTTACATATTACACTACATTTAATTCATGGGCTTAATTTTTTTTAAATGAAAAATATTTGAATTTATTGTTCATGCTGTTAAGATATAAAAAAATAACGAATCTATAAAAAAGTGCTCGATATAAATTTAATTATATTATCACCGGATAGTAAATATTATATCTTTTAATTTTTTTAAGCAATGTCTTCGTTCTCTTTTAGTGTATAATCTCAACCAAAGTGGTTATTAAAACCTCTAAATACAATATACAAAATTAATGGAATAAGTAAAGAAAGTTTTCTATCGTATCGCTATTTATACGACAGATTTCAGGTTAAGATAAAAATTGGGTGGAAATTATATGAAACACCGAAGAAATGGATGGGTTTTTCCAAAGCCCCCTATAGTGAAAGCCATGCTATTGAGTTGAAAACAGGTACTTTTTCAGATGAGCGGGCCGGCGTCATAATTTTCAAAGTAATATCACATCATTATGAAACTATTTATTACTGTTATGTTGAAGCAAATACATATATATATTGTAATTATATATCTTTTCAATTAAATCTTTTTTTAAATAAGAAAAAATCACATTTTCTAAGGTTTTTTAATAAAAATCTCTGAGAACAAAAGCAAACAAAGATGCCAAATCATTTTATTTAAATTATTTTTTTTACAATATTTCAATACAGAATATGAGGTTAGATAGTTCATTAAAAAAACCAACGTCATTGGTTCGTCACTCAATCTTTCCATACGATTTCTCAAGTCACATCAGTAATAAAAAATCAGTAAGTCAAACTAGGATAGCACAATTCACTTCATTATTTTTTAAATATTGTTATTGATTAAATCATCATTTACTTGGTATATTCCAATTATTTTATGATAAAAGACGCAGCATATATTTAATAATATCACAATAGGTGTCAAAATCTTATATAATATTATATGAATTCCGCTTGTTACCGTCGTTTATGTAATTTATAATTTATATTCTATATAACTGTGATACTTAATAGTGAAAAGTTAAATTTTATTGGTTTTTACCACACATCGCATTTCTTGCCATTCGCTATATTTCTTACAATCATTACTTAATTTGCATATATGGCCCTTCCGATGTATCTTAAATTGTAAATTAATAACACTAACGAATTACAGAATTTCCATACAAGAAATCTTTTAAACATACACGCTACATTTAACGAAAAATAAGCTCATAAATTGGAATTTAGAGTTGATCTACGTATAACCGCCATACAATTTGTTAGTAAAGGCAGGGATTCAAAGGCCCGCTCAGAATTTGATGATTTTCTACAGCACTGCTTGGAACTTAAGACTGCTATGGTTTTGCATATCGATCAATAGATCTAGCAAAAAATATAAATGGTAAAGAATTATTTAACGTCATAGACGGCTATTTCCGCACTATGCGATTATTATTGTCACTAGTTTTAGAATAGTCAACATTTGAACATATTCGCATCACACCTCCCGGAGCCTACCTGGTGCTCGAAGTATTTGTCCCCGCCAACATCTTTCTTTTCACTCGGGTCATTCCAATTAGATAACGCCGAATATGTACCAATATGGAGTGCATGAAAATGACTGCCAAAATAACTATCGGACGTATTTTACAATTCTAATATTTAAGCATTTATTACCATATTGTGATAAAAATTTACTATTTTCTTAAGTTATTTATGAAATGTTTTTGTTGGTAGAATTAACGTTAAATTCATGAGGTATTTTTATTGTGCCATAAAGATATTTATTAAAACCAAAATAAATTTAATTTTAAAAAGCTGAATTGATTGATTTGCACTTTGTTGACTTTTTATTTCTGAATATACATACAAATATAAATACGCCGTTCTAATATAAATGATGTTGAAATAATGGCCTCCCTTAAGAATAAACTTATTCACGTATACCAACTTGGGAACTCGTTTGACTTATCCTATATTCGTCTCCATGGAGCTTTAATCTAGAGATCTGCAATATCAAAATGAACGATAAAATTTTCCGAAATCTTAATTTAACATTATAAAAGATATATCTGATATTAATTTCTCATATGTTTATTTTTTATTTTGTGGGTACTTAATAAGTTAGCAATGCTCAACAACAATTATTTTTATGTAGATGTTATTGTTTAAAAGCTTCTTTAAAAAATTGCAAATTTTTCACTTGCATAGTGAAAAACAACTACCTAGCCTAAAAATTGGTTTAGGTTTAGATAACAAATTTTATCGGTTACAATTGTGTCATTGTTTATAGTGATTTTTTTGTGAGAAGTGTCTCACGCAATAGAAAGAGAATTGACGGTATTTTTTAAAAATTAAAGCACTGTGAATAAACAGTAAAAACATATTCAACTAAAAAGTTAAATGTTTGGCAATAACTGGACCATCTTGAATAAAATAGCATAATAGTTGTGGAACTAAATGCATAGCTTTTTTCACCTTACTAAAATTAAGTAAACATGAATTCACCAATGATAGTGTTAGTTAATACAGAAACCAAAACCTTTTTACTAAAGCAGTGACCTTGAAATGAATAAGTGAAATAGTTTTACAGTTATACTGAGTATAAGATTGTATCAATTTCATACACTTTTAATAAATGTAAAAAAAAATATTTATGAAAATTCAAACAAACAGTTGAAATTTGTTGTAAAAATATTAATGACATTGTCGTATAAATCAATACTTAAACAGTTAAAAGTAAAACTATGGAAACATTCTTTGTTATAATTTCTGTATGAATGATTAAGTACCAACTCTTTGTTTAAAATTAAGACAAAAACTTTCCATGCTTTATTCGCGTAAGCTGGAGCAAATAAAGCAACGGAAATGGGCTAACGTAGCAACCTTGTGAATAAGAAAGCTTTTGGAAACTTTGCAATTAAAAATGGAATTCCTGGAGGGCTGCCTTGAAAGCCTTCGATAAACCGCCTCTGGAGAAAAGACTTCCATCACGTCACTAGAATTCCGCTGCGTTTGATAAAAAGCATTGTAATAAATGAATGAGTAAATTATATTTATATCTGACTTACTGTTTTGTATACTGCGTCATAAGTCACAAAAACTCTTTTCAATTTTTGTTTATTTCATAAGTTCGAAATTGTTGCTATGAGCGAAACTGGTCCGAACCAAATAATGATATTGTAAAATAGCCATTATGTATTCATAAGCGTTCTTATCAATATAACATATTATGTAATAATGAAAATACTATTTTTATTTACTGGAAACAATCGATACTGGGACGAAGTTTGTAATGTTTAAAAATTCCCTCTTAACCCTTCCAATCCAAAGATAAGGGGGCGTAACGAGAGCGATTAGTTAATCAATAGTTCTGTACTAACCTCATATCCTCCTTTCCCTACTATTTTTGAAAATAAGAGGTTGAGCAACTGAGTAAAAACTAGTAATCAGTATAAAAGTTTCCATTGGGACACATCCATTATAAAGCCATAGTAAGCTACACACTGGTAGCAGACATGGAAAAAAAATCTCCCAAATTTCATAATTGTATAAAAGGATACAAAAATATTCCCTGCTTATTTGATTTCCTATCGCGAATATTTTTCGATCGTTGGATCTTTAACAAAATAATCGTATTTGATTCAGATAAAATAAAAATAAGGTAAATAAATTATACCTAATTATAACCTTTCCAAATGTGTACACTATTTATCAAATGTTTGTTTAAATATATATTTTTGTTTAAATGCCTGTCGGGTGTGACATGCATATCAGAGGAGAGTGAACTTTTTAGTTCATTTGGGAGTCGATTTGTTTACAGGAAGGTGACATATAAGTCATGGGTGACAGCTTGTACTGTAATGTGGAATTTATCAAATTGGATTGAAAAAGGAAAAGAAAGATTTCTTTTTCTTTCTCACAAACGAGATGTTTTTCTAAGAAACAGTGCGTACAGCTTTAAACTCACAAGACAGAATGGCTTATATTAAATTATTTGAAGTGGAATTTTCAATGAAAATTTGATCAATCAATGATTTATGAAAGTATTTGTTGTAACTATGTATGTATTATTAATGTTTCCCTGGTAAAATTTCTCTTTCTATTTAACAAAAGATAATGAACATGTCTTTCTACTGTGTTGATTATTTTTTCAGTGCTTTTTTATTAAAAGATAAAACGAATAGATCTTAAATCTTCGAATTTTGTGTTCATTAAATGTTTTAATATTTGAACTTAAATACACATTTTCAGCACTTACATCGGCTATAATAAAAGCCAAAATTGTTATTTCAATTGAAAAGCATCAACTGTTGAATAATGTCAATCGCAGTTCTACTAAAGTTTTTTTATACATTTCCGACAAGGTAATTTTTTACTGTAATACCAACAAAAAAAATATAAAAAAATATTTTTCAACTGAAGGGTTCTATTCTTAGATTTATTATTACCTGGGCACTAATATAGTTCAGTCACTTATGCACAATACCTTCTCGGCGAACGTAATAGTAGCCCATATGGATGATGGCTTAGGCGTCCACAGTGAATATGTATATTAATCATACTCAAAACCTTTGAAAATATGTCATACTGCGCTTGTGCGAAAAAAGTTGGTAGATGTAATTTGTATCCGATTTCGGTGAACTTCAAACATTTTAAATACTTATATTTTTATATACATCTATTATTTTCCTGCCAGCTCAACATAACAGTACAAATCAGCTCTTGTAACCTTTGTCAAAGATTTGTCTTACTTTAGTTTAAGATTTCGACTGAAGGTGCTTGGTGGAATTTCAATATTAAATTTGAACGATTAAAATTTAATTTGTCTTAATAGTTAACTCAAGCTGCAATTCTTACTATACTTTCTACTACAGAATCTCTCTACAGAAGACTTTTTATCAAACTACTCAGCGAGTACTGAGTATTAGGGAATTGCTGACTACACCGCTACCTGTTGATACCAAACCCAAAAATAGAGAACTACGACCAGTCAAACTACGAGCCGACCATTACATTAATAAGGCCCGTAAGACTTTGTCAAGTAGTATGGCGATACACGCTGCCTTTCAAATTTGGCAGAATTATTGGGAGGGCAGGCAAACAATAAGAAGATTTTAATGAAATCCTTGGTTTAGTTAGAGCTAAACATTGGTTTTAATAATCTCCTACTCTACTTGGTCATCTACCTTTATATGCCAGTCGCTTACCTCGAGCATTCGCAAGTCTTGTGACATCCATCCAGAAAAATCCAAAATTCCAATGCTTCATTTTCCCGTGGATGTAGAAAATGTGGGACGTTTTGTAGATTTCCACTCATTCTTGCGTTGTATAATGTCTGGCCCAGTGAAAGCGTTAAGTTTTAGCCGATTTTATTTAACACATTAGTTTTTAGAGGTTTTGAAAAGGTTAAAGGAGTTATTAAAACAGTTTGAAAAAATAACCTCTGTTACATTTAAATAATCACAGATTAATTGATTCAATTTAAAACTGGTAGATATCTGTATATTAAAAATTTCTTCAAATTTTACTTTTAAACCAGATTATAGACTTATTACACTTTTCAACTGAGGTATCGAAGTAAGCAAATCAATGACCGTCTGTAATTTGACTTATTTGATTAATTAAATAGATCTTTACCATAAAGATCAATAAAATTGATAAAAGATTTCTGAGTAACCGGTAGATAATGTCGGTGCTGAAATTTAATAGTATAATATTAACGTTTTGAAAATAATTGAAGCGCTTTAATTATAAAGTTTATAAGTTTACAGCTTAAGCAGCATATCTGATGTCTATGGAATACACAATGAACCCATAATGTAATAAAGTTTTTTAAACCTGCTTAGAAAGCTTTTAGCAGTCTACGCGAGTGTGACGTAGTGCTTCTTTATGAAAAACATCCATCAAGTTAAAGACTTAAATTAAATCCCGACTTCCATCCGCACGGAAGTGGTTCAATACTGAAAACTAAGAAAAGCTCTGTCATAGAACTTCTTAGGTACAATGGGAACCTTATTGAACATAAGACAAAAAAGGCGTCAGCAAAAGCAATTTCTCTCGAAAGAGATCTATGGTTATTTCTTCTTATTTTGCAAATGAGTTAAAGTTTTTTTTCACATTGTTCTTCGCCCTACTTAGAAAAATTTCTAACCTTTTTCGATAGTTGTTACTAGGATACTATATTAACGAGAAAACAAATCTTACTTTAAGTACTTTAAAATAATGTGTGATTTTTTTCTTACACTTTGATTATGGTGTTCATAAAGAATGTGTGATCCCAATTTCGGGCATATATTCTTCTGATAGAGCATATTTCAACAAAGTTATTTGACGAGGACTACTTGTTTACAAGTCGCCCAAGTTGTCGTTTTCAGAGAGCGTAAGTGAAGAAGGACAATACTGGGGCAAGATTTGTGTCTTTAGTTAATTGCTATAATCCGGTCTTAATGTCGGATCGCCGTGAGGCACTTAAAACATCTCAGGTGTTCATGAATTCAAACAAAATCAATTTATCGATTTAAAAATTTCTACCGGGATTCGAACCCGTGAGTACCACAGCTGAAACTAAAAACGGTGAACATTTAGTTGTAAGGTCGGCTATATTAAAGCAAGTATAAATCGTTTAAATTGTAGGTCTAATAGCTATTGATAATATTTGGTGATCCGTAAAATAAAGAATGATATACATGATTATTTTTTATATTTGAAAATTAAAACAATCTATACGGTGTGCTTCGTAATCAAATCAAAACTCGAATAATCAATTTTTCAGACGCTCACTTAAGCTACGCAAGAATGAGAATATATACTCACCATGCTTATAATATAAATACATATAAATAAAATATTAGAATTAATGAAATTACTAATAAATAGATTAAGCACAAAGTAATTGGTACAGATTAATTTGTTCAGTGCGGTATCGGCGTTGACTGACACTAAAATCCTAAATAAATTAATTAATCTCCCTCTTGTTATGATTGTATTTTTGTAAACATTAAAAAAATCTTTTCTTACAACAAACATCTAATAATCCCTCCCACATATGAACGCATAGTTTCTCAACCGTTTTGATCCCGTGCCCCTCTTTTGAGTCAAATATTTTTTCGTGGCTCCCTAACCCGTACTAATAAACTTTTCGAGACTAGAGACGAGAAGAATGAAATAAAAAAATAACAAGAAAAACCCTATGGTACACAAACTCACCACTAGGGATTCTAAAGTCTCGAGGCGTGATAAAGTCAAAGTCCCGGGACATCCCGGGACTCGAGACTTTTATTTCCTGTTCAATAAAATTATAATTTTATTAAAATTAAATATTTGCATGAATGTATGTATGTATGTATTTATGTATTACATACACTCGGCGTCTTTTGAAAGTACGCACTAGTAAAAATCACGTTTTTTTCAATACAATGTTAAAACATTATTATTTATGTAATGGATGTGTGCAACGCTTGCGGTTATTTTTTTACTAAAAAGAGATGATAAAGGTACATGTCATGAAAAAATATCAATGAAGCCGCTGTCAGGAGTAAATTTATGACCATAACTTCACAATACTGCTTTTAGACTTTTTTCCCTATTGAAACATTGGTACCTTTGTGACGTAGTAAAGAAAAAAATGTACATAAAACAACATCATGTATGAACATTTAATTTTAATATTTTGTAATTTACTTTTGCTACAGTTATATAACAATATATAATATAATATATACACATGATATTTGAAACTTCTACGAAATTATAAATCCCTAACATCTGTTTTTCTCTCAGATCCCTTTTATATATGCATACTTAATTTTGCTAAAACCCCGGGTTGTGTCACGTCCCGACCATGTCGTGTCCGTTTTTCTTGGAGCTCCCCTCTTATATTTGCTTTCATTTAATATACATCAGTCCTCTTGAGGGTTTCTTAAGCACAAGAATTGTTTTTTTTTCAAAATTAAAATGTACATGTTATTAGCACATTATAAATCACAGTCACAGTTCCTGGGACTTAAGACAGCAAAAAACCTGACAAGTCTCGGGACGTCTTGACACAGAATCCCTTCTCACCACAACCCGATAATAGGGCATCCAATCCCAGACCCTTTTTGTGATCCCGGGATTTCAGGATTCATTCACCAAAATATCATGCCATAATTGATTGAGATCATTCCTGTAAAAAGTGGGTAGTTAAGAGATTCCAGAATTTTTGTCATCTCGAAGTGCTGATTTGACTGAATCTTCAATAAATTAAAAGTTTTACAGCTTTTTTTAAGCTGCATTGTTTTAAAAAATAATTTCGAATATCAAATTCGCGAAAAACTGAGAAAATTATAGGATGGCCGTGGTGGTCCCAAAAGTCTGCTGTGGCTCCCCTAAAATAATATTTTCTCTGTAGCTCCCTTGGAGCATCCTGTGGCTTCTAAGGAAGTCGCGTGGACCCTGGTTGAGAAAAGCGGCATTAACACATTATTTAGTTTATTTAGCCAAAATGCAAACATTTTTTAACTAAATAAAAAATCTGAATAGATCGGGTGTCAATTTAACGGATTTTAGGTTTTAAGAACAAATTTATGGACAAAAGTGAAAAAAGTTGACTTTGTCAATTTTCAAGGAAATCATGTTAAAACAAAACCGATTTTAATTCAACTGTTAAATCTTCTAAGATTTTTTTTAGTATGATTGTTGAAACGTGATCACAATGCTACATGAGTTTTAATGCGTGACGTTCGAAGACATATTATTCACATCGTAAATATCACAGCATTTTTTAAACTGCATAAAAATGAAATCTTTGATATAAAGTTGTTGTTTTTTTTTTTTTTATTTTTTTTTTATTCCATATCCGCTCCCTATACGGAGCATATGGTCACCACGAAGTTCCTCCATGACTCTCTATCTCCAGCCAGTCAAGTTGTATAAGTAAACAAATTTGAATTTAATAAAATACTGCGCGCACACCTACCAAAATGTGCCCGCACAAGACCGCACACAGAAATATTGTAAAAATAATTTTGTTTCAGCAAATTTGCGCGCATATTTTATTTTGCTGAAAATTTACTGCTCACAGAAGTTGATGATCCACACACACAATAGAAAAATTTGAGGAAACGTTGG
Source organism: Himalopsyche anomala (assembly GCA_031772345.1). Classification (NCBI taxonomy): domain Eukaryota; kingdom Metazoa; phylum Arthropoda; class Insecta; order Trichoptera; family Rhyacophilidae; genus Himalopsyche; species Himalopsyche anomala. The sequence goes on from CM062834.1 coordinate 3,089,597, forward strand.
ATAACACTGCTATAAATTTATTTTCCAAAATAAAAGAATACTTAAATGTTATTAAGGAAATAAAACATTAATTTTTACTTAATTATTACGTTATAACAGTTAGTTATTCAAGAATACAGCACGGCAATTTTTTCAAATAGTATAAGCTATACATTCTTTGTCGTTCGATCAAAAAACCTATCTAAAGAGCAATGCTTATTTCAATTAGTTTTAAAAACATGTTATGATTTATAAATTTGTTAACTAGCATAAAGTTTATTAGTTGAATATTTTGTTTGATTTATTTTATAAACCTAAAGAGTTTTAAAACGTAAAATATTGCATTTAAAAAAAAAATACATATGAAATATATTTATTAAAACGAAATGTATTTTTTCCTTAGGGTTAACCGAAATTTAAATTATTCAATATATATGTATAAACCAATTAAAGAACATTTAAAAATCGTAGTAATTAACGTAAAATTAATCGGTATCTACTTGTAATAGAACATACCTGTTGTGATACAATGAAAATAAAATAATATTCAGAAAATATTTCTTTTTCGGTAACCGTCGTAAAGAAAAAAATATTTATTATGTTATTGCGATATACGATCAAATTTTATGATTTTTTTGACCAGGGACTAAATTCAAATGAACAAAAAGAGCGTAAAAAATTGGCGTCAATTCACTTTCAATGCTTCTAATCGACTGAAGTATGTGATATACTATAAGCTCTCATCTTATAGAACTAATTTATCGGGTCCGTGGTCAAGTGATCAATATTGTTGGTTTCCATTACGATGTTCACGGGTTGAATATCAGTTCGGACAGTTTTACCTTTTAAACGATCAATGGACTTAGATTCGAAAGCATGGATATTTGTACCTTAAAAAATTCACTCCCACCCATTCAACCTCTAAAACAAGGCGCAGAAAGAGCAATTAGCTTACCACTAATACCGTCTGAGCCCTATTCTTCTATCTCTAATATATTTGAATAAAGCAGATTGAGTAACAAGCAGCTTTTATAGAAAAAATCCATTTAGAATAATCACTTTTAGGGTGTTCACTGTCAATACTTGGTGGAAAGGCATTATATTAATAAAAACACAATAATCCTTTGTACTTCATTCCACTTTATTTAATATGTCAGGACCGGTTTCGCTCATTACGAGCATCAGTTGACGATGCTCGTAATGAGCGAAACCGGTCCTGACATATTAAATAAAGTGGAATGAAGTACAAAGGATTATTGTGTTTTTATTAACATTTAGAATAAGCTCCAAAAACGCTTCACACTGGAAGAAGACATGGCTTAAAATATCACCACCATATTTTATGCAAAAAAGTAATATAATTACGGCTAATAAAAATCAGCTTTCGAAGCTTTTAACTTGTTCTATAGATATTTTTTTATATACGGGTATTGAATATTAAATATCGAAATACAAGTATTGATTTATCCATCTGGTATTAAGATCCTTTTTGATCGTTTAGTAACGGCTGGGTTTACTTAGTTTTGTAATATCGGTCCGGTGTTGATACAATAATATGTGTATTCGTCCAACTTTTGCATCCTTAATATGATTTGGACACTAAGATAGGCGTATAGGTAATTTTCAGCTACCCAAGTGTATTAACAAACATTAATATAAAATACTCTTGATGAAATTTCTGACACGTGAGATATAAAACATGTATTGATTTTGTGAATAATGGCCGTTTGGCATCTATTTTGATTAACGTGCTCACAAAATATGATAGCAGAGCAAACTTCAAATAATACACCTCCTCATACAAAGTGTCACACAGACGCGAATTAAGAATAACGTACGCCGTAAAAGATGTGCTTAGAATAAAACAACAACATATTTTTCTACAAATGACTGACAGTAATTTATTATCAGTTATTTATGCGTAAATTCTTTGGAGTGTTTTGATTTACTGATTTTCATAATATACCAAGAAAATTATTTATGAGGTAAGCATAGTAGTTTTCTATGAATTATTCACAGTTTTTTTTATTGAAAATTTATTTTGCTTAAAAAATACTACACTTGCTACATATCAAAGAAAACTTTTTAAAGCTACAAAATAATTTTCCCATTTCATATCACATTTGAATTTTATAACACTCTAATTACAAGTGAATAGAATGACCTTTTCTGTCTTTCAATAAGTCTTTTTTTTAAATGCTTTTTTAAACAGATTAAAATTAATATTACATGAAGCTTTTACATAAAACAATTTTGAAGCTAACGTGACCTTTATGTTGAAGGTGAAAAAGTTTTTTGAGAAAAAGTTTCTGGAACGCCAAATTGTTAAATGATTCTAAATTTGAATTATTGTTAGTCAGCTATAAATCGCAAGCGCTTGTTTAGATGATCTGCATTAAATATCTATCCATATTATAAAAAAAAACATTAAAAAAATGTTATTTTAATTTATTTGACGGTCACCACAAGCTAAGCACTACCGCTTTTTGCTTCCGCAATATAATCAGGGATTATTTTCGCTCTCTTTATACAAACACATACACAGCTTATGTACAACTATTATAGTAACGATTTTTAAATATTTTATTACATGAACCAGTTTGTGTTTCAATCAGTGGTAGCTTACAGGTTGCCTCTATGGACTAGATTCGAGAAATATCTTTACTCTAGTGATCAGGTTGGAATGTCTCAGGGTTCAAATCCAGGGATGTCGATTTGATGGCGATACTTGGCAATGTGCATAATTTTAAATGTCAAAGTTTTGACGCCTGATTTTAAAAAAGATTAATTAATAACTAATGATTAACTGGTACTAACCAGATTACCTCCAATTAGAGCGACTAATATATATATTAATTAAGACTTTGTTGTATGATTCAGACGTTGCTCACGTCCTTTGAAAAAGTTCGAATTTGCAGCAAAAAAGATAAGTCACTCTTAATGATATGAATTTCGGCCAGATCTTTTGACTCCGTATCCAGGTAAAATCGAAGAAAATCAAAGATAATCTATCTATTTTGTATGAGTAATTAAGAAAAAAAGCGAGACAAGTAACAAAATGGTAAAATTTTTCTATTGGAGTACCATCACGTCTTTACTCAGTGTTTTTGTAAATTGCATATTTTTATTTTAGGGAGAAAACACTATTGCAGTGTCTACTTACTAGGCTCACTTTACTTTAACGATATTTTAGAAGATATTAGGTAATTTATCGCACCTAAATCATCTTTTCCTGAAATAAATTTTGGTACACTTCATTTGTGAAGGGTTCATGTAAAAAACAAATGTCCATAAAAAATCTATTATCCACATCCTCTTCTACGTTCTCACCAATATAATGCTTGCAAATAGGTCGTCTTTTTAGGAATATTATTGGCTTTTCTTTATCACAATAAACGTCTTTGTATTGGAGTACAGCTTGTAATAAGATTGAAAAGTCTACCTTGTTGTGTTGTATAACAACGTAAGAAAAAGTTTTGTTGGTAAGCAGAATTTTTACAATATCATCATTAAAATCGAAGAATCAAAAACTTTTTTCAAACATGTTGAGAGAAACTTCAAAGTTATTATTTTTCATAGTCAAACGAATAAAATGATAATTTAAAAGCTCTAATAAAAAAATACACACACACTATATATGGTTTGTTTTTACTTTTTGTAAAAAAATAGCATGTTGATATTCACGAGCTTAAATATTATTACTTAGTGCTTTGTGAGATCCAAAACGTTTGTAGACTGCTGTCTTTGTAAACTAATATTATATAACACATTCAAAATCTGAGGAAAAGGACAAGTAGCAACTCAATACAAATCCAGAAGTACTTACCTAAGGCATCTCTGTGAAAAGTATTGTTTTATTAAATTTACATAGCAGGAAAATTTGTTTGAAAATAAGTGATATTTTTACCAAATATGGGCCTGGAATGCCTAACACGCAAATGTGTAGGTGGAGTGATTAATTGACCCAAGGATAATAGTTATGATTATAATCAACCCTTATTGATTTTGTCCCGTGAAGGTCAGAATTCATGTTGTATGTTCAAAGTAAGGCTTGTAGATATTTACTTATTTGTATACACAAAAGATTTATTGCATGTGTGTACGTATGTTTTTGTGCTGTAACCAAGGCTGTGGAGTTGAATTCGGAACCAGGAGTCGTGGAGTCGGGTGTATGTTTCGGAGTCGGAGTTGAAAAAATCTTACGGCTACGACCAATTAAAAAATATATATATTGAATGATGTGCATTCAAGTCACACGAGTCCATAGTGTTGCCACTGCATGCTGAGATGACTAACGTCAGCTTAGGATCAACGCATCTGCTTATGCCGAAGAGTCGTTTTTATTTTACATTAAAAAAATACCTGCAGTAGTAAGAATTGAACGCGGAACTTTCGATTACCAGTCGACCCCTTACCACCGAGATACGTCAGATTTGTCCAAGATGATAAAAATAGATCATATATATTAACTTTTCCTGTTCTAAGCTCAAGAAATCCGACCCAATAACCACATTTTAGTGAATATCTATTTTAATATGGGTGATACAATGTTTATAATTAGGGTATTCTTATATCATAGTTTTTTGGACCTTTTGTAGAAGAAAAAAAAATATACGATCTCTAGTTCCATATCTATTAAATAAAACAGAAAAAATAAAAATCAACCAAATAAAAAAGATCCTCGAAGTAGAACAAAATTGATGTGTACGAAGTTAAAGTTAATAATTTATGTATCCTAGAATACTATTCTCAAAAAAAACAATATCTTAATTACATCGATGCATCATTTTATATAAATACGAGATAACGAGATAAGCGCGCGATAGCGGTCGCTCGTAAAATAGCATGTGCAATGATTGGTGAGCTAAATGTCGTCAGTTGTGATTTCGTATGTGTACTGGGATGACGTCTTTTTTACGCGCAACTTAAAATATGATTATTTATTAAAAAAACACGGATTTATAAAAAAATGTATGAGGAATGATGCAGAGAAATATTTAAAAGCCCTAAGACTGTTTTTTTTTTGAAATTCATAAGAATAAGGCCAATAATGAGAAAACCACTGGGGTCTTCGTCAAAGTGACTTCGATTGTTTGTATTAAAAATTCAAAAATGGAATACATATGTTAAATCTGTCAGATTGAGCGGTCTTTATTTTGACATTCCATTCAAATACAATTGCAGTACGTGTGATAAATTCAAAATAAATATGTTTATTAATGTAGTTCTCTATGTATCTACATTATTGTATTTCATTTAAATCTTCAGAATATATTTTTACATATAGCCTCGACAGTTATATTTAAATATTCCACACAAAAATTAATGAATTGATACGGTAAATGGAATATTTTAGATTTTATCAGAGGTTTTTTACAATTTATCCCGATACTTCTATCTTTTATTTAAAAAGTCGAGTAAACGAGACTATGCTTTGGATATGGTAAATGTATGTTCAAATACAATTTAAAAATAAAGTAAGCCAAATAGTTTGATAGATTGGGGTCAACAAGACTAAAATATGGTAAAGTGAGCCAAGTTAATATGATGGGAAAAGGTGAACTGAACTTACTCATTTTATTAAATTATTACAATAAATTTGTCTATAAAATACTTTATTTATGCTTATTTATGTAATCAACTTTCACATAAAATTAAAAGTTGATAGTTCACACAAAAAATAATTGAAAACGTTATTGTACTTAAAAGTTTCACCATTTTGCTATTTGGCTCACTTCACTACTTAAAGGCTCATATATTCCTAAAAAAAAGTTATATTTGGCAAATTAGTAAAGTTTTTTCATTCTGATTAATTTGATTAGTAGGTATGTATTTTATTAATAAAAACACAATATTCCTTTGTACTTTATTCCACTAATGCCTTTCCACCATGTATTGACAAGGAACACCCTAAAAGTGATGAAGTATGGATTTTATTATGTCGAAAAATTTCTGATTTCTATATTATGTGAAAAAATTCTCCCGGTGGGGGCGACGGGCTTACAGCTTGTTGTAATTAATTCAAAGATATTCATGATAATGTTAAGGTGTAGTGTTCTTTCTTTTGGATTAGGAGAGCGGGCTAGACACAATCAATATATGTAATAATTATAATTTTAATAAATAGTTTCTAAAGAAGAAACTCCATTGGGAAATATCTTTTGTAGTGACATGCCACCTGTCCTATTTAAAAGTCTGTCTAGCCCCCTCCACACGTCCTGATGATTACAAAAGAGCTCAATCAGAGAGTGCTTAAACTGTTGAATTTTATTCTAAAAATTATACAATGTATAAAAAAATATCGTTATCAGATTTTTAAAAAATTAAATGTTGTAGGAGTTTTGAGTAATATGTTCCATTCCACTTGTCATGATTTATTAATATTCCAAAAATAAAAAAATATATTCATCGTTCTCTATAAGAGAAATTTATGATTACAGTCCGTATACGACTTATGTATGCTGTTTCGATTTTGTGCGGTAATTATGTAATGTCTATAATTTTTACTGAAACACTTTTATATGTTGGTTCAACTTTATTCTGTTAACATAATTTACACTTAAGAAATCAATCTTATAATCAAGAAGAAAAATAGTAAGATTGACAGGTTGCAATAGTTTTCTTTAAACTAAAATAGTTTCATACTTCAATTGTTTCATTCTAATGCACGAAACACATTTGAAAATATAATGTCATAAAGAATAAAAAATAGTATGGTATGGTGTTGAGTATACATAACAATTATTTGATGAAACTTGTCAAAATAAACCACTACACATAGATTTTGAGAAGGTCTCGATTTTTGCAGTAAATTGGGAAATCATTGCATTATTATGATAAAAAATTTGAACGAACCTTAAAATTTAAAACAAGTTTTTCTGGACAAAACAAAATGTTTTAAGAAAACCCATACCAATGGTGAAATTGACGCTCAATCAAATCGCAAAGAATCAATGCCTGTACCAAATATTACACAATTGATACGCAAACTATCTCGGTAATAGTGATTTAGGGCCAAAAATCAAATCACAAATTGTCACATAGTAGCAATGATTTTGATTCAACAATGATGAATCGAAAAAAATTTTTTGACATATATGTAATAAGATACATAAGCATCTTTCAAATACATTTTTTAGGGCGTATTTTTTTCATATTTTTTATTAAATTTTACCTGATTTTTGAAATTTTCGGAACGCATCTCCACTATTTCTCAAGAGTGACGAAGCCCATATTTTATCCTTGTTATCCATTAAAAGTTACTATTCATAGACAATTTTCACAAGATAATTTTATTAAAAAAATAAAACATTTTTTTACTAATCTCAGATTATGTATAAAATATCAGGACCAGTTTCACTTGTCAAGGGCATTACAAACTGAAAACGACATTATCAGCTGGTATTTTTAATATCAATTATCGCATAAATATGACATTAATAACAAGCGACGGTGTTGAGAATTAGACGGTCCACCTTGCGCGCTCAATAACTGGGTCCCATCTGTAACGGATGGCCTCGAACGGCGTGACAGATGGCCGTGGGCTGTTATTAGTCCGTTAAGGGCTGTTATGAGAGGCCGAAGGCTTTCATTGTCTGCCCCTGCCGAGAAGCTTTACCCAGCGTCAGCAAACGGCTTCTTTTATTTTTGTGTTTTTCATTTATTTTTAGCTGAAAAAGAGCGTATTTTTACTTATTACTAATGGAAATATTAAGTGACGCTAGATTTAAAATGATTTAAACTTTTTTTCATATTTCATTGAAAGAAGAAAAACCATATTTTATCTTTTTGAAGAAATGAGTTAAGATGTATTGATGCTTTTTTATAGCTTTTCTATACATTTTATGAAGTAACCTGTCGGTTTGGCATATGAATTTCCAGCCTGAAATTTTTATTAACTTTTCGGATGTTTCAAATACACGCCTCAACATTTTATAGTGTCATTAAAAGTAAATGTCTCATTAACATTGCAGTAAGGTTGAAAATGCAAATAAACAATGGAAAAAACAAGCAAACATGTAAACGCACCCAAAGATCCGTCAAGTCGATAATAAAAAACTATAGATTTAGGTATCACGTATGGTTAAATTTTATTAACACATTTATACAAATCTGTTAAACTAAATTGGGTATAAATAATATGAATGAGTTGAGTGATAAATTAGATTCCTGGGTTTTGAGGTTTTAAAATTCTTGGAAGAGCTAAAAAAAAAAACGAGCCGTGGCGAGATTTTCAGCGAATCGGCAAATTCCTGGGTTTATGAAAATTAATGAAAAATTCCGACACCAAAACTATTCTCAAATTATACACGATTTCACGTTGAGTGCCCAATCCCGAGATTGAAAATTAGTCAATCCCGAAATCCCGGGATCACAAAAAGGTTCCGGGATTGGATACCCTAATTGGTATAACCTTTCAAAATCTCAATAAACCGTTATTTAGTTAGCTAAGCAATAAGAACATACTTTAGTAACATTGTATTGAATCTATTTAGATTAAAAAAGCTATCAAAATTTAACGAGAACAACAAACAATCATTTTACTTATTTCATATTTAATATAATGGAACACTTTGGAACTATTAAATGTTAGTAATGTCTGTAATATTTTCTAATACTTTCTTATACATATTTACTGAATGCGTATTTAAATTTGAATCGTTCAAATTATGTATATTCACACAAATGTGTATTTATTTAATTATAAATCTTCACAACTATGGGACGTAGATTTTTTGAACCTTTTCCACTTCTAATGAAGATCGTATAAATTACTAATAGAACATCTCGGCAGAAGTTGTTTCTTAATGAGAACTGGTTAATTTTAGGCTTTTGCTTTCCAAGCAAGCTCAGAAAAAGAATAGAACTAGCAAAGGACTCATATACACTAATAAATATTTTTCTTTAAAAATTCAATCACACTTACAAAAGTGTTCGTTTCAAAATAAAAGTCAGTGAACACCGTATCTAAATGGGGTGGGTGTACGGTCAAGAGTGGTGGATACAGGACGAATAATTATTGTTCTTATCTCAAGTTCTATTGGTAGTAAAAGTAGAAAGAATTAGAAGCGGAGACTGTTTTTAAAGGGTAACAAAAGTGTCAAATAGTTCTAAGATTAAACTATGAGACTCTTGGATTTTTATTATTTATTGTCGGAAGAATTGCATTGACCAGAACGAAAATCTGTTTGGTTAATATTTCTGAGCTGTTTGAATTAAATCTTTTGTTTAAATAATTTTATAGTTTAATCGTCTATTTCATAAAATATACTATAGTGAAATACTGAGTCTTAAAGGTCTCTAATTTACACTAAAATGTACTTTATTTCAATTTAGCTTACTGTATTTCAAAGGCGCATTGGTGAAAATCAAAACATAACAGTACTTAAATATAATGGAACTGCAGAAATTTAACTCAAATAGTGTGAAAACGTAAATTTCAGGCACATTAAATTTAAGCTTTACTCTAATAAAATACTTTTTGAAACAAGATTTTTCTTTTATGCTCAACAAAACGTTGCTTACTAAATGTGTAAAATTTTATTCAGAGAACTCTCTACTTGTACCATATCTTATCGTGTTCCGATTCCCAAAGGTTCAGTTAACCGACGTCGGATTTAAATTTATATAATGTGCTTTCCGATTTATATACACATACTTTAGGCCGTTTGCTAAGTGTCTTGAGAATTACTTTGAAATCCGGAGAATAATTGTTCAAGCTAATGTATGTTCATAGCGATTAAAAGTTGTACCGGAGCTTTAAGTTAAGCAATCTTTGACAGTAATTCGTTAGATGCTTTACATAAAACGAAGCTTTAATTAATATGGGGTTTTAACAAAGAATCATAGATTCATTAGATAAGATTAAAAATTCTCCTTGAAAGATTACTTTCCCATACCTCTTAGTGCTAATAAATGTTTTAAAGCAATTTGATAAATATAATAAATACTTCTCTTTTTATTTGCGCTAATCCAACAAGCAATTCCTGGACAGAATTTACATGTTTTGTTGGTCATTTAAAAACTGTTATTTTTAAGCTGCAATTAAAAGAATTTTCTTAAGAGTTTTTTCATACAAAGCCTTCAGCTGATCTTTTGGCTAGACAGTACTAAGAAAAGCGTTCTAAAAAGGGATATGAAGACCACCCTTAAAACAACCAAGTCAGGAAACTAATAGTCCGCTTTGCAAGGACTAATCCATATTAGCAATTATCAATTTAAAAGCAAGGATGCTTAAAAAAATATGTTTACAATTTCACTTTAGGATAAGGTCTTTTTTCTCAGCTATTTATGATATAAACTTACCCTTTTTACGCGATACATTGGTTCCAGAAATAAACGCGTATAAAAGAATCACGTAAAAAAGCTTACAAACATATTATTTGACAAATTGTTAAAAAAATAAAAATATAAAAAAGTATGAAAAGATTGATATTTTGTGTCTCGTGTCTCGGGACTTCAGAGTCACTAATATAAATGTATGTTTTTGCATTTTATCAGATTTATATAATAACTCAACAGCGTATAGTCAACAGCCCCATCCGCCAAAATTGCTCGATAATTAATTAGAAAAACCTAATAATAGTTTTTATAAATTCATGTGCTGAGAAAACACGCTCTCATTTTAAGGGCCAAAAATCGATCAGAACTAAGCGGAAAATAGACTGCCCACGTTTCATGCAAATTAAATTCCTAAAATTACTGAGAAATTTTCTTTGTTTACGCAGCGTCGGAAAAGACATAATTGTATTTTTTATTAACACAATCAAAAAGAAAAGGTGAATTTTAAAGAACACAACTTTTCTTAGAAAACAATTATATGATACGTTTACAGCACATTGGCATTTAACAAATTATTTTTCATTTTACTACCTGCATAAAAACAACCAAGAAGACTGTTTTTTAATATGTAATACTTTCCTTAAAAAATAATAAAAGATGAGTTAAGCTTAAAAAAACAGTTTGTACCATATTATTGTTTTAGTTTCATATTTTTCAAATTAAATTTAAGCACGTAAAGATTTCGTTACAACATGAACATTGTAATTTTGGAGATGTATGCGTGAAAAAAATATTTCTCAATTGTTATATGCAAGAAATCTATTATTTGACTTTAATAAATGTCATGATTATTTGATGTAAAATCATTTCTAATATTTAATTGTTAATTCTGCGTGGAAAGGTATTACATTTAAAAATAAAGCACATGCTTTTTTTGAACATCCATATTTTGAAAAATAAAGATATTGAGCAGCTCGGCTCATCACGAGCATTATCAACTTGATAATCAGTTGATTAGCTCGTGATGATATAAGCCAGTTGATTTATCCTTGATTAGTTATACACAGCACAAAAATACTATGTCTTATTTGCATAAATAAGGTTTTTTGATATTATTCCAGTTACTTGATAATGATTATATTTTGAATTGGCATTGGTTCAATTGATACTTTGGCCGAGTGGCTACGCGGACAAAGGCTTGATTTCCTAAATATTTATTTAAATCAATTTGTTTTTTGATATATTTGTGTATTTTTACGCAAAGGAGAGGGTGTCTTTGATATTTTCTTCTTTCGTCTCATTTTAATTTGATCTTGTAAACAGTGTAAGCCAGTGATTCCCAAACTTATTATGCTCACGGACCTCTTAATGGAAAAAAAAAACTTGACCACGGACCCCAAGTGAAATAACTACATAATTTCATAAGAGAAAAATTAAAATTTTATTTTGATACCTTGAATGGTGTTAATAAAATATAAATAAAACATTTTGATATTTAAAGTAGTATTTATAACAATAAATATTTTTTATAATTTTTGATATTAAAAAAAAACATTTTTTTAATGCGACGGGTGAATCTGGTGAGATGATATCAGATCATTTATGTTTGGTTCTATGTTTGTTAGTAACAACCGTAATTCTCCACGAGCACTAATTTTCAGTGAGGTTCTTTTTCTTGTAATAATGTTCATAACAGCACTAAATCCACGTTCTACTAAATAAGAGGACGGGAAAGCAATCAACAGCTTTTGTACAGTGCCCCATAAAGCAGGATATAAAATTTTTATCTGTTTTTGCAACCAGAATTTGTGTTAGCCTTGTGAAAACATTGGTTTAAGTTCCTCATTTGTAGATAATTCAATTAATTGCTCCTGTAATAATATGGATTCAACATAGTTTGTAGTTCTACTTGTAAAATGATCAAGCACCCAATCTGGGATAACTAAGTGAAGAATGTCTTCAAATCTTCGGCTGAGATCAGAATGAAGAGCCGCTAAGTGTTCACAATAAGCAAGCAAATCTTCACTTCGCTTTTCCAATTTTGAAAGATTAGGAAACTGAGAGCATTCTCTTCTCCCCAAGTTTTGTTTGTCTATACAAATTTTGCGTTTATTACAAAATATTTTTTTGCAATAAACGCAGATATTATGCTTTTAGTTTTGATTAAATTAATTTCATCGCCTTGTAGCTTCAAATTTGTTTCATTAAATTTGACATTGAATTTGAGATAAGGCTCTCAGGTACAGATTTATTATTTCTGTGCAAAAGAAAATAATTAATATTCTGTTTTATTAAAAAAAAAGAAAAGCTACAAACGATCGCACTGCATATACACAACGGGTGGTGGTGGAAAACCAACCTGATCGCATTAATTATTTAAGATAAAGATAATATTTTGAGTGTCACAAATTGTAATTTACGCATTTTTTATTGATTTAGTTATTATTTTTTCAAGTTTTATTATTTTTTAATAAATAATTCAATTATTATCAATCAATAACTAAACATACTATTGAGAAATGTGATTTAATAAAACTATTTCATGTAACTTAAGCAAAAGTATAACTTTGCTTAAATAAACTTAATATAATATGTCAATAAGAAATCAACTATTAATATTAAAAAATAATTATTTGTATCTTTGTAACAATCCAAAAACGATACTCCTTTTGTTCAATGCTAGGAAAATTAGTTGAATGCACTTCGCGGCGAGGTCCGTTCCTCTTAAAAAATGCATAAAAATATGGCCGCGGTTGGCTTGCTTGCAGGGTGTAATGTTTGCCCATACTTATTTTTTAATATACAATGTGTACATTTTACTCAAGACCTAAAAAATATCATCAAATTATTTATTGCTATTTATTTTAACTTTCATAATCCTGAAAATGTGTTACAAATATTATTTCAAATCGAACCTTTCGCGGACCCCCTGACGTTTTCCACGCACCCCCAAATTAATTTTGACCGGCCACGGACCCCGTGAGCGGTCTCAGGGACCCCTGGGGGTCTGTAGGAACCACTTTGGGAACCGATAAGCGATAGGATAAGAGAAAAAAACTTATATTATAACTAACGTAATCTTTCTATATGTACACTTTCGGATAAAAGATATTTTATTACTGAATAAAAAAAAAATCGTTGAAAACACTTATTACATGATGTTCTATTCAAAGTTCGTAAAACGATCAAAATGGAAAAACAATCGAGAAATAATAAAACATTTTATTAACACACTGTGCCTGAAAATGTATAATGAAACATTATAAAAATAAACCTTCGCTAAAATAAAGATAGGATAGTTTGTTTTGGGTTTAGTTAATATAGAAAATAGAGTCGGGTGAATGGTCTAGTGGTTAAATCGTGCCGTAATTCTGAAGCTATTCTAATTGGGATTATTCCAGTCGGTTTCCTTTTTCGGGAAACGTTTGGGAATTAAATTGGACCGATGTTTTGGAATGAGAGGAAGTGTCAACAATTCGAAGGGTATTGGCCGTAAATAAATCGAGCAGCTTATTTACGACCTCGTTTCTCAACCTTAACGGAAAATGTATATTCGATTAATGTTTAAGATTGATAAAATATTGCTGCACCCTTAATGTTGGAATCAGTTGGTTTTTGCAATTTTTGCAATAAAGATTAACTATTCATAATCAAGTGTGACGTATTATAAGTTTCATACATTTATATTGTGAGCATATATGAAAAAAATCTTTGGAATGATTTTAAATGTTGCTGTGTTGATCATTTTGGTATATAACAATGTTAGCACAAAAATTGACCAAGTATGGATGAATGCACGTATTTAAAATAAAAAGATTTAAATTTAACTATTTTTGAAATGTGTTAAAAAAAACAATAATTTTAACTCCGACAATAGTTGATTATAAAACGCGAATATAGCGCAATAAATCACTATCCAACTGTCAATAATAAAAGAATTACGATACCATTTCATTAATGATGCGATTTATTTTTCATTACGAAAAACGAAATACTCTACAAAATTTTTCCACATGAACTGTAAGGTAAAGGGTAAACATGTTTTTCCATAAGATTTCCATATAATATCACTTACAAAATAATTCATAAAAAGACATTTAGGTCATTATAATACAAATCAGTGTAGAATTTTTTAAAAAGTTATATCTTTTTCGAAAAAGGAGGAAGGTTCGAAAAATCTCTTATTGAGAACCAGCGATGTAAATTTAAGTCTTTTATGAGTGTTTGCTGACATATTTGGAAACGGGAAACTTCCGTGTATATTAACGAAATAATATTAAATATTCCCTTAAGCCTTAGTTTGTGATGATTTTATTTCAGATTCTCATAATTTCTTACCAAGACGCTTTGTATTTTGTCATTGTTGATAGTTACAAAGAAATGAAAAATATTTTACCCTAAAATATAATAAAATAATGTATATTATATTCTACAATCTATATATATAAAAATCAATGTTTGTTTGTTTGCTTAATTTTCGGTCTCTATGTACTTAAAACCCACTGATCCGATTGCAATAAAACTTCAACGACCTTTTAGTTTGCACTTCCGGGAAGTTTATAGGCATATTAAAATTAACTTACAGTGTCGAAAAAACTAAAATATCAATACGTATTTTTTGACGTTTTAAGTACTGAGAGTCAATCAAAACAAAAATGACCGTCGTTCGAATTTTAACACCGATTTGAACGTCGGCCATTTTGTTTTGATATATTGACGTTCGATTGGTTGTATTAAAAATGAAATCCCAATGTGAGTGTAATTTGAAAAACTTTAAACATCGTCATATTAATTCTATTATATCTTCTCCTTCTTAATATATAAAAAAATAATGTTTGTGTATTCGTACTCTATGGCAGCGGTGGGCAAAGTGTGGTCCGCGAAAAAATTTTGGTTGTCAGCAGAGAAATCTTACATTATTTAAAAAAAGTCTTAGACACGGTAACATGCAGATATTAGATTCGTTTGGAGCAAACATTCAAGATGCTAATTTACGCATGAAGCTGAGCGAAAGAAAGCCTCATCGATCTTTCATCGACGACACTCAAAGTTAAATTTCATTTATACTTAGTTTTGCTGCAGTTTTGGTGTTCTATAAAAAGTTAATTTCTTTTGTGTGAAGAGGCGATGAAAATTCTAATTCAATTCCCTAGAACATATTTATGCGAAAAAGCCTTTTTATTTGTCACAGCAATCAAAACACGGTATCGATCTCGGCTTGAAATACATTTAGTTAGTATATTTCAAATCTGTCAAATCGTGTGGTCTACATTTTGACATTACATTTAAATGTGTTTCGTGCATTAGGTGTGATTGTTTGTTTGTATTTTATGCGTTGCCACACCGTTCATCCGATTGCAATAAAACTTTGACAAAATTTTTGCTTACACTTGAGCAAAGGTTATAGGAATATTAAAATTAGCTGACAGTAGGTCTTTTATATAAAAAATAATGTTAAAAATACCATTCATGCAACTTGCACGAAGTTTATAGGCGTATTACAATTAATTTACAGTAGGTGGCGCGTGTGTCGTATAATAGACAATCGGCAGCAAGCGTCAAACAGACAGAAAAAGAAAGCATGTACTTCAATAAACACAATTAAAGCACAAACACTTTCTTTCTACGAGTGGAATTGCAACGTTTGCCGGGTACCGGCTAGTACTTTATAAAATAATGATACTAATTTAGAATTTTACTGTTAGAATTTAAAATTACTTTTTAAATATTAACAATATTTTTTAGGGCATTAAAGAAAATATTTTATTATATATACATATGTAAATATCATACATAATTTTATTTTGTTTTCGAAGTTGCCGAAAAGCGGAACCCGGGTCGTTAGTGACAAAACTTGTGTGAATCTAAATAATTTGAACCATTCAAATTTAATCTTTTATATTATTTGATGCGACACTCTAAAAAATGAAAAATCTTTATATTGACATTGAAGACGAAATGTTCCATAGTAATAAAAATAATTCAAAATAAAAAAAATCAATACCATACTCATAATTATAAAAGTTATGAAATTAGTACAAAATAGATAATCTCCTTGAAGATTGATCAAAATTTGGTGTTATTTTGACTTCCATATAACCCAATACATGTAATAGTACAGAATCGTTTTATTTGGGTATTTCCGGCCTATTATCTAGCTTGAAATAGGTTACTAGAAACATGATCTGATTACTGGAGCTGTTATTTAATGTTGTCGACAAACAAAATACTCTCGTATTATATTAATGTATAGAATGTTCATAACCAAAAGAACATTAAATTCATGAATCTTTTGTGATATATTTTACAAAAGTTGCAAATATTAAAATGCCAGATTTAAATTACTGATTTTTAATTTGTAACATCACTTTTATAAATTAACTCTGTGATTGGTTGAAATCCTAATTTACCAAACTGTTCTACTTTTGTTTTCAAAGTCGTGGACAGTTCTGCTTTTGATACCAATCATCATTTTCTTTTGCGTTTTTGTACCACATTTATTTAATTTTTGAACATTTTATAAATTTCTAGCCATACACTATAACCAGCAGAATAATGTGACAGCATTAGTTTAATTTCGACATATATGGGATAGTTCTGCTTTTGATACCAGACGACTCATTTAACAACTAACATTTAAGACACCTTTTGTACTAATTTTAATTTTATAATTTAAGATTAGCCGCCTGTGTGGTTGAGTGGTCAACGTCGTTGGCTTCGGTTACGGAGGGCACGGGTTCAAATCTCGGTACGGACAGTTTTATAAATTGATTTTTCAATCGATTTATGAATTTCTGTTCGAAGGCATGGATGTATGTGATGTCTTGAATTTCCCCCTCCCACCCTTCCTATCCTATGAACGAGCGAGAGCGAGGGCACTTAACCTCTCTTTAGAAAAAAGAGAGGTTGAGCGACTTCTGTTGAAACACCTCCGTTAGGAGGCCATATGCTCCATATTGGGAGCGGAAATGGATACAAAAAAAGCTTTTCTGACAGTGAGTTATTATAAAACATTTCGTAAATCGATTGAATATTAATTAATTAGTTAATATTTTTGTTGATACTTTTTCTTAATATACAATAATATTAAAAAGTTATAAAGTTTATTCAATTTCAAGCGTAGAAAATGCAACCATTTTTCTATTTTTAACCTTTTATAAAAGAAACTTAAGCAAGTAATTTAATACTAATTCTCGGAAAAAAAACTTATGTAGAGATGTCCCGTTTATATTTCATATGCTACAAAGCGGATGTCGTATTTATGTTCGTTTTAGCAGAGGTAAGTAAATTTCTCTAAATGAGCAGTCAACAATAATAAATAATCTTATATTGCGCGATAATGTTGCGAATGCTTATATCGGAGCTATATTTCGCGCTTACATCAAGGTGCCGCACATTTTAAATTTGATATTTTTCTTACTTTCATTGTAAACAAACAGTTTTTGTATTTATGCATAAATTTTTATCCATTAAGTGAACTCGGTCTAAATCATTGTGATGTGTAAATATAAGAAAACTAATTCTGAAATACTAGGCATTCAGTTCCGCAAATTAGAGTCAAAATAAACATTTAAAATTTTCCGACATTTATTTATTGTGTAAATCATCATCCCCTGAGAAGGGAATTGACTTCATTCATGTTTTATTGGGATACAAACTGAACGCTTTAATGCGAAAGTTTAAGCGTAAGGCACATATAGACAACCTTTAAAATGTCGAATCGTATTTATAAGTATATATATATTTTTAATTTTAATTCAATAACATGTTCGGTTACTAAATGTGAAAAGTGTTTTGCCCCTTAAAAATCATTATTATTTCTAAGATTTATATTTGACGAAAACGTTAACACAATTGATTATTGTGTTTAATAAAAAATGACAAAGCGATATGAAAAGTCCATTGCTTTAATTATTAAATGTTTTAGTGCATACTCCATCTTTCATTTTTTATTTAAACTTTACAATTTTCTTCAAATGATTTAAATTTATCCCAGTTAGTAATAATCAGATCGATATGATTTTTTTTCAATAAAAATACCAATTCTTGTAATAAAATGTTATTTTCTTTACTTTGAAAAATCTACAGTTAGCAAAGTAATAATACATTTTATTATATTTGTTCATATATTTCATTATCTTGGAATAACTGTCGCAATAATTGTCTGCCTTTTAATAATTTGTCTGTGGTTTTATAAATATTTGGAGGGGAGCATATTTTTATTGTTTTACGTCTATTGTCCCAAAGTTTATTAAAATAAATTATTTCAATCAAAAAATATTACGCTCTTTTTTCCTAATTCCCTTTTATTTTTATGGTCAGGACCGGTTTTGCTCAAGACGGACATTAGCAACTAATAAGTAAATACATTAATACAGCGCTATTTATTCAGAAAAATGTCAAATTATTATGGTGTAACAAACAATTGGTAATGTAAATATAAAAATTCCTTTAAATACAGCTGATAAATACTTTCGATGGATTCGGCGCTAACTTTGTGGAAGTTCATTTAAATATTTTATATTACAGCTGATACAGTTGATCATAAGCAAAATTGGTCATAATCATATGAAACAAAATTGGAATTGGTACGAAATAATTTTTATTTGTTAATATAATGCCTTTTCACCGACAACAGTGAAAACCTTAAAAGCTTTTTTTCATTACTTCGTCAAACTATTTTTGTCGTAGGATGTCAAATAGTACGAAATTTTAATCCCCCCGGATCAAAAAGTAACCTTTATAACTTTTCTGCAGCTAGCCTATCTAAATTACAAAAAATACACTTTTTTCCTTATTTTATGTACAATCAAATGTAAGCTTCCTGCCCGTATACAATGTTTTTTTTTTTAAATATATTTTTTGTTGCTATCTATATAACTAAGATACTTTGTTATTTTCTTAGTTTTACTCCAGTGACGTAATTTTATTTCACAATCTTATGCTTAAAAATGTCTCAATCAGTTATAGAAATATGTATTATTTATTGATTATAAGATTTTCACATTGAAATGTTGGCCACAGCTGATTTTTTAGCCAATACGAAACAAATTTTATTGTAATGTAAGATTCCGTTTTATTGGTGTATTTATTTTTGATGAATAAAAAACTAAATAAACATTTGCAATGTTTTGTTAGAATTTCACCTCAGTAAACAAATATTAGTGAATGTTTTGTTCAAATTATTTGCTCTCCTACGGTAAAACGGTTGGAACAACATTACGTTAATATTATTATAAACATATGTAAATATAAAACTGGTATATTTGTTTTCAGAAAATAATGAGATTTTTTAAGATGTTATCATATTGCTGCCCCGAAGCAGGATTGGGGTTTTTGTACAACTTGATTAAATGTGAATTCATTCTTTGTGTGTGACGCAGAACTATTTACAACAAGATATGACGTGAAAAACTATTTATCGGAGATTTCTGAGCGCAAGTCTGTTAGATTAAAATTCAATTTAGAATAAGTCGTTGACTTAGAAAAAATATTGCATATATCGCGATTGAACACGTTGTGATTTAAAGCAACGGTGTGTCTGGCTACGGATTTGCTGCAGATGCCCCAAATAAGCCAGAATAATGCCTGCCACTTGTATCAACCGGGTGGATCTTGTCTCTCGTGTGAAGAACTGCTGTTGTCTACCGATAGGATATATTCTGTGGACCAACGAGACATTGGGATGACCTATAAAGAAGACTGGACGGAAAAACTTGGATGTACCGAGTAATGAGCGGATATGGTTTTAAAATAAATGAAATTGAAAACGTATTTAAAAATATTATTAAGTTCATCCTAAGAACTATAATAAAATCTTTTTTTATCACGTCATCTATAAAAACGCCATTTTATTTTAATATGATTTTTTGTTAACTTCTGTAACCTACTGCTAGTGTAAAGCTAACCAAAAGAACATATCTCAACTCAATTTTTTATACACGAACTAGTCAGTTACTAAGCCTTTCTTTTTGGCGGAGAGAGTAAGAGTGGAAAAATAGAGATGTTATATGACAAGTGCTAAGTTTATAACTTTTTCTATGGTTCGTTTTTAGAATAAAAAAGCTGGAAAAAATATATTTATACACCACAAACATGTTTGCTTTTAACAAAAATCTTTCTGTTCTCAGAATAAAACCAGTAAAACACCCAATCGAAATTAACGATGTTGACCTCCGGACTTTAGGTTCCGATTTCTTGTAATGTGATAAGTTTGGTTCAAGTGATTATGGAAAGATTATAATAATCACATAACAAATCGTTACTTCAAGTAACAAATTATCTCAACAAACAAAGGAGAATTAATAAAACAACTATTGTTTTGAAAAAAAATATTGTGTAAAGACGGTTGATCTTCGTATCACGAGATAAATTGACATTATACAATCAACTAAGAAGCTCGAATAAAATTTGACTCGGCTTACTTTTAAGCTTTAAAAACGTCATCACGTTGTTTTCTTATAAAAACTCTTCATAGAAATCTAAATATGAAATTAAATTTGATAACATTTTTATTCCACTTCTTCTGTTACAATATGTGATAGATGGATGACCATTGTTGGATTTGTTTCCATTGAGATGAACCACATCTAATAAAAGTAATTATTGTACCAACGTTTGTACCTTACTTCCCCGCTGCGTCTAGTAGAAAAGACAAAGCCCAACTTTTATTTAGTAATTTATAATTAAGAATCAGAATATTTTTTTAGATTATTTGTAAATCTTGCAAATGTAATAATGATACTTATAAAAAAGGCAAAACACGTATCATATTTTGTAACAAAACAATTTGAATAACAGAGTTAAATTCATTCTTAAGCTTTTTTTATTATCTTAGTAAATCGGTCCTGATCATATTAAATAAGAGTCGAATTAGTAAAATTAAGTGTTTTATTTTTGTATAAAATGCCTTTCCAACAAGTATTGACAAGTACACATTAAAAGTTATATTTAAATATAATGCTGCAATAATAGTATGGTGACGATAAAAATAAACAGTTTTTATTCATTGAAAATCATGTAACCATAAATTAAGATTAAATTCAAATTAATAATCCTAAAAATATAATTATATCCAATCATTTTCGTTTTATAGTGTAAAATATTTAGCCTGGTAGCATGCACTAATGTTTTTTTTTATTTAGCATAAATCACGTTTATGTAACGCTTTCGAGTAAAAACGAGATCATTAAATCAATTATTTTATATACTGCAGGGTTTTTGAACTTATTTTAATATAATCTTTTATACGCATAACATTAATCCGCTCTCATTCTGTGAGACGTGTACCGTGCTAATGAATAGGTATATGGGTAGCTTAACTGAAACATTTTGAAATGCTTGATAACTTAAAAATATGCAAATGATACTTTTATTATGATTAATTATTGCCATTGGTGAATAAGTGAATGGTAATTAAGCTTTTTTAAATAACCCGAATGTCATAATATTTTAATTATTTAAACGAGTGCTGCGCATTAATTAAAAGAAATTATTCGCAACGAAGAGTTTGTTTTATTTTAAACGCGCATCGTAATGGGTCATAAATATTTAAATTGCGAAATTTGACGCACAAAATATTTTGTTTAAAAAACAGTTTTTTTTTAAATACACGTACAGAAATATAAAAGGTAATTATTTTTAACATTTAATTCCATGCTTTTGACTACATAATAAATATAACATGATAAATTATTGCATACTTACATAAGATTAGCATAGGTTGTAAGTATTTAAAACAAATTGAAATGTTGTTTATAAATACATATATTATTTAGTGTAATAAATCAAAATTTTATTCCACACCACGGTGGACTTTTTTACTAAAGCAAAAAGTATAAAAAGTCGCAAAAACGATGACACAATAAATAAAATATCAAAATGAAACTTTCCCTTATTCATACGCGTTGCGTCTGAGGTTCGAGGAGAAAATCGGGTTATTTGGGTCGCTTCTAAAACAAACCACATTAGCATAACTGAAATTTATGACTTCTTCCCACTTTTTAAGCTGGCAGTTTTTTCTTTTACTACTAGTTGACTAAAGTAAAATAAAGCCTTTTTTAGACCACATTTGAAAAATTGGAAACGTTCTTTGCGTATTGCTGAAAACAAAAATTATCTGTTATGTAGTAACAAAAAAATGTATACATATATTGTTAATATTGTTAAAATGACGTTTATATAAATAAAACGGCCAAAACAAAGTTACTATTTTAGTTGTTTTTTTTAATCAGCGCTGTGAAGTCAGAGTCAAAGTTGTGACTTATTTTAACAGCTCCAAAGCTCTGATTTCAATATGACATAATGAAATTTAACCGTCTTTAAATTATAAAAACGCTTATCTTATATCGCTTATAGTAAATTTCTAAATCATTAGAAATTTGCAAGGATATTAACCGAGTAAGTTCTTACCAATTCTACTATAAAGAAAAAATACTTACACTTACGTCTAAGCGAAATACGTTGACATTTGAAGCGATGTCGTTTTAAATTTGAATAATAAACAATTCATGCCTAGGATTGTTTAAAAACTAACTTGGAAAATTAAGTTTGATATTTTTAAGAATAATTTAAGAAAGAAATATTTTTTAGCTAAGTTACATTGAAACTAGTAAGTGTTCATATAAAATTGAATACTTAAAAAGATGCTCATATTTCGATTTTTTCTAGTAAAAATGAAAATGCTTTAGACATTAAAAGATAGAAAAAGGGAAAGGCAGATAAGTAAAGAAAAACATATTTTCTTGTAGACTGTGATGCCACTTAGTATTCTTATTTTAAACATTTTTTTAAATTACCTAGACTTTTCTTTAAAAAAATATTATTTTGCATGTAGGAGTTTATGTATATGATAAAAACTCAATATAATTTTGGTATTGGGTATATTGATTAATGCATATTTCAGAATTTTGAATTTAAATAAATGTATTTAGCATAACACCTAATGTTTTGTCAGGTATTGTCTAATGTGAAAAATATTATTGAAATTGACGATACATTCGAAGAAAATAAATGTCTCGCGATCTAGGCTACATAGCTATAAACAGTTTGACGCATTTACTGTTTTAATGCCATTTTTTTTTAAATAATCACAGTCACCCATCTCGCCCAAGACCCGCAGCGCCACGTCATGATGGCTTGCACTTGAGTGTGCAGAAAATCAGTTTTTATTAGATAAAGAACCATCTTGAATTTTGTAAACTTACAACAATTTTCGAACCTTTATTTTGGGTGAGAAATATTGACTTCTCGGCATTTCTTAAAAATAGAAAAAGGACCATTACAGTAAGGGTAAAAACATTTATTTTCATATATTTTATATAGTCAAACATAAAATTGTTTGAAAACCATTCTAACGTATTTTGAATTAAGGCGCTTTATATGTCTTAGACAACTTTTATGTAATTCTTCCACTTAAAATCAAAACTGAGTCATTGTGAAAATTATTTGTTTTTCTTCTCACCCCTTTCATGTTTAAAGTTATAGAAAATGAAGTATACTATAATTTAAACTAACAAGAAAAAGAATTATGTACTTTCCTTGAAGTATCATCAGTTGGCTAACCCATAAAACCATTGATTAAAAACGGATATGCAGTTAAAAACAAGAGTAGTCTAGTTAAATTTATTTGGTGAGATATAGGGTGCTTTAATAAAAACCCTTCGATTTAATCAACGAGATTCTTTTTCCGATCTAGATAACAGCTCGTACTAAATCAAATGGGGGCGTTCTATCCAAGTCACTGTTCTTACACAGAGGAGTCGGCAACTTGGCTCCGATAAAGTATTTCATAAAAAAAATGTATTAAATAATTTAGAAACTATATAAACGATACACAATGACTCCCTAAATATTTAACAAAGCTTTGATGTATGTATATCTCTTTTTTTCCATTTAACTAGGTTAATTTTTGTAGAATAATTAAACAAGATTCATAGTTGACGACGTAACGAATTATTGTTTCGTATTTATTTGATTTATTGAATTATGACACTTTCAAAGATTTTTGAATAGATTTTGTTGGATACATTAGAAATCACAGAACCGGCGTTTGTCGAAAGATCATTATTTGGCTTAAAAAGTTGGAAGACCAATTTTGTTGTTTTATTTGTACACTGCTGATTTATTGCTTCCTGATAAAAGTCTCTTCAATAATTCAAATATGCTTTTATTTTATAAACAGTACCAAGTTGTACTAACAACAGCCTAGCCATAAAGTTGTAAGCTGTTATATTAATATAATTTATTGAATATGATTTTTTGTACTTTTTTTTAAATGATGTAAAGCTCGCTTGGCTGTAAGTTTCCTTGTTAAAATTGTTTTCTCCATGCTTATTTTAATTCATTTGCGTTATAGTTTTGCTATAAATAAATTTACTTTATTATTTGTTAATTTTGAAGTGATGAGTGATTTTTATATGATCGTAATTTTTGTAGTTTTAAATAGTACATAAGATTAGTCGCAGATTAAATTTGATTAAAGCAGATGAATTTATAAGTATATTTAATTTTTCATTTAATGCATTCGTAACTAGGGTATCCAATCCCGAGATCCCATTCAATTCTGTGATCCCGAAATCCCGGGATTGCTAACGTACCAATACGAGTCGCGCTGATCATTTGGGCAAATCAATAAATTCCTGGGTTTTTGGATTCAAAAATTCTTGGAAGAGTTTAAAAAAACGTGTCACGCTAGTCATTCGGGTAAATCGGTAAATTCCTGGGATTTTAGATACCAAAATTATCGGGAAAGCTAACAAAAAAACGTCTCACACTGATCATTTGCGGAAATCCGCGAATTTATGGGTTTTTGAAGTTTACATGAAATTTGTTAGACAAATCCGTTGATTTATAATCTAACAAAAAAAATTGTCTAAAATTTCAATTTATACACGATTGAAAAATTGTCAATCCCGAAATCCCAGGATCAAAATTAGGGTCCGGAGTTGGATACCTTAGTCGCAACAGTAAAATTGTGAATATTTCATTTCTTTTACTTTTAAATTTACGTACTGTATAATTTCAAATGTCAATAAACTGATTATTTAAGGTTTTTTATACGCTTATGTAAAAATGTATGGATCTGCTAAACGCTTACAGTAAAATCTTAAGCCTCCAAAGTTAGAGTAAAATCAATGAAGTAGGGGAAAAACGTGCTTAAGTTTCGAAGAGAAAACAAGTTTAAAATTTATTATTAAAACTTGTTTTCCTTCCGAAGCATTTTTGGCATTCTGCACTGACATGAGAATTTTAAAAAATCTTACTTTATCGCAACAATCCATTTTTTCTTTTTTTAAGAAATTTAATACCAAAGTTTTCTACACCCTTTTTGTCCTGGGGTGGTTTGAATGATTGGGATACCATTGCAAGAATTCATTACACTAGCAAAGGTGAGAGAGGTAGTTTCTCACATAAAACAAAATGATCGGGTTGTCAGTTGACTGTGCGTGTGTGCAGCCTGGTAAGACGTGATCTGGTTTCCTTAAAACCCTCGAAGCAATGGGTTTCAACAGTTTACAGCCCACTTTAAGTCGTGTAAAACCGACTAGTAACATGACATAACGACTAGAAGTAGTTTAGTTTATAAATCGATGACTGTGGAAACAATACAATCATTGAAGAGTTTTAAAAAATAAATCAATAATGCGCACACAATGGTAATCGAAACAAAAAAAATATCAAACCATTCATAAAAAATGAAAAGCAGATAAAAAAAAATCAGGCACTTCCGCTGTGTTACAGCAAATATAATCATGATAAAGTATTTCTCAACAGAAGTTATTGTATGAAAACTGCTTTTAACTTAGTTGAACAGAGAGAGTATGGTTAGAATGATAGCCTCACGATAGAAATAGTGTTTAACTAACCAATCTCGCTATTTACCATTTTAACGACTAAATGAGTAGTAAAAAAAACAGACATCACAGAAATCAATGTATTTGATCACAGATCCACTAAAAAATCATTTTACCGTACAGAAATTCAAGCCCGTGAGCACCGCAACCCAAGGAAATGTGCTCAAATAGATTTTTGTTCACATTAGTTTATAAAAATGTAACATTAACGATATAAATATTTCAATATATGTTTACACTGTCTGTTCGAGGACTTGAACGCTTGACCAATCCATAATTAGATTACACCGAATGGCGGCTTATACTCCAAATATCGATATTGTTTCTTCTTCCTGAAAAAATCTGTAGAGTACTTAAAGTCAACACTTTAAAAGAAATAAGCAAAAACCTTTTTGATATTTAATTTTCTTATCTATACATAACCTTTCTGAGCATAAAAGTAAGTAATTGAATGTTATTGAACTCTCCCTGACTAAATTAAAAGTACGTGAGGTTTTATAACAGCAATCCAACATTTCAGAAGAAATTTACTACAGCGGAAAAAATACACTTTTAGTTTAAATACTGCATAGAAACATTATTGAATTGAAGAAGCTTAAAATTTTGTAATATTATATCTAAGAATTTTTCATCAAAAAGATACAATTTTAACACAAATCGAATAATCAGGTCTTTAAATAAGACCCTTCACCCATAAGAGATTTTTGTCTTCTAAAAGAATAATTTTGTTCAAATTTAAATACACGCGATTGAGATCGAGCCATCGAAAAAAATTAGGATACGTTTAACGCTTGTGACACCAATGTAATAATGCCGTATAAAATTAGCCGATGTGAAAACATTGGCGGGTGGAGGAAGGTAGGTATTTTAAAATAAAAGAAAATATATATGCATAAAATAAAATACTCACGTAAAAAAACATAGCGAATAATAAAAGAATTTGGTTGCTAACAATATCATTGATGGTAAATTTATAAATTAATCATTAAAAGTGAAATTGCATTTCATTAAAAAATCTACCTACTTAAGTATTTAAGATTGATTGTTTAAGGCAAGTGCAGTTAATGGCATCAAAGGCCCCCTTTAAAGACCATAGTGTTTTTGAATTACAAAGGATTAGAAATTATATCATTATGGAGGCAAAAATAAATGGAAAAAGTTTTTAATGGGTAGCTTTATGTTAATTTGAATGAAAAGTATTTTGCACAGTAATTATGATGGATCCGTTGGTAAATTTATTTTATAAATGTTCTTCTAAAAATATCATAATAAAAAATATGTATAAACATCAAAGGGATTACTTTTTGTTATTTTTTAATATAACCTACAATGATGTCACATTTTTGTTTGTATATATAATATACTATATATTATTTCCGTGAAGTTGAGGTTTTTTCAATTACGTTAAAATACCAATTAAAGTGAAAAAAATGAGGATTTTCGAGTGTCATAACATATTAATTCAATGCAATTATATCAGGAAACGACCCTTAAAAAACTATGATTGGCTTATGATATCATATCTTTTAAATTGATATGGCGACAACAATGGCAATGGAATTTTAAATAAATCATAAAAAGAAACATATAGCCTTTCCAATAAGAATTGTCACTATATAAAAGTTTATTTGACTGTTATGGTAATTTATTGGAAGATTTTTAGTTGATCGATTTTTAATGCTATTTTTTTAGATGATTCATCAAACGATAGGCATATTTGCAATATTCTGAAGTGTAAGCATTTCATCGACTGTGAATTATCAATCGGTAATATCGTTCAAATAAAACAGATGATCTCAGCCGAATATACATATTGTGTGCATTGGAAATACTCATGTCCTAAAAATCAAGTTCAGTATTAGTGATCATAATGCCTAATAGTTAGAGAGGCTCAAGTAGTTTGCATGAGATGCAAATGCTTTCTTTCACGTGTTGCCGTGGAAAAATCTACTTTCAGTAATTTGACGGTGTTCTGTAATGTAAGTCTTGATGCAATTGTGGCGATTCCTGGGAGGAGAGAAGTACGCGGTGAAGTATTGTGATCAATACTGAGATTTTATGATACAGTCATTTTCAGAATAATGCCAGTCGAAAGAACATCACGTATGAACAAGTTTTTGATATTTTGAGTGCAGCTTTATACCTTTATAAGGACGGAATGTTTTTATAAACAAATTGACAAATATTTTGAGTTTGAAATGTATGTTTTTCATACCAAATTAATAACTAAATATTCTTTCAAATAAAAATTATTATGCTTGAACAGTGTTTTTTTACGACAAAATATTAATCAGCACTGATTGATGTAAATAAAAAATCCAACAAATACAAAGTATTAAAATTCAATCAAACAATGTTACAAAAATATTAAGGAAAAATCTTACTGCTATATTTTTTATTATTATTTTACGATATTGCTGTAAAATGGGGAAATCTTTATTCAATCGCATCTTCGGAGGAAAATCAATCGGTGAGTGTATCAAAAGCGAGTCTACGGATTTTGTAATCGAATCAAATCAAATAACGCTGAAAAAATATCGGCGCCGCGAAAAAAAGCCAAGCCGAGAAATCCAATGAAAATTTTCTAGACATCCTCGACGGAAAATCAGTTTTCTCAAATCACCATAAATATATTCATAGCTTATAAAACTAAAATCCTAACACGGGAAACTGCGTTTTGATGGAATGATATTAAATTTGTATGTCATTTTTTGTAGACTTTAAGTTCACCTTTAAATAATATATTTCATTTTCTCGATAATAATTCTCACCCGTATTTTCAAATACAAATATTTTTTTTTTCCGGTAATGGAAATTTACAACTTATTGTTAAAATACGAAGAATGAATAAGATTTTAAGTGAAAGTTAGAAGTGATTTTTAATTAAATTTGAATCGTTCAAATTGTGTACATTCACACAAATTTTGTCACTAACGACCCGGGTTTCGCCTTTCAGCATCTTTAGGCGTTCGAGTGCATGGATGAAATTGAACTGTCAGTTCAAGTTCATATAATAGTACGAATTTTTACTACACAATGTTTTCGAATGTGAAGATTGCCGATTTTATTTGCAAAATACGAATTTTTGTATGAATAAATGCTTAGGTGTTAAATAAAGAAAAACATAATTAATTGTAATTGCAAGGGCTTGCATTACCGGTACCATTAATCGGTTTGCCGGTAAATCGTCCAAAACGCACCATCGGTAATTACCGATAAATTAGAAACATACCGGTAATAACCGAAAATTATTTTACCGCGAATTAATGCTAAAAACAGGCATATTATAAGAAAAGTTGATTGTAGACATCCATGCAAAATGAGAAGTTTCGTTTTTTCGACTCTGGCAACATTAAAACACAGCTTGTTACTGGTCATACGGGTGTCAACTGTCATCACCATCGCAGTGACCGCTCGAGCTCTGCAGCTGATCCTACATACTTGTTTTAGGACTGAGGACGACGTGTATTTAAAAAAACATATGTATTTTGATATAATTTAGAATTTCGACTGAAGGTGCTTGATAGAAATTTATCTTTAGATTACAACTATTATCATAATGTACGTTTCCATTATAATTTTGGCCGAACACGACCCGGGTTTCGCCTCTCGGCATCTTCCGGTGCTATCCAGTGCGCGAATACACTCGAACTGACAGGTAGCGGAAGTTTTGGTACATATTCTTCATTTCTTACATATACACATTGTATTCTTGTTTATTTGCAAAAAAAAACAAATTTGTAAACATTGATTTTATATTAACATTTTTTTCATAAACTCAATAAAACTATTCAATTGTAATATTATTGTATTTAATTTTAATTATCAACTTATGCTAGGTGTATCCAAAGTACATACATCAATACGTTAATGCACCGATTTCCAACCTGGGAGGCGCGACTCCCTGGGGACGCTTGGATTATTGCAAAGGGTGGCGCGAACAATCCAAAATATGTATTTACTCTATAAAACGTGTCTTTATTACTATATTAAATAAAAAATGAAAAGGTCCGACAATTTTTTTTCTTCCGAAGGATGTGCAGTAACAAAAAGGTTGTAAACCACTGCGTTAATGGATAAACAAATAAATAAATAGTACTGACAGAGAGATGAACCAAATACTACACAGTCGTAATTCAAATTAATCAAGCTCGATATGGCATAAACATAACTGATTATTTGACGTCCCATTACCATATCTCAGTAAAAACAAAAAGGACATCATATAAAATATATAAATGAATTTTTATGACATTATTCACCTGAAACGTTTTTGAAATTGTTTAGGTTTCAATCTAGGATACCGTTTTTAGTAAAGGTGGCTACATACAGTTATACTTTAATCATCTAATTTACATATGTCAATTTTTTCCATTTAAGGTAAATTTTAAATTGCAAGCCCTAGTAAGTACAGACGACATTGACACTGAGAATGGAAAAAAGTGCAAAGAATGAATTTTGCCCCATACCGTTGCTTTAAGCTTACCCTACTTATCAGCTTGTCAGTATCCGTCCAGGAAAGTCTTTATAAAAACTTCAAGTCTAAATAAAACACTTTTGTTTAATGAGCAGTCACATACTTTAGTATTTATATTTCCTTTCTATACAAAATCTCAACATTCGATAAAAGCGAGTTAAGCTAGCGATATCTGCTGTAGTATAAATAATATACACAGGATACAGAAGCCCCGGCACTGTCTGCTAAAGAGCTTCCGGTTCGTTTGGGTTAAAATTCACCTGGAAAGGCATACAAGGTGCAATATTGAATTATGTGCTCTGTGGTTAAAACTTCTCCACACTCGTAAAATGAAGACTTATTTAGAACACATTTATGTATCATGTTCTATTACATTCCCGAATTTAGTGAATGAAGAAAAATTAAAGAAAATTTGAGAAAGAAGGCATTAGAAACGTTGATCTTGTGGGAAAATTTAAATCATTCATATGCAGCTCTTATTTATCCTGGTATATTCCTTTTGGGTTAGAAGATAATAAAGTCAAACATTTTTTGTTGTTGTTGATATATGTATATCAAACAATAGAGCTTTAAATCTTAGGACACGTTAACGCCAAAGTTCTTTGAGTCTCCTTCATCAGTGATGTTTTAGCCTATCGCATTTCCTTTCCATTGAAAGCTACAGAGGTGATGAATCCACAGTGAAGCCAGTTCACGTAAACACCATGTGCATGAATATAGAAATTATATTAAAATGCATATATGCATACATACATATCGACTGTGGAAAGGAAAAAGGACGTAACCCACAGTTTTTCACAACAGCTTTTTTCGATAACCACAATGCATCCAACTTGATACACGTTCTATCAAAAGGATGTAAGCTGAAAATGCCGAATTAGTATCTAAATTTAGCTTTTAAGTTGAAAGCTGAAAAAAGATGAGCTCATGAAAATTGAAACCAAGAAAAATTACTGAAATAAAGGTTTTTCCTAAACAATTTCTTAAATTAATATTAGATTATATCAATTCAACACCAGCTTAGAAGTCTCCGTGCAATTCAAGCTTGTGGATATTTTGTAATTTGCATATGGCCCAAAATCATCAAAACACGTTTTAAGTGTCTCCTGTAAAATTTGCTATGTGTGGGTTACGTCATTTTTCCTTTTTACTGTCGATATATACATAAGTAAACTGAAAAGAGTTTTCATGATGCTGAAGGTCATGTTTATATGCTGTAGCTCTTTGATTAAAATTGATTGTTGCCGCCAAAATTAACACCAACAAATCTGATAAACATTTGTTTTATCCCAGTCCTTTTAAGGTGTTCACTGTCAATACTTGGTGGAACGGCATTATAATGAAAATAATAAAACATTTTTAGTACTTTTTCCACATAAAATTTATTGGATCAGGACCGGTTTCGCTCATTGCGAGCATTATCAACTGAGCAGTTAATAATGCTCGCAATGAGCGAAACCGGTCCTGATCCAATAAATTTTATGTAGAAAAAGTACTAAAAGTGTTTTATTATTTTTATTATCCCAGTCCGATCCTAATTTGGAGCATATAACCTCTTAGAGTCCTAGTAGAAGTATCTCAACAGATTTTTATACGAGAACTGTTTGTTACTCAGTTGCTCAACCTCACTTTTACGAAGAAAGTGAGGATATAAGAATAGCACTAGGACAGGACTAGTGGTTTAGTTAATCGCTCTAGCTACGCCTGTTTTAGGATAGGATGAGTGGGAAGGAATTCAAAACATCACATACATCCATGCCTTGAGACAAAAATTCATAAATCTATTGAAAAAATAATCTAGCTGTTCATACTGGGATTCGAACCCGTGACCTCCGTGCTCAAAGTCAATGACGTTGACACTCGCAGCCGGATAGATATACAATACTAGGTTGCATGTTTCCATGCGAGAATTTTGTCATTTTTATGCGTTTCTCTGAATAAGAAGGTATTTTTTTTTTAAATTGGAAATTATTTTTCACACGATAAGGGCCGAATGTAAATGTTAAATCAAAATAGAAGTGACTAAAAATAAACAATATATGCTTTTAATATATTCATCTTTAAAATAAGTAGGTATCAAATATGAAAATATAATCATTTTATGAAAGATGAAAAAAACAGGTAATATTCTTTATAAAATATGTACGTATTTATTCAATTTTAATTGAGACCTGAGCAAATAACTTTTTTAGTAACTTATGCAGAATTTCTTTCGACAAAAGCGACGCAGATACGTTAAAGAAATTTGTAAGGGAGAAGAATAGAGTTCCGCTCAAGCAATTTGCGGCAAATGCTGTTCCTTGTCCCCTCAGTCAAGCCGCGGGGTTTCCCAAATGGAGCGCGAGGTGATCTGTGAAAAATTACACCGCGTTTTGGCGCGAAAGCATAATAATTGATTGTAACGAGTGCTGCCATCTGTTGGCAAACTTAGCTACGCTGCTACTTCCACAAAATGGCGTCCCATTACTTTTTTTATGAAGCGTCGTTTTTCTTGCTTTCAATTTTTCCCCTGCAAATGAAGCCATGGATAGCGCTGTAATGTGTTTTTTGCTAAGTACAGGAAAAAACGTTTTAAGTGTTACTAACTTTACATTTCTTTTTTTTTGATTAAAAGTTTCAGGGAAAGTTTTAAGTCTAAAGTTTAAAATTTAAAATACCAAAATTTCAGCAAAGACCTGCCTTCCAAATTGAAATTATGCAATTGACTTCTCATACTCCGGACATATCAAAAATATATTTAAAAACGAATTATCTTTTAACTAGTTAATATTAGATTTTTAATAATTTCGGCACCGTAACCGGTTTATGAAGTTGAAAAACTGGTTTTCGAATGTCACAAATTTTGCAAAAAAACGGTTTTTAAAACCGGTTTTTGAATAAGCCCTAATAAATACCAAAATTACTGACATTTATTGGTAAACTATAATTTTTCTTATGAAAAAAGTTAAAAAAAGAAAGGCAAAAGTTCCAAAGTTTAAAACAAACTAAGTGAATTTTATTTGATCCTCTTAAAAATATTATTTCGAAAGTCTCTATATATAAATATTTATGAATTATTTTACGATAAAGCAGTTACCTCACTCCAAAAAAGACACATGCTTATGACGTGGCCTGTTTTTTCAGATAAAATTTATTATGAATATTTTTTTATGAAAATATGTTTAAAAACCTTTAAAGAAATATAAAAGCAATACTGTAATTTTACGTTACATTTGATCATTAGTTGCCAAAAAAGTTATGGTCGAGGATAAATTCGAGATTTTACATTTAGAAGACGTCACTTTAGACCAGTGGTTCTTAGCCTGGGATTCGCACACCCCCTGAGGGTGCGAGAAAGAATTTCCGGAATACCGGAGAAGTTTCTATTTTGACATACATATATAAAAAAATGTATATTAAATGTATAACAAATATGTAAATAAATTTTAATGGAGGTGCGAGAACATATTTTCAGAATTAGGGGTCACTAAAAAAATTAAGATCCACTGCTTTGGACTGACTCTATCATAGCCAAGTTGTACATATACTATGAATATGATTGTTAGGGTATAGTTTTCACCACTACACTATAGATAACGATTTGTAACGTACACTTTAAATACTTAAGGTGAAACACAAAAAAACTGAATTGATTATAAGCATATAATTGCCATATAAGCATATGAAGAGCGTGCTTGGGACTCAAAAATAGCTCAAACAATATAACCCATATAATTTAAGATTTCGACTGAAGGTGCTTGGTGGAATTTCAATATTAAATTTGAATCATTCAAATTATGTACATTCCCACAGATTTTGTCACTAACGACCCGGGTTCATAAATAATATCATAAAACCTTTGCCGACAAACAAATAAATATAATTCTTAAAACCACTCACTACTCAAATCTTTGGGAATTCCCATGAGCTTATCCTTTTCGCCAGCGATGGCTTTAGACTCAGTGATACATTTATTTAATATATAAACACGAAACATCCATTTACTAAGCGTCAGTTCAAGTTCATCCGTGCGCTTGAACGCCTGAAGATGCCGAAAGGCGAAACCCGGGTCGTTAGTGACAAAATCTGTGAGAGTGTACTTAATTTGAATGATTCAAATAACCCATATAATTTGTTTATCTTGTGTTTTATTTTTAGTTTGAGTTTTCTGACGTTTTATATTATCCAAAAAATAGGCCCTCCAAATTTTATTGCGCCTGAAGCCTCCCATATGCTTAATCCACCACTTTATATTATATAAAATACAGTATTAAAATCATCCGAACTTCAAATCTGTCTGTCTTTTCTTCTAGCCAGTAAGATTTTGCTATCTTCTATTTTAAGTCTATCTATCTATTCCTATCTATTTTAGTCTATCTATTTTAAGTCAAGATTGCCGAAGTGAAACATAAGGGATACTGAGATGGAATGGGAAGGACACAGTGATAAAGAATCATGGATATACTAACCTAGAACGCAAAGTCAAAAAGACATTTAAGTAATATTTATTTGAAATATAAATTTCCTGATTAGAGAAATGAGAATCAATAGCTAAAACGAGAATCATAACCCTATAAAAGTAAGAAATATGATAGCAAGATTTATTCTTTAGCGACAACGACATGAGAAAAATAAATCAAGGGGAGGATTTAACACGATAAAATGATATTGACTACTAAATGAAATGTTCAAGGAAGTTACAGTATCTAATATATTGTTGTAGTGTAATTGACGTATTTTTTAGTTGCTTGGTGACCAGATAAGCTTAAAAATAATAAAATAAATCAACTCTGCAAAAGTGATAAATGAACAACCAAGAAAAAGTCCGGCAGCACCTCCACAGTTAACTGAAACAAAAAAGTGAACAGTATTGATATTTATTTTTAAAATTAAAAAAAAATCACAAAAGTTCGTATGGAAAAACGTTCAATGTAGACAGACAATGAGACTTGATAGAATTATGATTTCCATCCTCAGAAAAATGATGAGTAAAATAAGTGATAGCAGACAAAAATGCTTTAAATAGTTTCTTTTATTTAATCGATGTGCTGTCAATTGTGATCAAAATATAGGTGAAAAATTGAAAGATATTTTTTCAATTTTAAAATAACTTAAATATTGATATTGCTCATTAATATTAAATTCTCTGATTGAATGCACATGAATATTGATTTATGTCGAGAGTTCTGCAATATCTTTTAAAATAATCTATACGTAGATCGTGTTTTAACATTAATCACCGAGCAATGAATGAGTCAGTACATATATTATATTACGATAAAAGTTGTTTAGAGCACATGCACAGCTTTATCATACTCAATGCAGAAATCCGTGCTTACACAAACGCTTAATATCTTGCTAACACTCATAATTGACAAACACAATTATTGTTTGTACAATTTTTATCCAAAATAGTCCAACATTTTTTTCTCTTATCATTGCTGAAAACAACTAGTACTCATTTAGAAACAAGACAAAAAACAAAAAGTATTTTTTTGGTCTTACGTCCGACAAAAATATAATAAATTTCACGCAATACTATTTTTAAATGTTGGGCATTATCATTGTAGTAATTTAGTTTTAACACGTTCATAAATACATACTTTTTGTCACAGTGCATTCACTTGTTGTCAAAGGTGAGACGTAAGGAGACTTTGGAAGCATCTGTATTTTTTTCTACCATGTCCGCTCCCAACGTGGAGCATATGGACTCCTAATGACGTTTATCTAAACAGAAGTGTTTCTAAGAGAACTGCTCAGTTGCTCAACCTCTCTTTTTCCAATATTTTTTCCAAGCGCATAGTTCCGTTAACAAGGTGCACGCGCTAGACGCGTTTTTAGCATCCAACGTGTTAAATTAAAAATAAATTTATTATTTTAATGATTGCGACAAGAGTATTGATGTAAAAATACTCATTCGAGTAAAAAAAGTTAAGCAATAAGCGATTAAGAATTCTTGAAAAATATATATAAGCATTAAAAAGTGATGAATTGTTGGTAAAGAGCATTTTAAATATACACTTATTTCCTATGCGATTTCCAACCAAATACAAGTAATTAATCTGTGTTTGTAATTGGTAATGTTATTGTGTGTATCAAGCTTTCTCACCGCGGATGAGATAGAACCAATGTATACTTTATAAATAAATAATCATACGAGTCTTACGATAGTAAGCCTAAAGATGCTTCAAAATTCGAAACACGTGTCACAATAAAACGTTACCAAACATAATTTTAAATTGTTAATACACTATGAATAGATTCCTATCGTATCTTCTGTGGTTTTGAAGAGCCCATAACTGAATCCAAATTTCGAAGTATTAATTCTCTGACATACTTCAAAATATCAAATCCTCTCCCATAAAAAATAAACTATGTGGTATTTGTGTGAATAATTTAGAAAGCACTCACCCAAAAAGTCTGTGAATCCAAAAATGACTTCTCGCTTGAGACGCATTTTGGGGAAATCTCCCAGACCGTACTTGATGGTTGTCCACCTGTATTCTTGAAAGTATTTTTCATCTTGTAGGGTAAATATATCAGTGTCGCATGTAGGCAAACAATGGCACTCCTTGGATTTTCCTATCTTTTGAAGAGTTTCGCCTTTAGAGAGCGCGCATGTCAGTTCGGAAGCTTTGCAAACTCGCTCGTTAGCTGGCGACAAAAAAATATTATACGTTAATGTGCTACAAAACGTAACACGTGCTTCACTAAATTGACAGACTATAAATTGATGATAGTAGACTAAACTTGTTTGGCTCTTACTTTTTTCCTCGTGTCCAGTGGGAAAGAACCAACTCCAATTTTTATTTTGTAATTTATAACATACGAATCAATTTTTAGTTTATTTATAAACCATGGCATGCAAAATTTGACGATGTCACTCAAATAAACGTGTTTCACGTGTCACATTTTGCAATACAACAAGTTGAATAGCAGTTTTATCAAATTTGATTTTATAACTCAGAAGTTTACTTTAAAGTTTCTAATAAAACTCGTTGATTGAATGACCAAAATTGATTAAAGCCGCTATGACTTTTAAGTCATTATTTGTATCTTTTTGTTTCATATAATGAACATCAAATTTAATATTTTTAATAGAAAATAAAAGCTTATCTTACGTAGCTTTTTGTAAAAATGCGGAATACATCCACAGGCTTCGACTATCTTTTTCGCTCTGCATTCTATAACACATAAGTTATACGAATAAACTGGACTACGCTGCAGCATACTTTCATCGGTAAACCTATGAAAAATACTAGTTAATGTACAGCTTTATTTATCATTACCAGTGTAAAATAAATGCTAATGGTAAGAATTTTTCTTATTGAAACCCAATAAACTCGAAATCTCTACGCTTTTTATTTTAATTTTATTCATTCCTAATTTTAATTATATCGAATACTAAATATAAAAAGTCAGTTAGTCTGAAATAAAAAAAAATATTTATGTACTGACTTAAATCTGATTTCAACCCAGCAATAGTTGGAGTTGAGCCTCGAGCTTTTTTGGAGTTTGAGAATGCGCCGGACATCGTTTGAATTTAATACTCTGTGCGCTGATTTTCTAGTCGACGAAGTATTATTACTATCGAATACCACTTTTGTCTATCAGTATATGGTTTACGGTTCACTAAAAATATGCAGGGCTTTTTATTTCCGAATACTAATGCATCAACTCATGTAAAAACCTAAAGAGGTGATATAAATGCCATGCGGGGTAAGAAAAACAATTTTATATATTGAAAGTTATCAAAAACAGCAAAGAATCATGACATAACACCCAGTGGTGTGAGAATGGTATTTGGAAAGTAATATTGCATACAGAGAAATTGTGGAAAATCACATGTCAAAAGTAGACAGTCAATGCAAGGGAAATTAGATTCTGTTTTTAAGCGAGAATTTTTTTTTTGTAAAGCTTGATTGCTTTTAATTTATTTATGAAATTTTCTATGCTAAAGATACTGTTGATACCCCATTGGTTGTGTAGTTCCACTGATCGCCACATCATCTAGGGCGTATTTCTATCGATCAACCTGTACACTCTTAATCTCCATTGAAACATTTTTCTAACTGTAAATTCATTGTATAGAAGAAAAAATGTTGTTTTTTAAACTGAATTAATTATTAGCGCAACTGCTGTGCTGTCCAATTTTTATATTTAACCAAACATTTGTAATTATCTTAAACATATATTCAAGAACATTATTATAAACAGTATACCTGCATTGTCTTTGCTGATATGATAGATCTCGCACATCGTCTGTTGAGTAAATATTTAGCAGCTTCACCAGCAGGCTTCTATATGTACGTTTAGGGCCAAAGAAGCTTTTATCACTCATTTGGGGTACTTCCATATGACCGTGAATATAAAGCTTTTAAAGGAAATCGTAATTAAAGTTACCTAAATTACATTTAAAACAATAGTAATTATAAACTAGTAATTAGTACTTTTGCTTGGATTTGATGTTAGCTAACAGTTCACTTATTATCTTAAAATAGCCGGATTTATTTTTATTTAAATTTAACCGTTTTTTTATTGCAACTTTTAAATTCTTTCCCTATTGATAAGGATATTTTCAGTGGGTTCATTTATTGTTTTATGATGCCGTTATAATTCGAAATTAAATGATACGTTTCTTTTACTTATTTTTAATTATATTTTTTGCCACAGATTTTTTATAATATGCCTGTATATTAATATATAAATATACATTGAAGCGGATACAAAACATTATTATCTTGCAGAAGTAAAAGAAACCATTCAACAATCAGTTTTAATAAAGTCTTATCCTATTTGATTTGTAATTAATCATTTTTATGTGATTTTTAGCGAAGCGGGTTGTGTATTATTCCGTATTTTGCTTCACTGTTGTAAATGATTTTGATTCACAATAACATTGAATTAATTCTTGAATAACGCAGGCGCTAATTTTATAGAGCTTACTATAGTAATACGTTTATTTAATTCAAGTATCAACGTATAACATCAGAATAACCATCATCAGTATGACCAATGTACCGGAAAATCACTAACAATACAACTACTATTTTTAAAGACAAATTGGTAAAATTACTTAAACTACATATTTATTTAATACCAAATATAAGTGATTTATTTAATCATCGAAAAAACTGTTTTTAGCAAAGCACAATTTATGTACGTTTAAGTGATATTCAATACAATATAATTTACTTATCATGAATCTTATCTCACAAACACTGATTTAAAAAAAAAAAATATTGTGAATTTTCAGGAGTGACAATTATTAGAAAATAAATAGGGCTCACACTGTATTCCATTTGAAAGTCACCTAGCTGTATAAACATTTCACCCTCTAATTGGTGAACTGCAAATGGAGTTTCTGGAACGGTTGACTTAATTTTTGAATTCCAATACCTTAAACACAAACAAAAGCTCGTGTGAGCCTAATAGAAACAATATACATGTTTTCACTTTCCACTTGTGATATTGTTTATCAAATATGTGTGTTTCAATGTTATATGTTTTCTAGTAAAAAATATTCAAATTTATGTGAGAAATAAAAAATTTGTCAGATTAAAAATAATGGGTAAAAAATTATCCAAGAAAGCTTCTTAGAAATGTTACAGATTTGAAAAGATTTTTTTATTTTCAATGTTACCACTAGTCCTGTTCTAGCCTTATCCTTCTATCCCTACTACTCTCTTTGAAAAAAAAGAATGGTTGACCGACTGAGTAGCACACAGTGCTCGTAGAAAAAGTTATGTTGAGATACCTACATTAGGAGGCCATATGCTCTATATTGGGAGCGGACATGGATACAAATATAAAAAAATAAGGCGAAGTTTTTATTTGGACAGGTGACTTTTCTATTAACATGTTGAATATTATGTTCAAGTCACAGACATAGTGGGTTACAATAAGCGAAATGGCAACGTTTTAATGAGAATTTTGAGAAGATTTACCACTAGCAGACTGGATCATTGAAAATTTCAAAGACGATAATATCACTGAAGATGAGACCGATGCTGAGGATGCTATAGGCATATAGCTTATATAGTTTTTTTTATTCTTTTCACGTTTAAACATGTAATTATTTATTTATCTCGATACATACTTTGTTTTTATAAATATGTTGCAGCAAAAATTTTGCATTTTATTTTTCCTATTATCATAATAGTGAGAGAAATGTTTGTTTCTCCAAAAAACAGATAAAAAAGTAAGGGTCGCCATATAGTCGGGAAAATACGATATAAAAATGGATAGTATCATATTTGCTGATTCATATCTGTTTATTCTAAACATAACATTAACTGTTGAAAATGAATATCTTCTTTCACGTGTTTCTTTATAACATAAATTGATTTTTAATCGATTCCTATTCTACGAAGTTGCGTGACTGAGAAGCAGACCGTGTTTGAAAAAGTACTTATATTGAGAACTCCGTTAGTTAGAAGTTTGTTTGCTTTACAAATTGGAGTCGACATAAAGATATAGACAAACAATATAACATTTATCTATGATATGATTAAAAATTATTGCGTAGTATCCAACGATACGTTAATATATTGGTACTTACTGTATCGAGTTGTAAATTGCGATTCGGGAATTTATTGAATAACAAAATCCTATTTCGGAAATTGTTTTTTGTATGTTCACTTTAAAGTTCAACGACGTCAATATTTGAGGAACGAACGGCAATTGAATACTCTCCAACAACTGGCTATATTTTTCTGGTGGAACTGCGGGGTGGTCATCCAATACGATGACGCTTGAGCTCATCATAGTTATATTTGATAGATTCAGTATGAAATCTCGAAGTTTTTGTTTGTTGGTTACGTTAAACTCGCTATAAAAAGATACATATGTACATTAGTCAGAATTTTTTTATTTTTCTTTGTTCCGCAGATACATACCAAGTGTAGAATTTGCAAACCTGCGTAATCAACTTGAGCATTTCTTAAGGATTTAGAAAAAAAACTAAACATAAGTTTCAAGTTAAATTTAACAACTGAAACACACATTCAACAAAAAAACCGATTGATAGACTAATTATTAAAGTATTTTTGTTGTTTCAAGTTATTAAGCAAAATGGAAAAAGAGTTAAATATATTCATTCACCTCAATGCAAGAAATTTGTGACACACCATATTACTTGATCAGAAGTAAGTGTTTAGTAACATCATACGGAAGGTACCGCGTAATGAATTTACCGAATTTCCATCTTTATTTTCAAAGTATTCAACGTTTTTCTCGTCATCACCCGGCATGAATTTACATTCCTTACAGAACGTATTCCATAACACAACACTATCGATTATCGAACGATCTTGAATAATTTTAGAACGGCTTAGGAGCAGATACACAAGACTTTGTTGCTCTTTGCACCAACGTTCCCTCTAAGCTGCGTTCGTGCGCGGCCGCGCAGCAGTTGGAAGCCCCGCGCACTCATTTCGGGTTGGCGCGCACTACAAGACAGTGGTTCAATTAATATTTGATCGGCCCGCGCAGCCTTTGAAATTTCCGCGCAGTTAATTTCTTGCCTTAGAGAGAACGTTGCTTTGCACTAAAGCAGTGGTGCACAAGCTTCGGGAAAAAATCGCGTAACAACGAGTAAATCGCGTAAAAAAAAGTAACATTGGCGTCCAAAAAAATCTCGTAAAATCAAAATCGCGTAAAAAAAGTATCGGGTGTAAAACATATTTATTAATAGTAAAATTATTCTTCTCAAAATTCTATTTATTATTTGTCTCTCTTTATAGATAAGATCAACGTAGTGGACAATTAATGAAATGGTGGATTATTATATTGTGCTTTTTATTCATTAACTAGAACTTTTTGTTGTCATGATTAAAATGTATAGTTTATTTATTGATCGGCGAATGAGATTAGCTGCAAAAAATTGACACGTTCATAAAATATAATGTAAATCAATGTATTGATTTGTATTATTTATATTGCAGTGTTAAGACTGACTTGATTCATCGTTAGCATTTTCAAAATATGTTTCAGTGAGCGTCGTGAGTCCTGATTACTCTAAAAAAGTATGAAATTAAAATAAAAAGGGTTTTTATATTTTTTTATAAAAGATAATGACCTAAGAGCAGTTTTGCCGAGGTGCACTTTGAGGAGTCTTGTGGTTATTACACAAATAACTATCTGTGTGCAGAAGGAAAAAGGTATCTTGAAAAAGTCTTAAATTTTTACTTTTTCTAAGAAACAAAACAAGATATGCAATTATATAAAATTAGATAAAAAAAATATGATGTTTCAACGTAAAATTTACCAATTCGAAAACGCTGATTCGACTGGTCCTTTTAATCTTTCACGCATACATGTACTGTAGCTATTATTGCATATGCACCTCATTTATACAAATTAAGAATTAAAAAAAAATACTTTTCGCACATACATACATATATATGTATAATATTTATAAATCTTTTTATGATAGAATATTTTCCTCGTTATTAATTAACATAAGCTATAGAAGATTTTTTTTCTATTCTAGTGCCTATGTTAGTTGTTGTTTATATCAAAATGGAATATTGCAAACACTGACCCAATCCTCCAACTCTAAGTTTCAAAGGTCTGAATAAATAAAACATTTCGATACAATATACCGCGTATTATAAAATTCCCACTAAAAATTAAACGATGAGCGAATCGTAAATATTCACATATTTGACAGAAAAAACACTTTTTTGATATGGTTTCACTACAAAATTTAAACTGAAAAGAGACAGAAATAATCACGGAAAGCAATTGTAAAATTTTCAAATTGCGCAGTTTTTATTGGACCACATTCGTACCTCATAGGAAGTAAACAAGTTAATTAGGCTAAGGATTTCGTTTTGAAATAAAAAATAAAAAAATTCTCTTACCTGACAACTTTGTCTAATTTTAAAACATCTATCTGATTAAAACAAACTGTAGCACCTGGAAAACTCGCATTCCATGACAAATAATCTCTTTCCATCGATATAACTGTAGGGGAAAACTGAAAAAGCAAATACAATTATTTAGGCGGCTTCTTATTTAAACTAGTGTAAATGATCAAGAGTGCTTCGTTATTTATCTTAATCAAAAAGAAACCTATGAAATAAATTGAGTCTGAGTTGATGGTAATAGAAAAAATGATGATCACAATAATTGTTGATTGAAAATTGTTTAACTTACATAAAACTAACATAATATAATTAATATTACAACCTTGATCGGAGAATTGTCTTAATTGATTACAATATTATGCCAGACTTGACGATGAACTTAGATAATTATTATTTATAGATGCAATTCTTAAAATATGATTCTAATAGATTACAAGTTAAATATTTCAATATTTACAAGAGAATATTTATTTGTGCAATTATTATAAACGTGTACATTGTTATTAACACCATAAACATTTTTTTAAAAATAGTGTTCATATTCCTCACTTGGTAACGATGGTAAACATTTTTCGTAATTGTC
Organism: Himalopsyche anomala; assembly: GCA_031772345.1. Lineage (NCBI taxonomy): Eukaryota > Metazoa > Arthropoda > Insecta > Trichoptera > Rhyacophilidae > Himalopsyche > Himalopsyche anomala. The sequence goes on from CM062834.1 coordinate 3,133,622, forward strand.
AGCATTGTAATTGTAGCAGATAGCACAGTTATGATCCAAAATATTCTAAAGAAAATAAAATAAATTGGGTAATAGAAACATTTCAATATGTATTACTTACAGTATTTATTACATAATATTCTTTGAGCACATAGTATTTTATTGAATATTTGAGACATTATTAACGATGCATCGTGTGTTTTGATGTAATATAATTAAAAATCAAATCTAATGAAGCAAAAAACGAATATTTTTCAAAAATGTTCTATTCCATCGATGCGTCATCAATTCTTATAGGTATAATATTTTGTTTATTCCATCTGTTTCTTTTCCTTAAACAACACCAAGCTTAATTATTATATTTAAAAATCTATTTTTAAATATAAGGTAGGAAGAGATAGTAAATGAGAAGATATATAAATGGCGTAGCTAAAGCAAGCTTACACACATATCTGATGAATGCGTCTGTCTAAGCAAAATTAATATTAACAAATAAGGAAAATATTTTTATTTTGTAATTATATCCGATTCTAATTTTAAATTATTTTGTAAAATATTATTTATAAAGGTCATCGTTTTTCTTCTTTTCTAACTAATAGCTTTAAGGAATCGCGTATATGATCGGTTAATACAATGCTGCTTATTTGACAAAGTAATAGTTTCTTAATTGCTTAAAATCGATACGCTAGTCCAGGGATCACCAAACTTTTTGAGAAGCGGGCCGGATTGAACTTTTTAAAAACTAAAGGGACCGGATGACAAATAAATTCTCATTGGTACCCAATCAGAATATTATATTATTTTATGTGCTGACATAGCAATTATAATGTAAACAAATGTAGTTTATATTGCTATTTGATATAGAAAATATTTATTATTATGAATAGGTATTTATTTATACGTAGGCCTACTTTACATCTAATTAAAAAAGAAGAAAGTAATAATAAAGGTTTTTCCAATTATTGAACAGGTATATTTCTTTGCAAGGTTTTACAGTTTCACATATTGTATGGATTGATGTTTTTCATTTATTGAATAAGAATTAAAGCAATTGAGAAAAGTACGTATATGTATACATTTACAAAAAATACTTATAACATAATTTAATTATATATTTTAATATGATACTATCATGTGTAAATTGTAATTATTTATTTTAATTTTTAGGTACCAACTTGTAAGTAGTTTTTAATGTGCAAATCATGTTATGCGTGGTCGATTTATATATTTTAATGTTTTTTTAAGTGTTTTTTCACATATATGGGGTATCAAAAATTGATATTATTTTCCTAGCAATGTTTTTTAGTTTGGGATAGTTGAATTCTTATAATTTATCGTAAAAAAATGACTTCTTTAATATAGTCTTCAACCCATTATTCGCTTGAAGATTCATCAAAAAATTGTTTTCCTTTTTCAGCTATAATTTGACAAGCTCGAAAACTTCTTGAATCGTGCTAAAAAAATTATTACTGAAAACATCAAAATTTTTTGTTGATTGTCGACGTTTTTCTCCAGTTTTTTCTTTCGTTAATTTTTGGAAATTAGTCATATTTCGACCCATGCTTTGTAGTGTAATGTCGTTGAAAATTTTATTCTGAAAAAAGATACCGCTGCATTGCAAATTAGACGTATGCATTTTTCTTTGTTTGGCACAAAAAATATCGAATTGACCACTGCTCATAAAATGGACGACACTCAACACCTAGTTTCTTTTTCTTTGACATAATTATATTGGGGCAGCAAAAATGCGATCGAAATTTTAAATACAAAATGTGCACGTTATTATATATATTCCACAAATAAAGGAGTTACTACTAATACGCAAGTATGTTATCTCAGAAATCAAGCAATGTATACTCTGAAAACTTAAAAATATAACTGAATATTTTCGATTTAGGATATTTTTTGGACATTTCTATTGCTCTATTTTGCCTGCACTATGTACATTCTTAGAATTTCAATAAATGAGAGTATTCGAGAAATTTTCGAGTAAACGAACATTTGGTAGTCTCGCCTCCAATAACACGTTTTATATCTTCACTTAGAGTCACTTAGACCCTACCAGATAGTTGTATCCCAATTGATAATTTGAAATAAATAGTTGTGAATTCACAACTAAAAAGTGAAAATTTATATTTCTTATATGAATAATTTCTATGCAAAAATCCAGAACTTTTCGCGGGCCGGATGGAAATCTTCGGCGGGCCGTTGTTTGGTGACCGCTGCTCTAATCAAGATGTCGTTTGTCTATGAGTTTAGGTCGCCACCGGTGTAAGTCTCGATTTAACTGAATTAACTTATTTATTTATTTGTGTTTTTAAGCATAGATTTCTGCAATTTGTACATCCCCTCTTGTCCTCTTATCTGACTTGTCCGAGTCTAAAAACGGAGCAGTTGGCTGATTTAACTATTACTACTTATACAGTAAGCTAATTTTTTTGTTTATCTTCGATTACAAGTATCAAGTGTGTAGGAGGGATCTTTTAACAGCACATATATGCATGCCTTCTTGCAGCCTATTTCATAGATGTATGGTTAAATAAATGTATGTAACTGCTTTTACTAGGATTCAAGCTCGTAAGCATTGCCGTATCAACAACATTGACCATTAGACCACAGACCCGACACTCATTAAGATACAAATAAAAACTTACTTTTCTAACATATGCGTGTTGGGTGCAAAGAAGTGCCTCAATCCATGCAAAGAACTTTCATTGCAAACTTTTTCGGGAAACTCTCTTACGGTTTTCGATTTCTTTTTCGCAAATGAAGAAAATTTTGACCGAAAATAAAGTCTCCTATTTTTCTGGAATGTATTATTACTTCTCGAAGATAAATAGCCGTTTGAGCAGATTGGATGGGGCATTTTGTTTGCTTCCATAGCAGCTTGAACGATTTTGCCAAGACTCTGTAATATAAACAACAACATTCTCTCTTCATCAATGGGCAAATATTCTTTCAAAGTAATTGTATGAACGTATTTGTGTAAAGAAACACTAGTTATTTGTTTCTTTGTTATTTTTTCAAAACTTTGCCAAATAGAAAAAAACTGCTCAAATTAATATAGATATACTTTCCAATTCAGAATATCAATTAAATACTGAAAATATACATTTCCATATTTGTAATAAATATTGGATTTAAAATGTTATACAACGTTTAATCTATGGGCAAGGAGGTGATATTTATTATATTTATTATTTTATTTTCTTCCACAAAAAAATGTTTTGATCATTATTACGCTAAACTTTTCTGTAACTGAGTTTCCATGTCAAACATAAAGAAACGACATAAAGTAAAAATGAAAAGTGTTTGAATTAATTAATACTAAACAAAGTAGGCTTAGTGAGTGAATTAAGTGTGCATGGAATTTGTTTGGAATCTTAATAAGTTTATCTATATTTTTTAAGTTATACAATATTTTTAAAAATAATGTTAATATCATATTAATAAAAACACAATATTACTTTGTAATTTATTCCATTTTATTACAAATGTCAGGACCAGTTTCGCTCATTGCGAGCATTGTCAACTGATAAGAAAAATATATAAACAGTGCTGTTTATACAAAATTAAATTGAAATAAAGTGACTCTATAATTATCCAAAATTAAAATGTTTCACACCCATAACATATAATTAAAAAATCATCAAAGATTAATTAATTTTAAGGGGTGACTGATGTTAATTATAAACATAATTAAAATTTGGGAAATTTTTAACATGGTGAATTATATTTTAAAATTTTATTTATTTCGTAAGAATTGATATGGTTTTCAAAAATGTTTTTTTCAGAATCTTCATGGCTGTCGATTTTTGTTTAAGTACTCATACTTATTACTTGAAAGCGGGAAAAACACAAAATTATCATTGAGTTATTTACTTAAGTAATGTAGAATTTTTACTTTTTAGTCATTGCTTTACTTTTTTGCTGTGGCCCAGTTCGTAAGAGGTTGCTCTACCGATCACGCAGGTCTGACTTCGATTCTCGGTCAGATCACAGTGAATTTGAGAATTATTCAATTCAAAGTTGTAATCAAAGACTGGGTGTTTGTGATGTCAATTCACATCAAATCCTCTCCTCCCATCCTTCTGATTCTTTAATAACTGGGTGTAGAAATAGCGATTAGCCAATCACTAGTCCTGTTCAAGCCTTATCCTTCTTTCCCTACTTTGAAAAAAATGAGGTTGAGTGACTGAGTAATAAACAGTTCTCGTAAAAAAATTCTGTTGCGAAACCTCCATTAGCAGGCCATATGCTCCACATTGGGAGCGGACATGGATTAAAAAAAAAAATTAACTGGTTCTGTGCTTCCATGTTCTGTTTATTTTATTATATTCAGTTATGTTCTGTTGGCATGTTCTATTTAATCATGTCTTCGTTATAATCAATCATTATCTTACGACCAGTACTTTTTTAGATACGTCCTTCAAAAAAGGGAGTTGAGCGAGTTTGTAATTATTTTTTGCGTAAAAAACTTCTGCCGAGATTATTATTATTAGAAACAAAAATGGTAAAAACTGTAAATCTAAGAAGAAATTTGCTTTCGGGGTATAAATTACCCATACTTTTTTTGCTTTATTTATTTTAAAATAAAATTTGTGGTTTAAGGTTGAACGATATTTTGATGCTACGTCAAGTCATAAACATACTTATTTACATATTAATATTATGTCACATAAATTAAATTACTCAAAATTATGTTAATTTATAATAACCTGTTAATTACTTACCTTGGATTTAATTACTTCTTGTCGGCGCGGGTTTGATTTGCGTGAATGGTTCTACGAATTTGTACCTGCGATTATATTGTGATGTGCTGAAATCCAGTTCACAGCGTTATGTAAATTTCTGTTATCAGGAGAGAATATTGCTCCTTTGAAATCGACGATGTGAATGCATAACTTGATTCAGAGTGTTTCCTTATATAATAAAATAACCCTAATTATAACTCGTATCAATCATACCATTAACAATGAAAATCGGATACACATTGGGTATCTAGATAAAAGTCTTCTTAATCAAAAACTGGCTCAGGACAAGAATTATTAATTTGAAACCAAATATAGTAAATCGTCATTTAAACATGTAATGTGCTTAATTATCCTGAGACAATTACAGCTGAGTTAGTTGGTTTAGTTTGGACGCGTCCCAGCCGATAATTTGAAGCCAACTTATGTACATTGTGAATCTTTTGTATACGGATGAACACTTATTTGATCTTGAATAAATAATTAGAATACGTGTAAAGGTTTATTTGGAAGTTTACGAGTCTCATTTATACCAATCAATTTGTATACAATGGGAAAAAAACCTATCATTCTTACATTTCTCGATTTCCAAAAAATAAAAACTGCTATTAAAAGACCTTCATTATACTATTTTTCAAAGGTTATTAATAACGGTTAACTTTAGGCGTTCAGTGTTTATTTGTATATACATATATATACCTATTATTTATCATATTTTATTTATATAATGCAAGCTAACAAACAGTTCACAAATACTGTTACTGAAAATGTTCACTTCTCTAGGTAATGAGTTGATCATTGGAACGGCCCTTGGAACTGGTGACTCATACCTCCTAAGCGAGGTATAATTTTTTAGAAACAAAAGTTTTTGCTCATTGTTTCGCTCACGTAAGAATAAGTTGGGAGCATGTAAATCAATAGTTTAGGATTATTAACTCGGCCCCGAAGGAGAAGAGAAAAATGATTTAAACTTGAAAACGATCTTCGAGTTTCAAGAGAGTGAAATGATAGCATTCTTAAAGAAATTTGGTGGAGAAATATTCCTTTAAGGAATTATCAAAAGGAAAGATTTTTTTTTTTAATTACAATTTCTTTTTTTTATGGACTCTCTCCAATTGCAGCGTGTATGAACATTCATATGGTCTCCAAATAATGGATCCATATTCAAGCGTACTTAAGACCAAGGAAACATAAAGCTTGCGCAACACAGTTCGGTTTTCAAATGGTGGTTTTATAGACCAATTCAAAATAGCATTCATATTCTATTGCAAATACGTAAAAACAAATTTAAATCGTGAGCAAAGAGCAGATACTTTATTCCATTATTACTTTCTAAAATATCATTAATAAAAATAAAAAATATAATTGAGCCAAGATTTGATCCTTGTGGTTCGCCAGAACATGTTGGGAAGACATTTGATACGCAACCAACGTAATCAACATATTGGCGTCGATTCGACAAATAAGAAAAAAAATAACTAATCTTGTTTGAACTTCCTACAGCACTCAATTTATCTATGAGAATATCATGGTCTAGACCAGTGTTTCCCAATCTCTTTCATGCCACGGACCCCTAAATCTGAAAACAATAATCGGCGGACCCCCGAAAAAAAATAATTTACATGTTCACATTTATCACAAAAAAATATTTTTCATGAATTGAACATATTTTAGAATTGAAATAAACTGGCTTAATATTACTGAAATATTCAATATTTTACTGTTATGAATTTTTCTATATTGATATTTACCAAAAAAAAATGGCTTGTATATAAGAAAGAAGACTCTTTCAACATGTTTTTATTTGAGCTCATTAGTGCTTAGATGTCAGACAGTAATAACTCTTCATAGAAATAGCTCTCATTTTTGAATATTTGATTTATAAATAATACCCTTATTGAATAATAAATATTGGGTATAGATTTTAATAATATTTAGGGGAGGGGTATATTAGAAAAAAAATACCAGAGTTGTGTCATGGTTAATATAATACAAGGTAAGCCCTTTTCAAGTTTCCTATAATTGGTTTTACAAAACTACAAAAGTCTACTATTAATAAAAACACAATATTTTCTATTGTATTTCCTATACTCCTTTGTACTTTTTAAAAATTAAGTAACAGTAATATAAAATAACTTAGATTATTCTACGTATTGTGCTACACACTGTGACACGTGTTTCGCCTCTTTCAGAGGCATTCTCAAACAATCTTACTTTCAAAAATTTGTGAAACTAAGATTGTCTGAGGATATAGTTTATAAAATTAATAAACAATAACATTAAATTGCGTGATATTTTTGTAAATATTTGTATGTATATGATGTTTTCTATTTATATTTTATATTATTCAACCAAATAGGTTGATCAATATAATAATATTTTTTTATGTGTTGTCAATTTTTGGTTGAGCTTTATTTTAAAAAAATACAAAATAATTATGTTTTTGATATAATATAAATATTGGTAGCCAATAGCAGTCGGTGACTTAATTAAATTCGATTTAAAATGAATATGTTTCTGGATGTTTGAGGTTTTTGCTACAATATTTTAATTGTGACTTCAAGTCAGCGACAACTTTGACTTCGTTTCGATTAAACTTATAATGGAAGTCTGTCTCGCCACGATGCTAAATTAAGCAGTTCTAGAATGAAAATAAAGTATTCAAAAGTGAACAAATTAATTGACTGAAAGTTAAATAAATTAAAAAACACTCCGTATTTACACGTTAAATCTTGTCAATTTAGTCCGCCACTTGAAGGACTAAAGAGGTGTGATTTAATTAAAAAATCTGCTTTTAATTTGAAAATTAAGTGAAGGTTTTTACAAACACGTTTGAAAGCAATTAAAATTACGATATGAAATGAAATTTGATAATTCTGTCTTAAAGATATATATTTATCTGATAAGTAAGATGCTTTTCAAAAGGGCAAATTTGTAAGGCAATCATTTACTGTTATGTAAATAATGATGTTCTATATAGTTGTCGATGAATACTGTTTAATTCTAAAAAAATAAAAGTGTTTTGTTAATCGGTTTCTCAAATATTATTTTTAGAAATTTAAGTTATCCATGTGGTCAACTCTGGACGTTATATATATAGTAATATCTACTTAGGAAGTCAATAGAATATTATTTTTTTACTGTTAAATATACTCGTTCGAATATTTTACAAGCTAAGTCAATTTGTGTACTTACGTAAGCATAACGAATAAGTACGAAGATGACGAATGATGAATATTGATTGGTACAAAATTTGTAATATTTTTTAACAGTATATAAATGCCACGTATTTTTAAGTATTATTTTTCCCCTAACCTGTTTCAATGCTATCCTAAGAATGATGTTGTAAAAGTGAATAATTTACTACTAGCTTTTTATAACCATACCATAACAAAAAGTGTCTTGTCTAAAAAGCATTTTTTCAGTATAATCTATTTGAAATATTTTATATATGACCTACACTGAGAGAAGGCTTAGTTTCAAACCGTGACTACGATAAATGGACTCATAGAAAGTTTATCTCTCTTTTCAAATTTGCACAGTTAGAAAATCACATGACTGCATGACCCAGATCTCAAATACGACTCAAAAATTAAAAGTCACTTACTAATTTACATTATGTTCAATTAAAAACAAAAAAATGCTCCAAATGACGAAAAAGATTTGTTTTTTTGTCTTTGATAAAGAAAAGAGAATGTCTGATAAAAAATCCTATTGGAGCATTCAGTTGGTATTTGGCATCCCTGTCAAGCGGTAATGTTCTTTCCAGTACCTGCGTTACAATGTGTAGGCTTATCTTGAGCTTACATGAAAAAATCAAAGCTTCTACACAATGGTCGTTTCCTTTCATAAAAGCACAATAAAAGGCATTCGTAGAGGGTTTAGCCACACTTTACCCGACGGTGTGACGTACGTAAAGTAAACACAATCAGTTAATTTACTTCTTTTTTGTTAACAGATATCAAATAAAAATATTCTATCTTGACAGCTTGAATTTATGAAATTGTGGGAATATTATGATAGAAGATTATTGTTTTGTTTTTAATGAAAATAATAATGAAAAATAACCTGAGACAAAAATAAAATATGTATACACATTACAAATAATAACCGTCCTGATTTAGGTGAAAAAAATCGGTTTTTTAATCGAAACCTTCTTTTTTTAAGCTTAATCTTTCTACAAATCTAACAAAAACAAATTCTATAAATGAACACTTATATATTCATTGAGGCTCTTTCAACTAGATTCGTATGTGTTATTTACTCAACAGGTATTTTTTTATTGTATTGCATATATAAATTGTTTTTTATGCAATTTACATTCAAACTATTAAATATACCATTGGAACTGAGAAAGTAAAATTCATTGTAAACTTTTCAAGGCTAAAACAAATTACGTACGATAATTAGTAATTATTGAAAACTTGCGTTTAATGAGCATTCCCTTTTTGTATTCAAAAACGTTTTAACCTAATTGCTTTACCGATTTAAGGCCTATCACTGACTGAATATTTATACAGACATATGTATGAATATAGTGTTACCAAGAATATGAGTATATAATATGACTTTCAGACTCAGGCTAAATATGAATATTTTTGTCCTAATTTTGTCAACCATCTAATACAAAAATATACCATAAAAGTATCATCCTAAATCCTATGAAAAAATAATATATTTTTCTTTTGATTTTGAACTATTCTTCTTTATTGAATTTCTTTAATAATTCTCAAAATTATATGTGTGATTCACTGTTTTAAAGAGTAAAACTGTACCAGTAAAAAAATATGCCAGTAAACCATTTTGTTGATACAGTTTTGTGAATCACGTATATAATATTAATTATCGTTTTTTTAGTAGACAGCTTTTAAATTTATAAAAATAATAACTCAGTGCTTTGTATTATTATAGTATTTTATCATGTTCGGATACAATTTATATTGTCCGGATTGAACGAATTTTCAATGAGCTTTAAATGAACAGGAATACTTATAATTTTCAGATTTCTACAAGCGTTCCACGCGATTAGTGTTATTATTCTCTGTATCGCTGATTTTGTCAATAGTTTACGTTTTACACTTTTTTAACATTATATAAGATTTCAAAACTACCTTAAACTGTGATAAAGTTAAAGAACCACTATTTATCGAAGCCCCTCATCCCAGATAAAAGAGTACCATGGAGGCGTTAACAGAGAGTTTGATGGGAGATTCCATGGGAGAGTCATCAAAACTGGATATAAAGATAACCGTTCCTTTATCTGGTCCCTTTATGGTCAAGTATATGCGAGGTAACTTCACAGTATAATGTTTATTATAATGCCATAGACGTCAGTGAGCCTTTGCAATAATGTTCGTCTGCGAGAGCAGTATAACTCATAAGTATCCAGTACTGTAGTAATCAAACAAACATTATTTGACGAAAAATGTTCATGCATTTTAATATTCGTTATTGTTCGGGAGCAGGAGTTGTGTCTAGTGAAGTAAAAAACACAAATAGCGTATAAGGTAGTAAAGTAATGCAAGGCAGTTATGTAATTGTCTATATGAAAAGCTTTTCATTTTCACGCCGCGCAACTAACTGCATTATTTTATCATTTCTAATAGATTTTTATACATGCACTCGTTGATGTTATAATCACTCCAAAAGAAAAAAATATGCGTACCACACATTCACTAGTTGACTGTATGCTATCAAAGACGGTGGTTACTGAAACCAGTAACTATTTTTTCTTGAAGCCTTGTGTTAATTTTACATTAAAACCGAAGAGTCGTTCGTGCAACTGAAGGCATGGAAACAGAGGTGACAGTTTTCATAATCTTAAAATGGTGTCAAATCAATTAAAGCGATTTTATAGATAAAACATCTGAAATAAGTAATATTAAACATTCTTATTAGTATTATCAACAAAATAAATTAAAAAAAAAAAATCCGTTTAATAATTGCCGTGTTTGTTAAGCAGGATTTTATAAACTCCAGCTTTTGATAAAAATCGATTATAATTCCTAAAAAATAAGCAAATAAAGGCCTGATTTAAAAAAAAAATACTATATGGAGAATTGCCAGTTATATACATGAAGTCATATCTAACTCACTTTCATCAAAGCATGGATAATGCCGTCTTTGTTTCCAGAGCTCAATTATCGATATTAACCCCCAGAGACGAGAGCTTTTTTCGATAAAAAAATATTCTTAAGCCATATTGAAATCACGGATAACTTTTATTCCTTTAACAAAAATTAAAAAAAAAAACGCAAATTCGTTGTATAGAAACTCCGCATGACTATAAAGTCATGCTCATCCTTTTATTACCGTGAAATATTGTGTACGGAGCGTGACCGTATGGGCACGCAAACATTCGGGGTTGAAATATAGCTAAACGTGATTTTTTTTTTAATATTTACAGTCTGACCTCTATAGATCAACATAATTTCAATACAAATATATTTGCGAAAGAACTGTTAATAGTTTAATGTTTTTATAAAAACTAACAGTTTCAAAAAGTCCATTAAAAAAAACGGAAATTCAAAAAATTGCATGTGCTTTTGGTGGTCGTTTCTGTCCCCGCGGCTGATGACTAACTGAAGTCTGTACCCTTCTTAATCAAATATGAGTGAAAGCAACAATGTTCAGGTAGGAAAAAGATGAATAGTTGGATCAATAGACAACGGTGTTTACTGTGACCATATTGTCACGCTCGTCCTTGGAGGGTTAAGTGAAATTGTACGTGTGAAAAACACCTTCTTTGCCTCAGCTTGAATAAGCTAATATATTCAATGTAATTTGCGTTGAGCTAGCAATCATAAAAAACGTTTTGAAATTTAAAATACAGCCAGATTTTCATTACTGGGCATCTTTGAGCTAGGCCGGTTGGTAATAAAGCCAAGATGACATGTGACGCTAAACAGCAGAATGCTGAACACATTCAAAGTGTGTGTAATTTATTGCACGAGAGAAGGAAAGAGCTACGTTAGTTAGTCCAATCGTAATTTGGAACAATCGCCCCCTTCTTCTGATTCGGTGGCTAAGAAAGCAAGTAACTGGGCCTTCAAAAATTTGACGGCATCACACTTTTGAACGCTTTTTGATCATCTAAAGCAGTGTCTGCCAAACTTCTTTACTTCGCGGCACACTGGCAAATGGGACTTGTTCCGCGGCACACCAAATAAAAATGCTTTAAGTGAAAAATTTGTCGAGTCGACCACTATTTATGTATGTACATACAAACATGACAATTTTTTATTTGTATACGTAGATGTTGAATTAATTTAAAATTGAATAAAATTTAAATAAATAGGCACTATTTAAAATCAAATTTTTTGAGGCGTCTTCCTCTTGTGGCACACAATTTGGTAGACACTGATCAAGAAATATTGACTTTCTGCGCTCTTAAGTGGACACAATCAAAACTGGTCAGATGCTTCTAAGACAAATAAATAAAAAAAGTTCTGCAAATATGCTAAATGGGCGTGAAAGCAGTGGTAGGTGGAGGAGATTAGCCAGATTTTGATTTTGGCTCAAATCGCATTTTACAAAAATCAAATTTTGCTTCATAAAAATGTGTGTTTACTTTATTTAGAACAATGCTTTGTTTTTTTGTAAACTCTATCTTTCAGTCTACATGAATTCAAAAATTCTTCACCTTCCTCCATTATCTATGGATCATGTCAAAAAATCTCCCGTATCCAATTGTCTTCAGCAAGACTTAGAATGGCAAAGTTCATCCAGTGAAAAGAAGGGACAGAAAAAATTCAAACTCTTTTGAAGAACCTACAACACATACCCAGTTTAGAATGTTATACAAGGCTTCTTTGTCATCTTATTTATGGCTAAATTTATGTAAATACTCAATAAACAACAAATCGAATTTTGGTAAGATGTATGTATGCATTTTATTCTGGAATACAATATAATATTAAATGCATTTAATATTCAATTCAGAAAACGCCACACACAATAATCATCTTTGTTCACTGTTGTATTGCACAACAAATATTTGAATTAAACTTGTAAGAATTTTCAACGAGGGTTTTTCAATTGTTATTTTTAATAATAATACACCATGTTTACAAAAACATTTGGCGTATCCTCGATTTTAGTTTCAGATACGGCTGGTCCAGCAAAACGTTTTATCTATAAATTGTGTTTTCCTCAGAGAATTGCGACGGCCATTTTGAGAAGGGAAAATGTTACCTCATGAGCGGAAAAAAATCCCTAATCTGAGCGCCTGTCAAATTCGACGCGGGTGTTAAATTATGAATATAGGAAAAGTTGTAATATTATAATATGATTTTTTTTAATAAAAACTAAATATTTGACATGCCATATTAAAAAAAAGTTAAAAAATCATGACGGTAATGGGAATTTTATTTCATAAACTTTCACGTTTTGAAACTCTATACTATTTTACTTAAAAATAATTTTGAAACACGTGTGAAGCAAATAAATTATTTCAACTTTCTTTTCGCATATTTTTACATTTTTATCGATAAATAAAACACCTTTCTTTGCACTTACTTTATGATTTTAAGACATAATAACCAAGGCTGGTTTAGATTTTCGAAAGCATTTTAATATGTAGTATAATTTTTAATACTATTCTTGTTCGATGCATGAAATTGCACAATTGTTACAAAATAATGCGATTTATCATGAAAATATAATGCCATTCACCTAGAATGACAACTTTTTAAACTGTTTTACAACCTCTATAGTGACTAAAGAAAGAAGAAGTATTAATGAACTTGTCAAATTTGATATTTGTGGCCATCATTCTACCCGGTTATAATTATTTGTTGTCAATGTTGTTAACCTGCTTAAAATCATATGTTCAAAAATAATTCGGGGCTTAGTGAGTGATACTTAGCATTTAAAATTAAAGTTATGTCGTTGCCTTTTTTATGTGATTAAATGATAATTGTTACATTGCACCTAAAATTAGACATTCAAATAAAAAATATGTTTTATTAATCTCATTAATAAAATAACATGTATAATATGAATAGGATTGTCCTCATTTGTCTACATCTTCGAAAGCAGACAAAAAGGTTGATTTTGGGATAGAAAAAATACCATTGGAATACATAGCTGAAGGGTACCAGATTATGCAGGTTTTGCTTGACTCTCTTGGGGGTGATTTGACCACCATAATAACATCTAAAACATTTACATAAGTATTTTCGCTTTGTTTTCTCATATTTTGAAAGTCTGACCAGAGGCATTTCTTCGTAAAGGTATAGTTTTATGGCCGTGCTTATATAACAAATGACCACGTCATCTTAGTGTTATGTTCGATAGAAAATATGCAATTGATTTATTTTTAGACAACATTTTGAAAATAATTATATTATGTCATTGAAAAAATGATTGTATGTGAAAATTAAAGCATTTTTAAATCTATTGCTTTTAATAAACCATCGATGCCTTAACTGAGTGATCAATTACCTGAACAAAGACGAGAATTCCAGTTTTAAAGCTCTCATATATTGAATATGAATTCCATTCATGAATATCATCACTTTTTATCAATTCATGAAATTAATATTTGTGCTGTTTTTATTTGAACCCACTCCCTTATTAATCCTAAATAAAAAACGTAGAGTTAGAACAATGTGCCTACTATTATTCTCGTTATTTTAAAAAACGGATATAAGTTACGTGACTGACCTGTTATCAGTTATTCGTAAAAAAATATGATTTTTTGAAATCTTTAAAAAGTGACAAAGAAAATTAAACTAATGGTAACACAAAACTTATTGAATATTCAAAAGTAATTATCATCTTACCCCCCCCAAGCTTATAAATTGCCAGGTTTTAAAAATAGTGTATAGTGAATATTATAGATTTCAAATATTAATCTTCTGAATTCAGGCTAGATGCTGTTTAGAAAAAAAAACTACAAAAATAAAAAAAACAAACACATAAGATTTTTGAAGATTTATTCATTTTCCTAGAAAATTTTATTAAAATTTATCCTTGAATATTACAATAATATGTAGCGTTACCAGTATGACGAGCAGTAAAATTCGTATTATTTTGGATATAATTCGGTTGCGGAAAACGTCTTAAAATATCGAATAGGTGATGAAAAAAACGCTTCTCCAGTCGAAAACTGCGTCGTAAAAAAAACGATGAAAAAATTACATTCCCAAACAAACGAAGTGTGGCTGCATAAAGCGATAGCAAATAGTACGGTGACCATATTCAAATATGAATTTATCAATAACATACTAATAACATGTAAGTATGAATAGTGGATGAATAAATGTGGTGTTACCACTATTACGATGGAAATGTTTTTTATTTCATTCAATCATTATTTATTATTTTTTGTTTTATTGTACTTACTATTTTTTAAGAAAGATCCAGATCTGTATCGTATTAAATGTATATACACATTTATCGATGATGTTTTGTCTGCTTTCGATAAATTGATTAAATATATATATTTGTCAAAAATGATACGTTTTTGCTAAAAATAGTTTAAAGTAATTTAAGCACCTTGCCATCGACTAAATTAAATCTTTTGGAACTCTATAATGCGAAAGTTCTGTGAAGAAAGAGTCAATGTCAATTCAATCATGTATTACGTACGCCGCCTGTGTGGTCGAGTGGTCAACATCGTTGGCTACCGCTACGGAGGGCACGGGTTCGAATCCCAGTACGGGCAGTTTTATAAATTGATTTTTCAATCGATTTATGAATTTCTGTTCAAAGGCATAGATGTATGTGATGTCTTGAATTCCCCCCTCCCACTCATCCTATCCTATAAACGGGGCGTAGCGAGAACGATTAGCCAACCACTAGTCCTGTCCTAGCCCTTTCCTTATATTCCTACTCTCTTTGGAAAAAGAGAGGTTGAGCAACTGAGTATCAAGCAGTTCTCGTAGAAACATTTCTGTTGAGATAAACTCCATTAGGAGTCCATATGCTCCGTATTGGAAGCGGACATGGAAAAAAAAAAGTAACACATAGAATTGTAATATTTTATTTGCATAAACGACTATTGACACGCTTGTGTAAATAGTTGTGTTTTTTGCTGAATACTGGATTAACAAAGTTTAACGTTAACAGTTATAAAATAAAAATCAAAATTTCTGTTATTATACGGAGGCAATTTCATGCTGCATACCGAAAACATCGCTATACTAATCCCCATCAATATGTTATATGTATATGTATTTTGTCCACTGTATTCCGTTAGCTATTAAATATTATAAGCTGTCTTTTTCTTTATGAAAGCAGTAACTTGCCCTTCACCGCTGGTAGCGTAATATAAATATCGATTTCCGAAATGTACCTATAGACATTGTTATTTAAAAAAAAAAAAATATTTTTGATTTAACAAAAATATGATCATATATATGTATGTGTAAGAATACTAAATAAATAAAGCTGTCATCATTTATAACTATCTTTTGCAACTGACGCGACTTTTAAAAGTGCGTATTTATGTTGTGAAATTTTGAAGAGTAGCTTTACTGTGAAACTTAAATTAAATATTATGTATAATATTTATCAAATTAATGTTTAAAAAAATTCACAATGATTGTCAGATATTTAAATACCACGAATGCAAATAAAAAAGAAAAATATTTTGGAAAGTCTTATGCGCGAAGAATAACCTTATAAATAATACACAATTCCGAGAAATAATTACGAAAATTTAAGCTTAAATAAAAATAGACCGCATTACTGCTGAGACTGTTAAAACAAATAAATGTTTTGATACGATATTAAAATTTATGATACCTAAAGCGAAGCTTTTATGAAATTATTATTATGAAAAGGAATTTTTTAATTAATATTGTCTTTTTGGAATGGAGATATTTTGTAGAATTACATTTAATGTTCGGCATCCAATTTATTAGGGATACTATCTACTAAGGTAAGTAATTCGGTGGACAATATATAGGTACTAATCTGAAAGTGTCGAATTGATGAAATACTTACGTAGGTACTGAAGAATTTCGAATTGGTAGCGCATTTCCATGGATTGGGTTGTCTAAATTTGAAGATCAGTTTTTGTGATACTTACACCTCTTGTTAAGTAAGATTGGTGAATGAACTTTTACAAAGACTTTTTGTATCACTCTCATATTTTTCAATAATTATAAGACCCCGGCTTTGCTCATCACCAGTGTCATCAATTTATGAATATATAAATTGATACAGTACAAAAAAGTTTGAAAATAGTTGACAGTAAGCACACTAAAACTAACTCTTGCTATTGATGAAAAGTAGCTTTTATTTTTTTTTGAACATAATTACACAAAATTAAAATTGTGTAATTATATAATTTGTAAATCCTTTTAACTGTTAGTAATTGCTTACAACTTTTATTTCAATTCAACTTGTATAAATAGCACTGTTTAATTTATTTTCCTTATCAGTTGATAATGCTCGTGAGGAGCGAAACCGGTCCTGATCAAATAAAAATTTTAAGTGGAAAAAGTACTAAAAATCTTTTATTATTTTTATTATAATGCCATTCCACCAAGTATTGACAGTGAACACCTTAAAAGTGATGTTTATGTTTGTTTTGGTGAGTGCTATTTTAACATTAATAACCTACTGTTTAGGGCTAGGATGGGGCTGGTGGCTTAAAATAAATTGTTCTTTTTTTAGCTTCATTTGACAATTGCTACTTTGACACCTGAATGTCTATAATAATTTAGTAAAATCATAAAGAAGACAATGAATGGCCTTAAAGTACTTATTTTCTTCAAAATAAAGTAAGGCGTTTCAGTTGTTCAGTTTTTGCGTTATTTATTTTAAAAGTTAAATAATATTACTTAACTTAAAGACACAGCACATATTTTACAGCACATAAAATAATTTATAGAATCATAAAAATATCTTATTCAAATGAGACGTTTTCAAACTTCTGGTAAACGAATTTTTATTAATTACATAAATTTAACAAAATATAAAAAAATCATTCGCCAACTTTTCTCGTACTGTTACGATTCAAAATTAGTTAAAATGTTTGGAGTGATCATGGATTCGCATTAACTGATGCAATGAGAATAGATATCTTGCCAAGGTGTTAATGTTAGATTATTTTTAAATAGTATAATGAATTAAGTGATCAGTGTTTTTTTCAACCGTGAGCACTTAGCTTTGTATTCAAGAAAAAAAATTAAGCACAGCCACTTCTACTTACTTAAAACAAACATATAAACATTGCAAAATGGGTTTATTTTTCATGCAACTAGCCAAGTACATAAATGAAATGATTTTTTAATAAATTTTGTAAGATAAGATTAATTTCACCTCTCTCTCTACAAAGCTTACACTAATCAAAGATAGTTTGGCTTTATGTCATTTGCAAGACTGTTTAGTGAAAAAAAAATTCAACAAAATATTTATAAATTTCCAGGAAATGTGGAGATCGTTTCCATAATTTTCGATTTCAATCAATGCCAGTAATTGTCTTCAAAAATGTTGATCAAAGAAAATTGTGCTATTTGAATATTAATTTTTGAATATCAACTTATTAGTCTACAGGAGTGTTGGCTTACTGTCAGAAAAGATTTCAAGAAAATACATCACAGTAATTCAGAAAAATAGAGATGGAGAAGACTGTAAAAATTCAAACGCTGGCGCAGCTTACGATTCAATGTTTATAAAAACTTTAGAATTTAAAAAAAAACGAAATAAATACAAAAAACAAAGCATACTGAACGGAATCCTTATCATTTTTTTAATGTAAAATTTAATACAGTAGAATGGTTGCCTATTTTTCAAACATTAAAATTTGAATATAGCCATGGTCACCGTAGTGCAGTACCCCAGACGTCTTCATATATTTTATTTCCTTCAATAAAACGCTGGGTAAGCTTTTTATTCGAATTCTGGGACTCGATAATATTTGCAGAGGCCCGAAAGACCCACCACCGCACCTGCAAACGTTAGTTTTGGGGATGGAGCTTTTTGGTTTGAGGAATACGAAAACTTTTATGAGGCATCAGCGTACAATCTTTGAAGAAATAATATCCCTCCACGGTATTGCGAATACACTAACATATAAATAATATGTGCGAAACATACAGTGAAGTTATTTAAATTTATTGTATTCAATCTTCTTCGCTGTTCCGTTTGTTCAAAATAAATAATTCATTGTTTTCCAGTAGATTTAGGAGTTAATTCAATGTAACATCTATATATTAATAGTCGATAAGTCGACAGTTACTCTGTCAAATAAATGCACTCCAGATGTCCAAATATTTTAATTACAAAATATAAACGAAGATGGAAATATTATTTTTTTAATAAAAAAAAAAAATATGGTGATGACGTACCAAATAAACACCTACATTTAAAAAGAAAATATTTAACACTTACGTATTTAAAAAATATATTTTCAACTGCTCGTTCGATCTACAAAACAAATCCAATGTATTATTACATATTAATTGACTCAGATCAGAGGTGGGATCGGGGGGGCTCGCGCTAGCCCCTTGTTAAATTTTAGCGCGGCCGGCGAGCCAGTTGTTAATATAAGAAAATCATTCGTCTTAGATCAAATCAGCACCTAACTGCAATTTCTATAGATGGTTAAATTTTATTATGAAACAAGACTTAGTACCCCCTTAATTTTTTCATTTAGCGTGGTGGGTTTCCGTGCCGGACCTCATGGGTTCGAGTTAATCACTAGTCCTGTCTTAGCCTTATCATTCTATCCCTACTACTCTTTTTGGAAAAGAAAGGTTGACCGACTAAGTAACAAACAGTTCTCGTAGAAAAAAAAAGTTTTGTTGAGATACCTTCATTAGGAGGCCACATGCTCTTCAATGGGAGCAAAAATGCATACAAATAAATGGATAAGATTTACCGAGCCCCTTGTTAAGATATTGGCAGCCCACCGCTGACTCAGATCAAGAATCTAGGAAAAACACCATTTCATCAAATGAGTCCGCGCAAAATTTAAGCAAAATTCAATACGTTAGTTCAAAAAATAGGGGAGATTAATTAAGTGTTTTCCCTTAGAGAATTGACATCACAGATGCCCATTTCTTAGATCTGATTTTTTTTTCAAAATTCGCCTTATTGGTAGATCCAACATTTTTTGTTTGTTATTAAAATATGTGTCAACACAAATTTGGCTGAAAAAGTTTAAATATGATACGATAAGAAAAGTTTTTAAACATATCTATTCAACATTGGTTCAACCTCGAGGAATAAATTAAATGTAAATATATTTGCGAATGCATTTATCCTAATATTATGTATTTTATGTTAATTCATCAAGATACCCGCGTGCCGTGCTAGGAATTTACCGGATACGCAACAGCTGATGTTTAAGACGTCTCGCGCGGCACAGGCGTCACTTCCGACGTTGGTTCCAAGAGTCGCCGGCACCACCGTCTTCTACAGCACCGCCAGATCCAATCACGACATCTTAATTAAGAATGCTCTGAATCGGAAATGTATACACAGTATGACGTCATTTGACATTTATTTTATTAGTGTAGTTATGTACGAACATACATTTTTGAATATTGTCAATGCATTCTGCGGCTTTAATTTTTTTATACATGTCCGCGCTAAATGTGGAGCATATGGCCTCCTAATGGAGGTATCTCAACAGAAGTTTTTCTACGAGAACTGTTTGTTACTCAGTCGCTCAACCTCACTTTTTTTTTAAATGTGTAATAGAGAAAGAAGGATAAGGCTAGAACTGGATTAGTGGTTGACTAATCGGTATCGCTACACCCAGTTATTAAAGGACCAAAAGGATGGGGTGAGAGGAAACAATGTGGATTTACATCACAAACACCCAGTTTTCGATCACAACTTTGAATTGAATAATTCTCAAATTCACTGTGATCTGACCGGGAATCAAACCCAGACCTGCGTGATCGGTAGAGCAAGCTCAAACCAACAGGACTACAGTAGGCGACAAAAATATTTACTTGTACATTAAACACTACGAATAAGAAGCAATAGCTAATGCCATTAAGAGAAATACTTTTGTAAATAATAACGCGAAGCCACGCATCTGTTAATGATATTTAAAAAGAATACTACTAATTAGTTTTACATGCAATAACAAATACTCATGACTCGTAGAGCAACAAGCCACACTTCAATGAGCATTAATATATTTCGTGTCAATTATCATGGAGATTTTTTTTTAATACTCACGTAGAAAAAACACTGTAATTTTTTTTTACTAGACATAATTTGTTTTTCCAATCGTACACTTCAAATATTATTATTTTAAAAATCAATTTATGGCTGCGTGTACAAATAAATGGTTACCTATGATGTTAGCACTCTATCCCGGACCAGTCACATCCGTTTCAATGTTTTGATCAATTGCCATATTGCGAAACACTTTTTAAAAATTTACAGTTTTGAAAAGAAAAATAATAAAACAAATTCAAGGAATGAGGAAACTTTGGAATCCCTAATCGATTGTTAAAAAACGGTATCGAATATACAAATCGAAACATTATATGCACATTGATATTTTTACCAAATTTTTGATTTACGCTCAACATTTCTCAATCATCCTTTTCTAAAAAAAGATGCAATGATTTTTTTGATCTGTCAATACTTGGTGGAATGGCATTATAATAATAATAAAAAAAGATTTTAAGTACTTTTTCACATAAAATTTATTTAATCAGGACCATCAGGATTAGGACATTTTTTTTTTGTTACTTATTCATTTATTTATTCCATCTTTTTACCTTTTCCGCCTCCAAAAAGGGTAGTTATATGGCTTAAATGCTCAATCAAAAGTCGATATCATCCATATGAGTAGTGAATGTTGTTAAAGAAGAAGAATTTTGAAATCGTTTTTCATTGAGACATTGAAAACGTCAATTTGCTTGTATGGTGTATTGAAAATATGATAATGCAAAATTTTGCCATCAAAATTTCCATGTAACCAATCATAATTGGATCATGCACAATCAAAGCACAATCTTGAAAACAATACTATCCTATATATTGACAAACCTAACGAAGACTTCATTCAGTCTACACGTTTAAGTGATTTAATATTAAGTTGCATGTTCTTCGTTTGAGGTTTTAAAATTCGCCTTGTCACTGTTTCAAATCGACATTAGTTTTCGAGAAGGCTGGACTTGTCTTGATGGTACTTATAGTTATCATATTGAGCATAACATGCTGCTATTTTTTTTTCATTTTAACTTATTTTAATCAATAAATAAACCAGAAACTATAAAAAAATAAACATTCCTTTTATACCTGAAGCGTAAACGTTTAATTTCATAAGTCTTGCGCGGTTCAAAGTACAAATAATAGAAAACTATACATAGGGGAAACTTTTACGTATACGATATTTTTTGAATAAACTTGTGTCTGAAATAAGACTACTTTTCCATCTCCTATCTGTTGAAATCCTGACATTGTGGCGGAGGGTCAACGAATAACTAACTAAAACTACCTTTCTGAAATGTTATGTAAAGCGATTAATTTGCGAATTTTTGTAGAAAGTTCATAAAAAAGTAAGATTTTTAATGCTCCTCGCAGAAAGAAGAAATGGTCAGTAAAGTTTATATTTTACATTTTTCAATCTTTAAAAGATACCTTTTAGGGTGTTCACTGTCAATACTTGGTGGAAAGGTATTATATTAGTAAAAACACAATATTCCTTTGTACTTCATTCCACTTTATTGAATATGTCAGGACCGGTTTCGCTCATTAATTCCCAAATTTTAATTATGTTTGTAATTACTTTCAATCCCCATTCTAAATTTATTAATCTGAGATGACTTTTTAATTATATGTTAGATGTGTTAAACATTTTGATTTTGTGCTATTTTAGAATCACCTTTAATGTAATTGGTATTTTCTTTTCAATGCCAATTGTTGTTTATAACTGTTCATTTTTGTATAAATAGCATTGTTAAATTATATTTCTTATCAGTTGACGATGCTCGTAATGAGCGAAACCGGTCCTGACATATTAAATAAAGTGGAATGAAGTACAGAGGAATATTGTGTTTTTACTAATTTAAAAGATACATTTATCTTAAGTCTATATTGTTTTATCAGATCGCTCCAAAAATTAATGTAGTTATTATATCACTTTTAAGGTGTTTACTATCAACTTGGTGGAATGGCATTATAACGTTCATCATCAGTTGATGATCATGATCTTGAGTTTATGATCAGTTGACACTACTCACCATAAGCAAAACCGGTCCTGATCTAATAAATTTTATGTGGAAAAAATACTAAAAGTGTAGTTATAATTGTGTTTATCAAAAAAAAACCACTCTAAGCATTAATTAGTTGTCATCTTTGGGTTGTGATATCAACAATTTCGTAATAATTACTAGTTTTCTTAGAAAATGTATTGTTTGAATAAGGTTAAGAGTGGAATATTATAAGAAATTGGTTTTTGTACAAAAGAACATAATTTAGATGCTGATTTCTTACCTTTTACAGGTATAATGTGGAATCTATCGGCATTGCAACCAGATAAATCGCCGGTTTTCCATATAATGCCAACACCCGAGTCTCGGAGAATCCCCACGAAGTGAATTGCAAAGCATCTTCAATTGAACGCTTACCTTTCAAGCGAATATTTTATTCAAATGATATACCCGTTTAACTATTCTGGTACCCCGGTAGCAAGAACATTTCTGCGCAAATAGATTTGGGTAGTTTTCACTCAGTAAGTGTTCATCATTTCGTTCCACTTAACTGGTATCTTCGCAAAATGTATAAGATGCACTAATGATGAATCTAAGGTTTTCTAGTTGATTTTAAAATTGAAACTGAATCAGTTGATAATGCTCGTCATGAGAAAAACTGGTCCTGATCCTGAAAAGTAGTATTTGTACAAATTAGTATTTTATTTTGTGAACATAAATATTAACCTATAAATAAGTTCGTAGGAATATAAATCAAGTTTTATTATTTGGAATCATTGACATGGAATTACAATGTTGCTGTTTTTTATAAACTGAAATATCAATTTTAGAAATGAATAAAACTATTTTCTCGGTATTGCATTAAAAAACTGTAAAATTATTTAACGCCTCTTTGTCTCATCAGCGTTGAATCTATGAGCGCTTTTTCTACAGTCATACTTTTTTTCACGGATATTATCAGATTATCAGATTTCAATATTGACGAACGAACTTTTTTGTATTTTATTTCAAAGAGACAGAGCAGTAAAGGTTAATGATATAGGTTCGTTTATACTTATGATATAGATATTTTTATAAAACGATTTAATTTAAAATATTAAAATACTAGTATTACAATCAAGTTGGTCGGTTTTTTTTGGCTATTTTTGTAATACCGTTATAAACACCATATTTGCAGCTTGTCTTACTGTTTATATTTGAAATAAACATAGTCTTTGAAATATTTATTTTCCTTTTGATACGATCTACATATTATGTGTGACTTGGAGTTTGTTGCAGTGGGATACAAAATCAAAACAATCCAATTTAAGAGTGAAGACTACAGAGATAACAAAATTATAACGGATTAATTAGTTCCGTACTTGGTACAATCGTTTTAAAAAGATATTTTCGTTTGTTCCTTTATCTCAAAGTTTTTTTTTTGAAACTTGTTTGAAATACACGTTCTTACCAACGCTATTCAAAGAAAAAATTGAGGGCATAGCCAACAGAACTATATTTTTCGCAAAAAAATAATATGGGTACATGATTTTTTTTAAAAATGTGCTAAAACTGTGATTATATGGTTATTTAGTACCTTATGTTTTCTAGGTGTTTCAAATAAGAATTAAAAATACTATTGATATATGAAACCACTAGTGATAATATAAATTACTGCAACAAATGCATTTTTTGTTGGCCTCGATTATTAAATAAAACTATAATAATATAGTTCCCAATCACTTTTACGGTGTTCACTGTCAATACTTGGTGAAAAGGCATTATATTAAGAAAAGTCACAATATTCATTTGTACTTTGTACTTGATTCCACTTTTACTTATCAAGATCTGGGCGGGTTTCGCTCATGGCGAGCATTGTCAACTGATAAGAAACAAAATTTATCAGTGCTATTTATACAAAAACAAATTTAAATGAAAAGGTGAAATAAACAACTGGCATTGAAAATAATTTACAAATTACAGTAGAAGTTATAAATAAGTGACTCTAAAATAACACAAATTAAAATGTTTGAGACCATAACATGTAATTAAAAAATCATCAAAGAGTAATAAAGTTAAAGTTGTGACTAATGGTAATAATCACCCTCTTTTTTAAAAATAAGTTTTTCAAAAATATATTGCCTTTCTATCAATGATAAATTTAAATTTGACGCCGTAAAAGTATAATATGGTTGTAATGAAAGAAAGAAATGGAAATAAACAAAACTGAAAAAAATTACTTTCAGTAAAAAAAATATAGTTTTTTATTATGATATTATAAAAAAACCTTAAAACGAATGCGCAAATTTGCGACTCTAAGAGAATTTGTACTCTATCCATGTAGAGTGTAGAGCATACTCATAAATCAGATAAAGGAAGTCGCGTAAAATAATTATAATTTGCTGTTTTAAACATTTCGCTTTGTTAAGTCAAAACAATTTAAACGCAACGAGGCGCGGAAAATGGTGGATTAAAACTAAGCAAAATTTTATTGTGTGACGCACCTATTATAACTTTTCTGAATAAATTATCATTTTATTCTATCAAATTTTTATGTTAAATCACGCCCAAAACATTATTCATGACGTTGTTTTAGACATGGGCATATAACATTTAGGAAGTAAAGATTTACAGTTGCGTGAATACATTAATAAATTATGATATTAATTTTGTGTGAAAAAACATTTTTTTAAATCGATAAAAAAATTTGCTTATATTGATATAGTTATTGAAAAAAACTGTCATTATTATGCTAACTAACAGACCTTTGACAATAAATCAAGAATATATATTGTTTGCCTCTTTCAACGGCATCCTCAGACAATCTTACTTTCACAATGCATGTTTAAGTACGAATGATTTTAATTTTAAGCAAGTTAAAAAACTAACTGCAAATATTTTTTTACATGGAGAAGAAAAAACAAATGATAACATTAAAAACAGGCGTAAAATCATTTATTTAGGAGACACTTCTTCAAAGATAAATTATTATGTACAATGCAAAACGATTATTTTTTTATTCTTTATTTTATTTCCCGTTTGATGTTTACCATACAAACTCGTGATGATTTCGTTTCTATTTCCATTCATACGTCACATATATTAACAATAAGCTATTAGTGAAATCAAATTCAAACTATTACACTAATTGACGAAATGTTAATACTTTTCACTATTTCAGTTTTCAAAAATTGACGTAATAAATAAGTATAGCTTTACACAACAAAGAATTGCCATGTTAACGTTTATTTTAGAACAATCCATTCAAAATTGATGATATTTTTTTGAAGTATTCAGAAGAGAAAATCTTTTAATAATAAGAAATTCTTTGAATAAACTAACACTCAGGTTTACTAACAAGATATCGTTATATTGATAAGCAAATTCAAAGTTATTTTATCATTATTCACGTTCTAGCCAAGCAACCTAAGAATTTTCGTAAACGCTTATGAGACTTACAACATTTTCAGATATTTTCGTTTCATTAATATTCAATTAAATTGAATGTAGATTAATTTTTAATTGGATATTTTCCCGTCTTCTTTGTTACCGCCTATATTAAATTTGTTCTCTTGTTTGTAACTAAACTAGAACGTTATTTTGGGAACAACACCCCACAGTAATTAAATTTTAAAATTAATGTGTTTGTATGAATGAAAAGATAAGCGACTTTTGTATAATATTAAAGGTGTAATTTGCATTATCTGCAAAAAATATCGTACAGTTTTATTTTGGAATATATATGAACAAAACTTAGTACTGCCTAACACGTATACATACCTACTTATACTTACTGACCGTTAAGTTATTTATTTTTATAAAAAATTAACGCACTGCCAAAATAAAAAAAAACAGAATGTGAATATTTATGAAAATATTGTATTTTGTGAATACAAACTCTCTTAAACAATACTCAACCAAAAAAACACGTGGGAATATAAATACTATTAAAGTGTTATTTTCATAAAACCCACATAGTTTGGTCGTTGATAATAAAGTAGATTTAGACTTAAATAATAAATTAATTTATTCTTTGCATTCACATATTAATCGTTGAGTTTTAATCTAATAAAATACTTTTTATATTTTAATAAAACCGCAAAAAAATAAACGAAAACTTGCTTCAGAGATAAATAAAAAAATAATTCTAAATATCCTTAAATTTAAATTTAAAACTGTTTATATTTTTAAATATTTATTTATAAGATGAAATTAAGAAATAATAAACTGTAAAAATTGCAAATATGCCAAAAAAGCAGAGGGAAAATTTTCATAAAAAAACCTTAGTTTCTTTTCACTCTGAAACAGACCCGGTCAATACTGTTGCATACTATTCATTACAAATATAATATATTATTAGTCAGTTATTTAGTTCTTGTAAAGAAAAAACACAGTAGTTAAATCATGGAAAAGTGATATATTACGACTGATCTAAAGCAAACCGTTTAACGGCTTTGCCACGTAACAACCAGAATCGTTTGTCTGAATAACTTCCGGCTGGTAGAATGCACCAACAATCCTTTGGGGGCTGTTATAATTTGGCACAGATCCAAATAGGCCAAAATTGCGAGTGACTGGCACAGAACACCAATGCCAATCTTACGCAAAGAGATTTAGCCGAGTAAAAATAGTCTTTTTTGTATATATATTTATAAAACAGTTTGTTTTCGGACAGAAAATTTAACAGCTGACAGCTTGTTTCTGCTGTGATTAGTTTACTATTTTACTATGAATATACTTACGTCAGAATTACATCTTGCAAATTTATTTTGAAAATCGTAATTCAGTGCGCTACTTTGGGCTAATTTTGTTCAGCGGTGAGGCTTATTTTAGGTTGAATGGCTACGCCAATAACAAAAATTACCGTATTTGGAGTGATGAAAACCCACGAACAATTTTTAAAACGCCATTACATCCCAAAAAAGTCACTGCTTGGTGTGCTTTATGGGCAGGTGGTATCATTATCATTATGGTGGTTCATATTTCTTTAAAAACCTTCTTATGCCGGCCAAAACGTTACAACCAATGAGGAGCGTTAAAGATTCATGATTTCTGATTTTTTCGTTCTTCAATTAAATGGCGTTAATGTGAAAGAGCTATAGTTTAAAAAAGATGAAACATCATTTAAAAAATTGTGCCATAATCAATTTATTGAAGGAAAAATTCGATGAACGCATAAATCCGCGTTATGGACCGTTCTCGTAGAAAAAACTTCTGTTGAGAAACCTCCATTAGGAGGCCATATGCACCACATTGAGAGAGGACATGGTTTTTTTTTTTTTTTGTACACTGTATTTTATTGGAAGAAAGTGTTTATGATCTAAAAAATTGCATACATATACAAGCTTTAGTTTATAATCATAATAAAATATAAATACATACTGCAGGGCTGTCGATATATGTCCCGGGGCCTTCTTTTTCTTCTCCGAAATATATTTGGTTGGATACTTGAAACATTTGAATCATTCTGAAAACTTTATTTTATAAAATATACATACTGCAGGGCTGTCGATATATGTCCCGCGGTCTTTTTCTTCTCCGAAATATATTTGTTTGCATACTTGAAACATTTGAATTATTCTAAAAATAATATTATATTAAATATAAATACTGCAGGGCTGTCGATATATGTCCCGGGATCTTTTTCTTCTCAGAAATATGTTTGTTTGCATACTTGAATCATTTGGATTATTCTAAAAATGATAAAATATGAATACTCAAGGCTGTCGATATTGGATATAGCAGCTTAGTAGGGCTGCTTAATTATGATTTGTATGAATATATATTTTATTATATCCGCTATTTGCATATTTTGTTTTAAACTCCCGGTGTATTTTAGTTCTTTTAGAGAATTGGGTGTATTCCTAAAAAAATAAATTTAGAGAATTAATAACGTTTAGATGTTCTGGCTTATTCATTAAATTGGTTTGCAATTTATTTTTCACGCTAGTAAATTTTCTGACTATTTAAAAATGCAACAAAAATCTCCCCCATTGAGGGCAACGGGCCAACAGCTAGTTTAAATTTAAAAGCTCACTCAATTTACTTCTTATTGTAAAAAATAGCTACCCGTAAAGAAAATAAAATATTAAGAGTTAACCAGAAATTATATACAGTAGAAATATGCTTAGTGAGCATGCTTCCAGCATAAAGCTGCTTCCCTATACAGCAATTTCTCGACCGATCATGGCTTACGCTACTCCAATATGGGCTCTTACCCACACCATAAATAAGCATATGAAGACTCTCCAGGCTATTCAAAATATTTCACTGAGACAGATATTAAACACTCCGTGGTAAGTGCCCTCTGTTCTGTTTCATAAATACTTTAAAATACGTACCATCCTTGATTTCGTTTGTGAAATCCCTCAAAAGTTTTACAGCGCGGTAGAAAAACACTGTTACCCAAAGATCTCTTATCTTCATAACTACGACGAAACAATGCATAAAATTAGTTTTAGACTGAAAGCAGTTCTGCTCGACGACCTTCAATAGATTTGATTTTTCTTCTAAAAATTGATAAAAAGTATTAACGCAACCCTATGAATCATGAAAATGACTCTCTTTAATTTACTTATTTGTGTATTGTATGTATGCGCATGTGTGTGCATATTTATGGGTGTAGTATATAGGGAGGAATACAACATATTATTTGCATATTAATGCATACGGTGTCCACGTGAAACAGCTTCGCTGAGGATTGCTCATATCTGTAATATCACGCCCTTCCGTTGGTAGCGATGATAAAAGAATGCAAATAACTAAAAAAAACAGCGATGAAGGAGACTTGAAGAACTTTGACGTTTACTCGCCCTAGGACTTAAAGCTACATAAATTTTAATTACAAAACAAAATATCTATGTAGTCGAATATATTCTATAATTCTGCATTAATAAACAATGCCAGTTATAAAGAGCATATTCATGTTCGCAATAGTTTAATAATAAATTGTTTTTATAAATTTATAGACCGATAAACTATCATAATTTTGCATACTGCAAATTACAAATCTGGAAGTAACAGTTAATACTGTGTATGTAAGATTTTCTCAATGGTAACTTTACACTCGGGTCACGTTTTAGTGCTAAACTTCCACATAGAACGGAACTAAAGTGACTTTTCAGTCAGTACTTACTTATTTTTGTCTGCATAATAACTACCGCTCAGCCAAACTTTACTCACGTTATATATTTTAAAACTATGAATCCTGTTTGCTAGTCAGGTTCGTTTAGAAATGCTTCTATTTTATCTTGTTGTATGGCCACTGGTTGGAAACTTGATTACTCAGGTGAGCACGAAGACTAACTTGGTGAAGAAAAGCCAAGCCGCAATTGTTCTGAAAATATTTTATATTACAAATTTTGAGTCCTAAAAAATCTTTATTTTGGCGCTTTGTGTGGCAAGTGATCAGCTTATTTGTCATAATCCGATAAATATACATCAAATATAGAAGTGCTGTGCATAGTACACTTGTGTGTTTATCGTGTTGAGAGACCGATACATTGGTAAAAATAGAGAAACAAGTTACTGTCTGCCTTCGGATTTATAAAATTGTTAACCAAAGATTCGTCAGAATACTGTAGTATTAATAATCTTTGATATAATTTTCGTGATAAAACAAAATAATAAAGAGCTCACGTAAGTTAAAGGAACCAATAATAACATACTCCGTAAGAACTTGGATGCCAATGTGATCCGCGTTGCCGAACACTGACATATATCTTGTATGGTGGTTATGATCAAACGGGTTGTCGAGATTTTTTGGAAAGAACTGCGTAGAAAAGGACAGGTGAGAAAAATAGAGCTGAAAGTAGGCAATGGTATTATCATCCACAATTAAATATTTGTCAAAGAAAGCAGCGATAGACTTAAATTCGTTAATTATATACGTTTACAAAAAACACGAAAGAAGCTTGATACAAATATATTGTTTGATTAATCTTATCTTATATATATTTATATAAATATATATAAAAATGAATGTTTGTTTGTTTGCTTAATTTTCGGTCTCTATAGACTCGAAAAACGCTGATCTGATTGCAATAAAACTTCGACAACCTTATAGCTTGCACTTCCGGGAAGGTTATAGGCCTATTAAAATCAACTTATAGTATCGAAAAAATAAAATATTCGTAGATTTCAATGTTTTTTACCGTTCAAACTGCCGATTATATCAAAAAAAAAATGACCACCGTTCGAAATCACTGACAAAATTTTAAACGGCGGCCATTTTGTTTTGATGTATTGACAATTCAAATTTGACGTTCGATTGTTTGTATTTAAAATGGAATCCAATGTGAGTGTAATTTGAATAACTCTAAACATCGTCATACAATTAGAATTGTGGAACTGTACTCTTTTTTATAAACTTTACAATTTAACGTTAATCGCTTGTTTGCATTAAATAAAATCAAATAATGTTCGTTCGTACGCAACACTGACCAACATAACCTCGATAGGTGAGATTTTTGCAAAATAATATTATCCAGAAAATCTTGGTTCCACAAGTAAAATTCCTCGCAAGATGGTTCCCGAGAGATTAAGTACTATTAACTTGAGAGGCCATTTGATATTACAATTTTTTTTTTAACTCTTGTTTACTTCCTAAAAAAATCATGCTTAGTTGGTAAATCTTGATACAAGTCAGTTCTATTTCAAAATATATAATCCTTGGTTTTGGAAATAAGTACAGTGAAACCCCGATTCTACGTTTTCCAAGGGACCGTAATAAATCAACGAATAATACGGGAAATCTTCAAATACTTCCAGATAACTTGAATATAACTTAAGATAACTAAAATACATACTCAGTTGCCTATTTGTAGTTTGGTACTTAAATTTTGACAGACACCCTTCAAACCCGCGTTCTTTGCTATGTTAACTTTTACATATGTCGACTCGTTTTTCTCCTAGATTTTTTTCAACGCCTTGAATTGTTTTCAGTTTCTCAGTTAGAGTTCTAGTTTTCTTCATTTAGGCATTTTAGTTTTGACTTTTGAGTAAGAAAAATTTGCGCTACAAGATGCGATGGAAGACTAATTTATAAAAGAATAAAAAAATATATGTAACAAAAACGGTCAATCGGGATAATAATTGAAACAGGACGATAATATTTAGATGTTAGATCGAGGAAATTGGTAAATCGGTGAATGATTAACGTGGAATTATTAACTCTCGCGGCTCGGAGACTAGAAAAATACTTCTCTGCCGATGGGGGTCTTTTAGGGACACCAGTGGTTTCCTCATTATTGGCCTTATTCTTATGAATTTCAAAAAAATAAATAGTCTAAGGGCTTTAAATATCTCTCTGCATCATTCCGCATACATTTTTTTTTACAAAAATCCGTGTTTTTTTAAATAAATAATCATATTTTAAGTTGCGCGTAAAATAGACGTCATTTCAGTGCAAATGTTAATGTGCTACTGACGCGCTTTGCTTTGCGGCGTTCAGCCTAGTTATCTTACGAACGATCGCTGATAAGCGGGCGCTTATCTCTTATCTTATCGTATTTAAACTACAAAAGGTCCAAAAAACTATGATATAAGAATACCTTAATTATAAACATTGTATCACCCATATTAAAATAGATATTTAAGAAAATGTGTGTATTGGGGTCGCATTTCTTGAGCTTAGAACCGGAAAAGTTAAACATTGTTATTGCGGGTCTTGGTCGAGTAAAAAATAAATTATCCATGCAATAAAACGAAAATAGCGAGAACGGAAGATCTGGGTTTCACTGAAAAAAACGCGAAACGATATGCGAGGCAAAACTATTTATGAGAATTTTTTAACGAAAACGGTCAATCGAGATAATATTTGTGACGGCACCAAAATGTTTAAACGACAGATCGAGGAAAACGGTAAATCGGGGAACGATTAATGCGGGATAATTTTATATTGTTCTTATGAGTGCTTGGCCGGGACTATGAAAAAGAAACGATACATGCGGGAAAACGAACAATGCGAGAACGGTAGATGGAAAAGCATACCGCACTTACCACTCAGCTGCAGCAAGAACATTGGCATAGTATTTTACTCAGTAATTATACAGTGGTGAATAATGTTGTTTGTATGATATTTTTCTGTTTTTTTTTTTGCAAAGGGGATTTATATGTATTCATTATAATAGGGAGTTATTTCCGCTAGATTTACGGACGGATTGTTTATGTAAGCTGTTCGTGAATGTAATCAATTATTTCTCGGAAAGACCAGGGAAAATTTAAAAAGATTATATAAAATAACGAGGCCTTAAAAAATGTGTATTAGCCTTAACTGAAAACAATATTCGCAAAATGAAAATGAAGAATTTCATTAGAAATAAAATAAGCAAAACATTTTTATAAAACAATTATTACCTTGTAGACAAAGAATTTGAAACATGGCGTATTGTTATAAGCACACGACGTCATAATATAGCTATTTTTATTAAATTGTCTTTTAGTTTGGCAATAGACAACATAAAGCTACTTGTACAAATTTTTGGCACGATTTGCAAACGTTCGACAATTTGAGAAGGCAAGACTTTATTGAGACATTATTGTAAAATTTAATAAGCAGCTGAAGATAATAACCAGGCGCATGTTTAAAAATTCACCTGTTTATTATCACTTTAAAGTGTTGTTATTTTTTTTAAAAATTAGAAAACATAAAAATACACTCATATTTAAATGTTGAGTTAATTTAAATTTCAAAACTTAAAAACAAATTTTTATTATATTTAAAAAAAAACTTAAGCATTATTTGTAACTTACATAAAATAAATATTTGTTTGTCTAAATTGACCATTTTTTTAAAATATACTCTTCAAAAAAAACCTTAAGCAGTCCTTGATTCGGTAGAAACTTTGCAATTAAAGTGTAATGGTAGTAAAAAATATCCGTCGATAGTTTATATATGTATATTCAAATTGATTTTTCTTGATATCCAATACTGAAATACCGGCATTTTCGTAGTGTGATGCCGGTTTCGGTAATGTCAAGATTGCGATCCGTATCTATCCTATAATGCCGAACAAAAAATGTACACACTTCTCGTAGAATTCAATAATAATCTTTTTTTTATCTTGAGTTAAAATTTTGCTCTGAAAGAGGTGATGATTTTCAAAAAGTCTTAGGGTAATTGTTGCAAGCCGGTTCCTCTTTTGTTTGGCAATATTCATATTTTTCTATTACATTCCGTTTCGCAGAGCACACAGCCCCCAAACAAAAATACGTCTTGATAAATTGAACTACCTATAGTGGCAACTTAGATGTATGTCTTGGCAACGGATATATAAATACACGCATGTTCCAAATAACGTAAGCTTTGAAGCCATTATAAAACTTATTTAGAAATTTACATACTTTATAAGAAAGTTTTTATTAACAAGAGCTGTTATACATACGATGGCCAACAAACAATTAATTAACGCATATAATAAAGATTTAAATATCGTCTGACTATAATAAATACTGTTTTTTTTTTTTTTTCAAAATGAAAATGTACATGTTATTGGCACATCACAGTCAAAATTCCCGCGACATTTTCCAAAAAGTCCCGAGACTTAAGACATCAAAAACCCTGACAAGCCCCGGGACGCCTCGACACAGATTCCCTAGTCAGAATGCATGCGTTGAACAGGAGGCACATCAGCAGTGAATTGAAACTTGTTCCAGCTATGCCCAATCAGATTACTCGCATTGACCTTAAGACCAATACAGTGTAAGTTGGTTTGTAACCTGTCCATTGGCACCTGAATACAATCTATAGATTTATCAAACATGAATGCGTCATCGACATACTCGAAGTCAACTATAAAAAACATAATAAATGTTAATATAATCAACAAATTTTACAAAAGAGGGACATACAAATAGTATGATATGAGTGACATAAATATTATAAAGTGGAATAGTTGATAGCTATTTCAGTAATTTGGTTAAATATTTAATAATTGATTAACTTTGTATTAAAAAAATAAAATATAAATTTGTACGAATTCCCACACTTATTTAATAAAAACAAGACCATGACGAGCATTATCAACTGATAAGATAAAGCATAACACTGAGAATTAAAAAATAGTACGTACGTATATTTTATTTTTTGAATATTATTTTGAAAGACATATTTTTATTTTTTTACCTTATTTCCTATTATCCTTTCGAGTTACACATTTTCAATAAATTATAAAAAAATACATTATAAAAAAATATTGTATGAAAAAATCTGACCACGCCACAAAACACTTCAACAATCTTCCAACACCATATCCCCATAATTTTCTGCACATAAACATCCCTCGTAAGCTTGCGTCCCGGATAGATTAATTATTCACCGGATGGATGATATAAATCAAAAGAATGTCATTTTTGTTTTATAGACTTATTTACTTTATTAAATATCAAATTGAAAAATATCTAGTTGGCCTGTTCATTTGATAACCAGTTTTTGATTTTTAAATTAATGTCACTTCGCGTTTTTCATCAAAAAAATGTCAGGCTAACGTATCTACACTTAAATAAATTCTGTAAATACAATACTTAGAAAGATAATTTATATTTATCCTATTTTACATCATAAATTTCATAAAAATTACTTCAAAATACAATACCATAATAAACATAAAATAGCAAAAGAGTTCGTAATTATTTTAAAAACTATAAATTTTTCATAAAAAAATATTAATTTTAATAGATATAATGCATTTTCACAACAAATTGATATTCAATTCCATTTTTGTACATAAACTGTCATTGTTCGTGCATTTTCATACGTCCCTATGACTGAGTTAAAAGCATCATATTTCATCCACTTCAGATAACGTCAGATAACGGTTTCCTTACATTGCCTAACCCAATAAAGGTAAGATAGTACAAAAATTCAATACGTTACACACATATGTCGTAAATTTTAAGCTTAATTTATTTTTTAAGATTTCGACTGAAGGTGCTTGGTTGAAACCCGGGTCGTTAGTGACAAAATCTGTAGAAGTGTGCATAATTTGAACGATTCAAATTTAATTTATTTTGGTAAAATAATTATGTTTTTTTTTAAATTAGAATAGCTTAAGTGGATAAAGAGCGCTGGAAACGTTTTGACTTTAACGGATTTCCAGTCGATATATGGTTTTGAGTCCAAAGTCTTTGATTGTAAAACGGGGCTCTATATTTCTTTCCTTTTCCTATTTGACTTACAGCTGCTTCTTGAAATAATCATTAAATGTGATATATTCGAAATACATTTACTCAAAATTAAAACAGACTTTTTTTGTTAAACTATAAGTTTTTTGTATTACGAAACATAATTAAATTATTATCAAATCACGTTATCACTTTCGAAAATTATATAATGAAAAAAAAAATCGTATGCTTTTAATCTTAAGTACTTAATGTTACACAAATCCTTAATCTATTTTGAAATAACACTGTGGCTATTTTTTGTTCTCTTATAACAAATCAGTACAGGTTGCCTCGAGCGATGTGCTGTGTTTTCTTTTAAATGAAAAGAAAATTACCGTTTGAACAAATCTTTTTATTTCAAAAGAATTTGCATACTTCAAAAACATAAAAGAAATTAATTAGTTTTCAGAACAATATACGTAGTCAATTTATTAATTAACGCAAAAAAACAAGTCTTGGCCCGTTATTTATAAAATAAATACTATAAAAAAGTTCAGTCATTTCACCTTACACACGTGAGTTGTTTTAAATACATTTTTTTTCAGTATCAGAGTTGATTCGTAAAAAACTTTAGTTTTATCAATCTTTAAAATTAATTTTATGAACATTATAAATTATATCTGAGAAAGATTTGAAGCAGTTTTCACTGATACTCAGTAATATATAACACAGTTATCAGGTTTATAATGATGAAGTGCGTGACGGAAAAACTGATAAGAGTGATAAGTCTACATTATGTAAAAATTCTTATATCTCATATTGTTCATTTCTCATTGTATTTAATGATATATAAATCTGACAAAATCACATGTTAAAAATTGTATTGAAAAAAATCGTATTTCTCGCGGTCTTTCGATCACTTAAAGTCAGTGTTGCTCCAATTCTTCTTAATTTATTTTATGTTTAACTGTAATTTCATTTTTATTCATTGTTTCATCAATCGAGAATTGACAAGAATTGTCTTCCTCAATTTTCCAGTTCATGTTGTTAACTAGTATTATAGAAGCTATTAAAAGCAGTCAATAAATACCTGCAAATCATTCCATATAACTTATCTACATGCGAAAAATTTATCATCAAGATAAATAAATATAAATTTATATTTTGTCACTAACGACCCGGGTTTCGCTTTTCACCATCTTCAGGCGTTCAAGTGCACGCATGAATTTGATCAGTTAAAACTCTCTTTGCTAATAATTTCGCATTCGAGATTATATAAGAACATTTTATAAGCACTCGAACGCCTGAAAATGCTGAATGGCGAAACCCGGGTCGTAACTTAAGTGCCAAAATTTGTGTGAATGTACATAATTTGGACGATTCAAATTTAATATTGAAATTCCACCGAGCACATTCAGTTGAAATTAATAAATAAAATAATATTTAATGTTTACTTATGCTCTAGCCCAGGGTTTCCCAAACTATGTTCCGCGGAACACTGGTGTTCTGCGGAGCCAGAATAGGTGTTCCGAAAAAAATTGGAATGGTTTTATACGCTGCAACACAGTTTTAAAAAAATCTTGAAAATTCAGTGTCCAGTAAGTGTTCCGTTATATTTTCCGGACTTGCGAAGTGTTCCATACCAGAAAATGTTTGGGAAACCCTGCTAGCCAATAAAACTAAGCTAATAAAACTCAGTTATACTTTCTTGCAGCTTTGTTTTCAACGGCTCTTGGGAATTCGAAATAGTTAGTTTTCTAGTACGTATTGAGCAATCTCATACATTTGTGAATTTTTCAAAAGATTTGGATCATTGTGATGACATATTGTGGTTGTGATCCTTCTTAATTACGTTCTTTCTGAATCAGCGAGATGAAAACCAATTAGTTGATAATTATATCCACAATTCTTATAACATTAATATCTAAAAAACGATTGAAAACCAAACATTTATTGAGTGCCAAATGCTGTACATTTAGAGCGGACATGATAAAATTAGTAAAGTCACAAAAATTGATTCAAACAGCTTTTAAATCGGTGATTTCAATTTTTTCCTGCCATCATTACATATGCCATTATAAAGCTAGACTGACCAAATAGTGGCAAGGGTCGAGGGTGGGCTATCATGACAGGTGCCAACAAAAGAAACGAGGATCACACCATGTGGACCTCTAGCCTTTTTCCATTAAACAATATAGCTATCTGACCGCCGAAAAAGTTATATATTTTTCCACGATCGCGACATGTAATCATATTGAAGTTGCCATTCTTCTGGTAATATTATTTTAGGTTTATGAATTGAATTGCTATATTCATATAAAATTATTAAATTGATTGATATGGTATTTAAATTTATAAAGTTAATAGTCACTGTTATGGTGTTTCTTGTAAATACTTGGTCGAATGGCATGACATCTATTAAGAAAATGATAAAACAGCTAATAACACACTCTTTTTTACTAGAGTTTTTTACTGTATAAAATATTTCGACACAGACATATATATATATATATATATATATATATGTATATTTTATTGGTTGAAAAAGGTCGCGATGAGCGAAATCAATCTTGATCCCTAATACATAATACGTTGTAAAATAAGTTAAACAAGTTATTTATTATTTACTAATAGTGTATACTATTATCAGAGCCATGATTTGAAGACAAAGTATAATATAAATGTTAGACATTCACAGAAAAGGTATTTAAAAAAAAGCTATTAAAAAAAGCCTGTGTGGACGAGTGGTTAACGTCGTTGGCTTCGGTTACGGAAGTCGCGGGCTCAAATCCCGGTACGGACTGTTTCATAAATTGATTTTTCAATCGATATAAGAATTTCTGTTCAAAGGCTTGGATGTGTGTGATATCTTGAATTCCCCCTCCCACACATCCTTTACTATAAACGGGGCGTATCGAGAGTAATTAACTAATCACTAATCCTGTCCTAGCCCTATCCTTATATTGCTACTCTCTAGGGAAAAAGAGAGGTTGAGCAACTGAGTAACGAGCAGTTCTCGTTGAAAGACTTCTGTTGAAATAAACTTCATGAGGATTCCATATGCTCCACATTGGAGACGGGCATGGTAAAAAATAATAATAATTAAAAATCGGTTTATTTCAAGGCTATTGCAATAATTTATTTCTAACAATTTTAATATCGACCAAATGGATACCTAAAATTTAGCCTTATGCATTTCAAAAAATATTCCTTCTTTGAATTACTGACT
Source organism: Himalopsyche anomala (assembly GCA_031772345.1). Lineage (NCBI taxonomy): Eukaryota > Metazoa > Arthropoda > Insecta > Trichoptera > Rhyacophilidae > Himalopsyche > Himalopsyche anomala. Next base: position 3,172,798 of record CM062834.1, read on the forward strand.
GTTACTCAGTTGCCCAACCACTCATTTCTTTCCAAATGGGCGAGAATAGTTGAATAAAATTAGCACAAGACTCGTTGTTAGCTTATCGCTCTTGTTACACTCGGTTTTCAAGATCGGATTGTTTCGAATTAATATCAAATATCACAAATATAGATTAATCACTTTATGAAAGCTGACCTCACTACAACTGCGTGGCACCTCATATCAGAGTCATGCAATGCATAAAAACCCACCATAAATGGAAAGCTAAATTTCTACATAGTCAATAAAACATATACTAGTGTGTGAGGGCCTTACTTGGCGTTAGAATGAGGGCCCCAAATTTCTAGCTACGCCATAGCTTCACTATCATTCGAGCCCGTGATAATATACCCGATTAAGGCCCAGCATAAAACGACAAGATTTTGCATAATTATTTCTTGAAACAAAATATGATGTACTTTTTCACTATGACTATGGTACATTAAAAATATTTAATGCGTAATGAAGAAAGAATAAAAAGCAGGAAGCGTTATCAGTCGACGTGAACGGCAGAAATGAATTTTAAGAAACACTTCACGAAGTGTACTGTATAGAATACATAGCGAACGTATAATTTACTTTGTTTTAAAGAGTTTTTAAATCATTGTCAACTATAAAATTAATTTACGTAATTGTGCAGACATGATGTTGAGAAGTTTACTCCTTGAAATTATTTATTCACACATCATCACGGTTCAGCGAAAAATTATTGTCAAAAAAAGCTGAAATGAAATAAGTCTGCCGAGAAACAAACGTCTTCTTTTGTTTGAAGAAAATTTAACAATATAATTTGATTCAAACAAATTACACATTCGAAATTTAAAAAATCTTGACAGTAACAAATATGCGTAGATATTTTGCTTGCATATTTTTTGCAGAGATAATTTAAAAAAAAATATCTAGTTAAATTGCTTTTTTTAGATTAATCAACTAATTTAACAGCTTAACGACCGCGGACGCGTATTTGAGTCTTTGAAAAACAAAGGTTACTGGCCGGCGGACTAATATATGCGTATAGGCGAAGTATCTGGAAGCTAAGAGAATTAAATTTGTTAAAGATATCTCAATTTGTTTACAAATTATAGTAAATTTAGTAAAATTACAATTTTTGCGAATTTTTCGCAAAATTGCCCGGCCGCCAGGTGAAATTTTTTAAAAAAAGTGAGGTCGTTAAGCTGATTATTATGTTATGTAGAAAATCCAAATTGACTAAATTAAAAATTTTGTTATTTTAATGAGGCATTGATTTGAAAAAATCTCCGAAAGTGAAGTATCAACTTCACTTCTCTATCAAGAATGGCTAAAGATTATTCTTATTTGAAATCTCAAAGCTTAAGAATAATGTACAGAGATAATCTATATGCTAAGAAGTGTAAATGATTTTTAAATACATTTAACCAAACAGCATGGAAAATATATAATATATATCAAAACAAATATGTTTCAACTTTTTAAGTCTCAAGATTTCAGACACCAATCTATGGAAAAATAATTTTCTTTGTGAAATTATTACCATGTCCTTACCCTCCGTTCCTTTTGTGTGAAAAAAGATAAATGAATATAACTAAAACTAGACGTTTATAAGGCAGAGTTATTAGCGGTTAGTGTTTAACCACCCAATTTCGGCTCTGTCCAGCTTTTTATTATATATTATACATACATATATTTTGATTGCTTTCTCGATTTTTTTAAAAGAAATATTCTTTCGCTAAATAAATAACCACGTGTTAGTGCAAAATGTCAAAATTTGCTTAATACGCTTAGTGTGTACAACTGAGTGTGTGTTTTTGTATTTATTTTTATAATTATTCATACTTTTAAAAGAAAAAAAGTGGAGAAAAAATCCATAAATCAAAAAAAGTTAGTGTAAACATACTATTTCTTCGAGTTGCCAGTGTTCGAGTGGTCAACATCATTGGTCTCGTTTACGGAGGTCACGTGCTGGAATCTTAGTACATACACTTTTTTATAATCATTTTTCAAGCAATTTATGAATTTCTTTTCGAAAGCATGGTTATATGTAATTTCCTGAACATTCTATACTAAAAACAGGTCGTAAAAATAGTGATAAGCTAACCACTTGTCCTGTTTTACCCCAATATTTCTGTTTGTGAGGTTTTACTTTTTTACTTCTTGATTTTTTGCCCTGATAGACATCCATATTTTGATTATAATATCGTTCAATTACTTTTTTTGTGGCTATGTCGGCAATTTACCAAGTCACTGCAAGAAGATGCCATTCTACTGTGACTGCAGGCAGATGTGATATCATTAATATGTAAAACTAAATATATATTTTCTTCTTCGTAATAATCTTTTGATCGTTTTAAAAGATATATTTTTAACAAGGCTCAAGAAGAGTGTAGGAGTTTTTTAAGTCACCAGCGTTGGTCCTATCATGAAATGTAAAAGTCTTCCTTTTACTAAAAGCGATTCAATTCAAAAGCTCCATTCCTTTTAATGAATGTAAATTTTTTGAAATTGTATTCATATAAAAACAACACTAACCCTGAAAAGACTATACGCATTTTAATCTGTTTTGTGGAGTTCTATACAACTTTATCCAACATGAAAGAGAATTTTAAATGAAATAATTTTAATTATTGAAATAAAGTAATTTGAAATATAAAAATCAGACGAGACTAACACAATGAAAAATTTTGTCACTTGAGATCAAATCGTAGAAAAGAAACAACCATGTCTAAAATCTTTTTTTAAAAAAAAAACTTAATTTAATATTGACTATATTAAACCTCGATCTGCTTCATCATTTGAACAAAACTCTTAAACGTTTATTTATATTTCACTTTTTTCAATTTAAGATTTCGAATGAAGGAGCTTGGTGGAATTTCAATATAAAATTTGAATCGTTCAAATTATGTACATTCACACACATTTTGCAACTAACGACCCGGATTTCGCCTTTCGGCATCTTGAGGCGTTCAAGTGCACGGATGAACTTGAAACTAACGCTTCGTAAATGAATGTTTCGTGTTTATATAAGAAATAAATGTAAGAGCTCCGAAAAAATATTTCTTTTTAGACATTTAAGGTGTTTTTTAATTCTAACATTAGAGTTACTTGACAGACTTGACAGGTTATGTCAGTAGAGAGGAACTTGATCAAAATATTCACTTGGATCAAAAAGTTATACGCAACATTTGGAAAAGAGCGGAATCAACACATTATATGTTCGACAGTTGAAAAAAAAGAGCGGAGGGTGTCAACGTTTTATTTACTGCGGAATTATATTGAATCAGATTAATAATTGTGACCTTTAGAAATGAAAAGTTTTCCCACCCCTGGTTTAGATGATAGACGCCGCTTGAAGAAAACGATTCCAACTAATCTTTACTATTTAATATTGTTTTCCCTAAGTTGTTAAAACTGTAGATATGACTTATGCCTGATGATTCTTCTCAAAGAGGCAAAGCACGTGTCACATTTTGTAGCACAGCAAGTACATTGAATAACAAAGTTATCAAATTAAATTTTATATTAAAAAATAACTTCCACAAAGTTACCACTGAATCCATCGACGATAAGAAAATATAATATTAAAAAAGTATAAAAAGAAAAAATATTTCCTATATTTCATCGTGTCTCTTTTCTATGAGAAAGAAATGAACACCACCATTTTGCTTTGTTTCCTCTTGACATGTCAGGATACTTAAGTTTCACCCAGTAAACCATTTGGATAAAGTTTAACAGTTGTCCAGGACGTCGAAATCCCATCGGTCGGGAAAAAGGCAAACGGTCGCACGTGTCATAGCAATATCGTATATGTTATAAATATTTTAAATTAATATGTCTCATGTTTGTAATATGAAAACTTATCAAAAAAACTATTTTTTATTTCCAAAATTACTCCACACAATCATAAAACAATAGTTATAATTCTCATTGAACATCATTTTTCAATGTGTTCACTGTCCTTGGCGGACAGAAATAGTATACAAAAGCCGTTTTTGTCCTGATTTTTAACATTTTTTTATAAAGATAGAGAAATCAAAATCGGTCACAATATTTTTTAGTAAGACATAAATAATTAATACAATTTTTTTTATCCTCCTTCGGAGTGCTTTTTTATAATATTTTTCTGCTTGAAAATTTGATTGTGATTTTTAATTTCTCTTTATTGAGTTTTTTAAAGTATTCTAATTTTTTATAATTTTTTTTTTAAATTAAAAAAAATGACATTACAGCTTACGCCAATGCGTCAAATATTTTGAAGTTAAAAGATTATACGAGATATACTCGATGAGAATTTTTGAAAGTCAAATGAGATTAACTCAAGGAGAATTAACTTCACAAACACCCATGTCTTAGATCTCAAATTAAAATTGAAAAAATCCAATTTGACATTGGCCTTACCGGGAATCGAACCCAGACCCACCTGATCATTATAGCAAGCTCTAACCAACTAGACCACAGCAAGCAAATGCAGTATTCTGTGAAATCTGATCAATAAGAAAAAATAAAATGTGCAATACATTTTTTAAAGTTTTCCTATTTAATTATTTTGAATGGTTCATTAGTTAAATTAAAAAGCTTAATAAGATTTTTTCTTTTGCGGTTGTAAAAGGATTACCCATTTTCCCAAGACGATCCTTTATTATAGTTCCCAAAATGACAAACAAAACACACGCAGTGCCCTCCGCTTCCAAAATTTACCCGAAACCCATTTCCATTACTCTCAAGTGAAATAAAATGTTTTTCTCCCGTAGTTTATCCAGAAAAGGTCAAGTGTCACTTTATATAAAAAGGATAATTATTTTAAACCTGAGTAGTTTTCATTATTTGATAAACTTAAATGTAATATCATACCGAAAATAATATCTCGTCAATAATATATTAGATTTATATGTGTATATTTATAGCAACACTAAAGAGAATTTGAATTATATGTTAAAAATAAAGTCACACTACCTAAATTTCGATGATACTGTATAATTCTTAAAAACAAACGTACGCGATAGATACAAAAAACACAATAGATAAAGTGTATAGCCAGGTTCGTAATACAGCAGTTTTGATGATGATGATGATGTAGTAAAACTTCTACCCTTTGTTGAATTTAATTGATTAAAAAAGATTTAAAAACATTATAGGCATTTCTGCTCATGATACAGATTTTTTAAAGCCATTTATTATCAAATTGACAAGAAATAACCACATATGCACATGTTCCAAAATGTTAAATGAATAATAAAAAACAATCACTTTTAGGGTGTTCACTGTCAATACATGGTGGAAAGGCATTATATTAGTAAAAACACAATATTCCTTTGTAATTCATTCCACTTTATTTAATATGTCAGGACCGGTTTCGCTCATTACGAGCATCGTCAACTGATAAGAAATATAATTTAACAATGCTATTTATACAAAAATGAAGACTGTTCATCCCCTTTCTTAGCACAACTCAAATGCTCTTTGATTCTAATATTAAACGATCTACCTGTTTGACCAATATATTTGGCTTTACAGGAATCGCAGTTGAGTAAATATATACCGCTTTGGTTCAAAAAGTTTAACTTATCTAAAATACCAATTACATTAAAAGTGATTCTAAAATAGCACAAAATTAAAATGTTTAACACATCTAACATATAATTAAAAAGTCATCTCAGATTAATAAATTTAGAATGGGGATTGAAAGTAATTCCAAACATAATTAAAATTTGGGAATTCTTTGACAAAGTGATACAATGAAAATAATGACATTAATAATGAAATTAATATAATTATTAATTTGTGCTATTATATTTCTTATCAGTTGACGATGCTCGTAATGAGCGAAACCGGTCCTGACATATTAAATAAAGTGGAGTGAAGTACAAAGGAATATTGTGTTTTTACTAATAAAAAACAAGTTAAGACATATTTATCTTGCCAGGGCTTATGATTCGGAAACATCTGATGTCAAAAAACAAGCTCTAATCACTTGACCACCACAGTTCAAAGAATGATCACTTAACTGTCATAAGGCATTAACATTTTTTGTTTCGCCCCGTGGTACGTGCGTAACTCGCTGCTTCACAGAGACTTGAAAATACCTACCATCCGCGAGTTCGTTCGTGAAATATCACAAAAGTTTCACAGCGAGGTAGGAAAACATTCTAACCCAACGATCTCTGATCTCCACAACTATGACGAGACACTGCCTGAGAATCGTTTTAGACCCAGAGCAGTCCTGCTCGACGACCCTCCATAGATCTTATGTCGTATAAAATTGTCAATTTTAGAACGAACTTAGCATCACGAAAATGACTCTCTTTGTTTAGAAACAATTTGTATACTGTATGTCTGTATGTATGTATCCGCATGTGTGTGTACATGTACGGATATAGTATGGAGGAAGCATATGGAATGTGATTTGCAAAATAATGCATATGGAGTTCCCGTGAACTTCTTATCTCTGTAGTGATCGCGCCCTTCCGTCTGCGAACGACGGTAAGGGGATGCAATTTACAATTTTTCAAAATCTTTATCGATGAAGGAGGCTGGAAGAACCTTGACGCTGGCGCGTCCTGGTACTTGAAGCTCCATAAATTTGATATCCAAAAAAAAAAAAACATTTTTTGTTTAAAATATTATTTACTTATAATTGTGATGCACTGATATTAGATAATACTTCATTCATAAAAAATCGGTGGCATTTAAAATGTTGTAGATTACCGGGTTAATAATGTTAATCTTTAAAGTACCATTTAATTGTTTTATAATAACATATAGCTTGATGGTTTTTAAACGCGACGTTTCAATTATTTTTAGCACAGCATGTGTCTTGAGTGAATGCGATTTTTTTCATTCAAAACATAGGTAACATATTTTTAATTGTAGGTCGAATGAAAATTTATGTTACACACTTTAACAAACATTAATAATATCACTTTTAAGGTGTTTACTGTCAATACTTGGTGGAATGGCATTAAAATAAAAATAATAAAAGATTTTTAGTACTTTTTCCACATAAATTTTTCAGAATCTTCGTTGCTGCTGATTTTGTTGAAGTATACAGACTCATTACTTGGAAGCGGAAAAAAAACAAAATCATTATTAAGTTATTTACTTTAGTAATGTAGAGTTTCACTTTTACTTCAAATTTTCCATACTTTAAATTAGAATCGTTCAAATTATGTACACTCCCACAGTTAGATTCAAATTTAATATTGAAATTCCACCAAGAACCTTCAGTCGAAATCTTAAATTATCCCATATTTTAATTGGGTTTATAATTGAGATCATTTGCCACTTATATTTATTTATTGATGATTTTTTAATTGTATGTTATATGTGTTAAGCATTTTAATTTTGTCTAATTATAATGTAATTTGTAAATCCTTTTCATTGTTAGTAGTTGCTTACACCTTTTATTTCAATTTAATTTGTAAAATAGCACTGTTTATATATTTTTCTTATCAGTTGATAATGCTCGCGATGAGCGAAACCAGTCCTAATCAAATACATTTTATGTGGAAAAATTACTAAAATCTTTTATTATTTTTATTAATAATATCATCAAATAATATTTGAATAAATTATCGAAAGTTCGAAAATACGAAAATAAAAAATAAGTCAAATTTATTCAAATATTCGATTCGATTCCCTTGCGATCGCTGATTTAAATGATCGGGTATTTCAACCCCGAGTTACTTAAACGTTGGCATATGTGAGATATAAAGATTATTCAAAAGGTCCTTATCCGGCATGTACTTAAATATTGTCAAAACTTTGCAGGAAATAGTTGAACCACATCGAAAACGACACGAAAAGAGTAAATGTCTTCTGCTAGAGCAGGGTTTCACAAAGTGTGTCCCGCGAGACATTTTGTTTGTCCCACTATATATTTCTTTTAAATATATTTAGATATAATTATTTTTCCTTCACACGAAATATTTAAAAATACTTTTAAAATAAAACATGCTCTAACAAAAATGAATGGTCTGGCGTGTTAATTTTATTTAAAATACTCATCGAATGATTTTTTTAAACGAATGTATTTATATTTCTGAAAAAGGATTTTCTAAAAAGAGCTTAATAAATCATAAATCAAAATAAAAATTTGCAGACAACCATACCGCATCTGTTTTGCGTATTCACACGACTAAATTTGAACCTAGAATGCAGGATTTAGTTTCAAACAAACAATTATATACATTTTATTTTATTTTATGGCTGATGTTTTAAAAAATAGGATATATTAAAAAATGGGGTGTGGCTGTGTCATGGACACGGCCGTGTGTTGTACGTGAATACGTCTCGTAATAGGTGATATTACGCCCCATTTTTACGTTCCCGGCACTGCTTGACTCGGTCATATGGTGTTTTAATGGTACCATTCGATTGCTCTTGGGAAGCCCTTTCCAACTGTATACGATTTGGACTTTTGACGCGTATAGCCCGATATTAAATATTTTTGATATATTTTTTATATTTTAACAACTAATTATAGTCACAGTCACTATATTACACTAATGTTGTATAAATCATCGATAGATTACGTCAAGAGCTAATGATTGAAACTTGAATGAACATCGTAACTTCTTCGAGTCAAAAGTTATAGTAAATAGAAATCTCTATACGCAGCAAAATTACCTCAAAATGGCGGCGCTTCTCCCTCCGCCCTACGCGATATATCACAGTCCTTACATAGCGCAATAATTTTTTTGATTTTTTAGCTATCCAGTGGTGTAATTGAAGTTTGGAAAGCGATGATAAATATGAAGCTGCAACACCAAACTGTATCCACGGATTTCGTTATCATTCGTTTTTTTTTAATTGCCTCCCTATGGAAGCAATTTCAATTTCAAGACGTATTCACATCAAAAAAAGAATGGATAACCCGCCAAATATTTTTGTTTTCAAAATTGTCCCTATGAGAAAAAGTTTGTGAACCCCTGTGCTAGAGGCAAAAGACTTTGCAATAATCTATGATTCGAATAGTCTATACCAGCGGTCACCAAACTACGACCCGCGGTTCACACTGTTCAATCACACTGTTTGATATTATGTATGTATGTGACTAATCACAATGTACAAAAGAAAAAAATCACATTTTAAGATGAGACTTTATATTCCTCTGCAGATAAAGATTACGACTATAGGTAGAGCTTCCTAATAGTCATTTCTTAATCCCATCCTTTTATTCCTTCCCAGTGGTTCTTTAGAAGTCTGTTTTATGATCTAAAGCAGCGGTTACCGGCCCGCGGGCCGGATTCGGAAGATTTTCATCCGGCAGCGAAAAGTTCTGGATTTATATAAACTTTCATGATTTAGTTGTGAATTCACGACAACTATGTATTTCAAATCATCAATTGTCATACAACTAACTATCTGGTAGGGGACTCAAAGTGAAGGAAGTTGGATAGAAATTGGAAGCGAGACGACCAAATGTTCGTTTACTCAAAAAATTCTTGAATATTCTCATTTATTGAAATTCTAAGAAGGGCAAACATTTGTTTCCATTCTAATTGTTATGTAACCACATAAAATGAAATAATATTCGGATTGAGTTCCAATAAGAATTTATTTTTCGTCCGGCCCGCTTAGTTTTTAAAAAGTTCAATCCGGCCCGCTTCTCAAAAAGTTTGGTGACCCCTGGTCTATACTCTATGACCATACAATTTATTGATATGTACGTTAAATGCAATAGTGTTGTTTCGTTACGGTATATTATTTAAGAAATAGATTTTGACACGACGCTTTTGAGTATTCAAATACACCTAATATCCACTTATGAGGTCTAGACTCAAATTACTTATCCCTCGAGTGCAATCAACTTCAAAAAGTTCTTAACTTAGTAAGCCCTATAAAGTATACATTTGGTGTAACTATATATGCTTAAGCACGTCATACTTAAAGTGTGTGGATTTATTAATATGTATCGTTGGTTTTCCTACGTTGGTCGTAAAAAAAACTGTAACCGAATGATAATTACACCTGTATGTACATATATACAGTCTGCGCAAGAATGTTTCACGTACCTTACGAAAATTTAGTTTTGTATTTTAGAATGTCTTTAAAGACCACAAATGAATAACATCTTCATAAATATTATTACAAATATGTCCTAACTTGTATCCACATCTCAAATATAAATAGCTTTACCTTTGACACAACTTTTAACAGCTAATAATGAACTATTGATAGCCCAGGTAGTAGAACTAACAAATTATTGTATTCATTCAATATTTTTAAATTTAAATATGCGATTATTTTTTTTAACTTTTGTTATTTATTGATAATTTTAAGCATCCAGGGAATCTTAAAATGCATTTTTAAAAAATCCATGTTTTTTTTAAGATTTTTATTCCAATAAATATACAATTTTCCACCCTTAGCTTTCATTGGGGTTGTTATTCGCCATAGCATAGAATTATACTTTTTTAAACATAAATATAATATTTCTTGGTTATTTTAAGCAATTTAAATAGCTTTTTTCAATTCATTTATTGTTTTAGGTTTAAGATCTGCAAATTCGTTGCTCATTATCGTCAATAAATTCTCAATGATGTCGAGATCAGGGCTGTTACCTGGCCATAAAAGGTTCTTTTTGCCAAGATTTTCTTGTTAATTCGTCGCCCAAATAACTGGTAAAAATATATTTACTATATATATATTTTTTAAATAAATTGTTTGACGGCTAGAAAAAATCATGAAGTGATAGATTTTGCACGACCTCAAAAAGCTTAATCATCATGGAATACTGTCCGTACTATGAAGGATAAAAACTCCTCCAATTTTGGTAAAACTCGCCAATGTTCAATTTGAATATTGAATAAAAAGTCTTAACTCGATTCGCATCATAATATTAATGTTACATAGCTAAGCCAACAGCTAAATTATAATTACAAATTTGTGTATTACTTTTCGGCCATCAGTAAAGTGACTCTTTTCAGTCTTTTTTGGTGACTGTATCATTCCGAATTCCCGATTTTCCCATTGATTATTTTAATTTTCATCTGTGATGAAAAGTACAAATTTTCCAACAACTTAACATCAAAGATATATGCGACATGAACATAAGTAATTTTCTGAGAATTGAGTAAGAAACAAATATTTTCTTTATGAAATAAAATATATCTCACAAGAGAGTTATGAAAATAACTGTGGTTCGTAAATTATTAAAAGCAGAAATATGAATATTAAGGAATTTTCGCGAAAGCCATTTTCACAAATGAACCAATCTTGTATTTTGTTGTTAAATTCTCCTTCGAGAGGGAAAAAATATTTCGCTTTCTTTTTTGAAAATAATAATATGCTAATGAAGGCAATCCGTAGGTCGCTCATTTCAGGCTGAATTATTGGATATTCAATATTGATAACCAAAACATAATATAGCCGAGAAAAAAAAAAATATTTTGTCGTACTACAAAAACTTCAAAGAGAAAAAGGAACGTGATATGATTATTAAAATATAATGCCCAAATTCACTATATTATTATTTAAATGTAAAAGAAACTTCAAATGTAATGAATTTATTATTAATGGTTGTTGACACATCTACCCATAATAATTAAAAGTTTTTAGTTTATTCTGTAGTATTTATTATAATGTATTAAAAAAAAAGTTACATCTTCGAAATAAAAATTTTGGGATCAAATACGGAAAATATTAAATTTACATATTCATTTTGTTATGTCAATAAGAATTGCTTAACCAAATCTAGATTTTATTTTAATATTATTTCATGGACAACTGCTTTTTGACTTAACGCAATGTTTGTTAAAAAAATACACACTCTCCTTTTAATTGGACCATTTAGATTTTATCAGGGCTGTGGAGTGGTAGTCGGAATCGTGGAGTCGCGGTATTTTGGCCGGAGTCGAATTCGTGAAAAATGAGCAGCTCAAACTTTTTTTGAAAAATATATTTAATGTTGTGTAATCAAACAAAATAGTCAAAAGTGCTGATATTTCATGTTTGGCTGACTAAAGATGATCTGATGGTATACATATTACATAAAATGAAATTATTGAAAAATTTCCTTGGAATCGGAGTCGTATTTTTTTAAACGACTCACCAGCCCTGAATTTTATTGTTGTATGTATATAAATATTATTTATGGCAAAAGACAAGATTTTTTTTTCTCTAATATATTGGTTAGTAGTTCCGCGTGTTCCATAATGCCACAATATTGCATATATACAAGGAAATATATTGTCCTGTCAAAGAGTTGAGAGGTCAAACGTCATAGTTGCACATTCAATTCAATAACAAGGCACCGATTTTGAATTTTTGCGTTTTTAGTTTTAGGTATCTATGATGCTTAAACTTCCTCACATCCATTTCCTATCCGATTCCTAAAATTAGGTAGAGTACGTTACTAATTGCTAGTAATATTCTAGTGGCATATCAGACAGCCTTAGGTAACCGTTCATAAGACACTTCTGGTAATCAGTTGATAGTGCTTAACGCTGCTTTGTAATATACGCGCTAATTAAGTGATGTCAATCCGTATAGGGTGGCTGTAAGAACAACTTTGAGTACTCTGAGAAAATGAATATTCGACAGTCTTTTCCTTGCGCCATCTTTATATCCAAGCTCATTCCAACAATCTTGGTTGAGCAAATGAATAAAAACATATCTGTTGAAATGCTCTTTTGCAGTCAACATTATATTACTTTTGTCTGCGGCATTTAAAGATATGGACTTTGAAGAAAAACCAATGCGATATGCGAAAAAATAAATATTTTACTAGAATTTTAATACTTAATGTTGGAAACACCAATAAAATGAATTTTAACTCTTTATTGATTTAACTTTCAAGTGGAGCTTTAAGAATATCTAATAATTAACAAAACAAAATGAAGAAGATTGTTAAATTTAAACAAAGGGAAACATTTCTTGTAGAGATGAAAGCGACTTTTCATTGGTTATAAAATTGGTTCAATGAGCGAAATTCCAAAGAACTTTGAGAATAATCCACTTTTTGAGACGCCCCTGGCGTATGACATATGCGGCGCTTAAAAGAGTTAGACAAAGCTTTATGAACGAGAAATTCAAATATCAAACGACTTATTTTATGAGCAGCTACTGGCTTAATCGTTAAACATCAGAATCAGCTATTATCGTAATGCAATTTTCTTAACGGTAAAAAACATTTTCATTACATTTGCTTATAGTAACACATAGTAAGTATATAGTTATACCGTTTTATATAAAAAAAATATTATTTTAAATAGACATTAATATGATTATATTTATTATGTATTTCATAGATAGTTCGGTAATAATAAATTCTATTACATCAATAACAGAAGATTATCTAAAAATGCATCATTAAATAATTCCCCTTTTTTTAGGAAAAAATAATTTCAATATCATAGCTTATTTTTTATTTATGTACTGACTTCGCATACTGTATCCGTGTTGCATTGAAAAATAATGAAAAACAAAAAGATGAAAAAAAATAAAATATATCGGATAGATCAAAACACGTATATATCACAAAAAAATATTGGAAAAAAGTTTAATACACTTAAAATTTACAACATAACATTTAAAATTATTTTACTCAGTATCAGTTTTGATACGTGTTTTAAAATTCATATAATAACAATATTTGTGTAATCTCCCGATTTCTAATTTTATAGTGAAAATTTGCCATTAAAACTTTTTACCAATAGAATTCATATCAATATTCAATTGCAATCGTTCAAATTTTGTTCTATGTCAGTTCAAGTTTATCCATGCACTTAAACGCTATTGAATGCCGAAAGGCAAAACGCGGGTCTTTAGTGACAACATTTGTGCTAATGTTAAAAATTTGAACGATTCCAATAATTCAACATAAGCCCATTGAAACTGCATAAAATATAATGTACAATACCAATTGTACCCTAGAGTCAAAAACAACTATTTTTGGTCAGATAATGTAATATATAATATATTTTTTTTTAAATGTAGCTTCTATATTAAATTTGAGGTCTTAAGCATTAGTTTTACCTAATATCTAAGTGGTTCCTTGTTGATTAGCTTGTATAAGTTAAAACACTGGTAAGCAATATATTTTTTGTTTGAGTCTCATGAGGTCAATATTAAATGAATTTATTCTAAAAATTTAATTGGACATTTTCGAAGTGGGTGTTTTTAATGTCTTCAGTAATATTTTATTAGTACGAAAAAATTACATATTTTCTTGACAGCAAACCTGTTTTTTCCGAGTTCTTCCAAAGCAGCTTTCAAATATGTTACTATTGGTATTTCTAATTTAACAATTTTTTTTCGCAACAGCTATGAAGTATGTATATTATATTAACTTGACCCTTTATAAGTAAGGTTATATGATTGCACAAAACGTCGTGTAATACAAAATTTGTGTTTACGTTCCAAAAAAATATCAAAGTTTGTTAATTTTTTTTTTATAAACAGTGAAGAAAATATATATTTTCGTATTTATTAGAAAAACCCTAAATACTATGTAATGAATAGTTCATTCATCATCTATGTCAATTATAATTATAATTATACTCATTTTGGAGATCGGTTGTGAGTTTTCATCATTGGATTTAAAATTAAAATTTGTACAACGAGCGGTTGTCTGCTTTTAGCGAAAAAAACATAACGTATTTCATGACAAAAGACCAAACACTTTTGTAATTTCTTCTTGAACTTCAAATTTATTTCATTATAACATCATTTTATTTTAAAGACTCCAAGCCGTCAATTATTGTTTTTTACGTGAAACATGTAGCCACTTCGCTGGAACTGCTTTCCAAGTTATAATTCAATCATGGTAGATTCACCTGACATTTCGACTAGTTCTTCTTTGTTCAACATACGTTCCTTCAATATTTATTCCATATCTTGAATATTCATATCATCAAATTCTTCTCCACCAATAACACATGTTTTAATTGTCTTTTTGCATTCACCTTATTTTCGTGCTATACGATTTTCTCCAGAGACTACTTCTGGCCACATCTTTTCCCAGAAAGCATTTAAAGTAGATTTTTTATTTAAATAACAGATACATACAAAATATTGTCACAATTTTTAAAAGAAAAAAGTCCCAAGCCTGTGAAACTATTAAATTCTCATTAAGATCGATATCATTTTTTTATGTAAGTTTGACGAATAAAATACTCTTCAAAAAATTTTAAGGGCTGAATTATAGACATAGCGTTTGGTGGTAAAAACAGATTTCAGCATTGGTATTTTTTAATTAAGAAAATGCTCAGGTGCCATTATTCAGCATCAATAATATTTTAAAATCAAGATTCTTTTTTTTTTGTATAATATTCTTCATTCGGTATCAAACATTTGTAAAACCAATCTCTATAAATAATACTTGTAGTCCAAGCATTTTAATATGCTCTCCAAGAAACAGGTAAATTCTTTTTGTCATATCCTTTCAGTGCTCGGAAGCTTAAAGACCGATTAATAAATAAAGGCTTCATTATGAAACTCTCCGGAAGAATAAGGACATAAGAGTGAAGATATTCTTCCTTTCGCTACCTTGAATCCTTTCACATGTTTATAACTTTTTGATATTATGTATGTTCGATGGGGTGTCTTTTTCTAGTATAATCTTCTTTCGTCAGCATTAAACATCTGGTCTGGTTTGTAGTTATTCTAAAACCGTGTTGTAAAAAAACAGGTCACAATTCTTTAACCGTGTTATATAAAACCGTGTTATACAATACTTTCGTGTATACAATTTTAAAACATTTTCCCGCTTCCAATGAAAAACATATGTATTCTTATTTGAAAGATTCTTAGTCTTTCTACGAGAGCTGCTTGTTTCTTAACCTCTCTTTTAATTATAGGGCGAGACAAATGGTAATAAAATCATTCTTGCTGTACTAAGTTAAATTTTAAGCATCTTCCTCCGATCAGTGAGATTTCGGCGTCTTGGATGACTGTCGAGTACCATTCATAAGATGCACTCGGCTGAACTGAGACAAGCTGGAATGACGGGAGAAAGCAAAGCAATTGGCGGAAGACAGGGAAACCTGAAGGTGCCACGTGATGGCCAATCGCTCCAAATATGGAACGACTTTATTAAAGAAAAATAAGTATACAACATATTCAATATACGATGCGTCTATGACCAAAGACCAATATGTCCACTTAGCAATTTTAGAGTTAAACGACATTTTTGTTTTTCTCGCATTATTATTAGATTGTTATTTTTTTTCCATAGAACTAAATTTTCAGTTTAAAACTAAACGCTTTTTTTCATCAGTCAATAGTTTATCGCAATAAATATATGTTAAGTGAAGTAAAATTGGACATACTAAATAAGTTTTTTTTTTTTGATTTTTACAACATGTGAACGCGTCAGTTTTTGCTTTTAGAAACGCTTCTCAAGGAAGCATTCCATAGACATATTATGTTCATTGTAAATCGTATGGATAAAAAGTTTACCGCGTTGTTCTTTTGACTCGCGGCATTACAAAATATTATGATAGCAGTTTTGGGGGAATAGGAGTGGTGTCTGGGAATACCAACTGCGGTTGCTACGAAGTTCTGGGAGATCAGCGCAGCGCTAAATCTCTGCGATGGGAACAATGGAAAACCACACTATTAACCATGATTATACGGATGTAACGCAGGTGACACTCATGTTAGGGCCGCACAGAAATCTTTTAAATTTTATTTATATTATATCCAAAATATTTTTAAGCCACTTCTAATGTCAAGTAAGTTGTCTCTTATAATGACGTTTCAACCCTCAACGTCTCTCTTCAGAGAAGGTAATGTTAGACGTATGAGGTTATGAACAAATCACCCTCTATTAACGCTAAATAATATCAATCAACGTATTAGTTATTATATTTATGAGACGAATTTTGTTATATATGTAAGAATAAACGTAATTCGATCGTATTTGTACCGTATTAAGTAATTTTTAAAAACGCTATTGTCTTAATGGTTCTGTAATATCGTATCAATATACTATGAAATTATTTTTGTGAACTCTCTTGTGAATATTATAACTTTATAACAACAATATTTTTACTGAAAGATTCCTGATTGTGCAAGAAAATAGAAAGAAACTTTTTACAGTTATTTATGTATTAAATGATATTCTACCATGACTTACCACAAAAGAACCTACGTGTTTTCGCTACGTATTATTTTAAGACTTTCAATAGAGAAAATGATAAGTACAATAGGAATACTCCCAACGAATATCTTTTGTTCTGTGTTCGTTGAGCAATGTGACAATTTGAATTTAAAGTTAAATTCGTCTCTTTCAAAGTGAAATAACAAGTACCTACTAAAAGCAATACAGAACTGTCAGTGAGAGTCAATACCTGTCACTTTCATACAATACAACGATATTGGTATTTGTGTTTCAATGCACAAGTATGCGTAATGGGCTAAATCAGTTAAGCCCCCAACGATCGACAGAAGCTTGACAGATTGAAACACAATCGTTTGTGTTTGATGACGTTTCCGTACATACAAATACAAAAAAAAATCTAATCGTGCTTGATTGCGCCCCAGTGTAAAGAAATATTGTCTGTGGTTACGGGCTTGAAGGATTTAGCCCCTGAGTCTTTGGTGTTGCCAGACTGACGTGACGTTGCCTGTTCTCTATGTAGTATTTATAGGGTTATTGTTTTTTTTTTATGCCGGCTCAGTTTAAAATTGTAATACAAAACACAATCGAGAATATGATTGTAGGTAGACGTAACATTGTCTTATATTGACAGAGGAAAATTAAAACAAAGATACTATATTCATTTGGGAAAGGTTAGTTACGCTTATAAATGTATTTATTTTGTTCAGTGGCCGAATTGCTGTTCATTTTTATTCAGCCATCTAAAGTTTTGGGTGAAAAATGCAGGTCGGGCTTAGCCCACCTATCCCAGTACCTAGAACCGCCACTGATACATTAAAATAAAGCATGTGCACTTATAACGATCAGTTTTTCAATATTCTGACGGTATCACTATAGGATGGTAAAGGTTTAAAAAAAATAACGAGAAGTTGAAAAGGGCTGGCAAAGCAATGCAAAATTTACGAACCGCGCCGTTACCTACTCGGTAGTGAACAAATTTTACGAGCTAAACGTTTGACGGCACTTCTAATGATGATCTCGTATCGAGCCATTTGTGCCTCAGCTGTTTTGGGAGATATCTTCATTGCTTAACTTTACTATGATTCTTATATTATATTTATAAATATTCCACATTTTTAGCTTGACTTAAGAACATCTATTGTTTTTTTAAATTATTATTTTTATTTGAAAATATTTTTTGTAATGTAACGGATTTATGTTTACACTATCATCATTTATTTGATTAAATATAGTCTAAAATTAGCCAGATGATGCAACGAAAATATTCTTTTCCTTTTTTTATGAAATATTTATGATAAATATATGATATGGATTGTTTGCATTGGCACCGTTTTGGAAGAACTGTTTATTTAATCTCATTAAAATATCAAATTATTAGGTCAAACTTTACAATAAAGTTAAGAGCTAAGTAAGCTTCTAACGCGAATGACGCGTCTCAACTAACTGTAATCCATATTTCATAATTCTACGATGCATTTACTTTATTTATATCATATTTTTCAAAAAAACTAAATTTATAGAAGATTTTTCAATTAATTGACAAAAATTTTGTTTTAAAAATACATTGAAAAAAAATAACTAGTTTGCTTTAAAAAATGATTAATGCGTGGCAGAACCAGCACTGCCATGTACAGCTATTTACACACACGTGTTTATCGCTGTGCCTTCTTAACTGTTCTAACTGCAATGGAGTAGCATAAACTGTTTATATACATAAAAAATAAATATTTTTCTTGTTTCCATTTAAAAAAATATTTGGCACTATTGGATATAAAACACTCCACATTATAATAAAACAATGATTTTTCTATTAAAAATATTTAAATGTACGGAGTATTCTATGTGCGAAGTATTTTATGTCCGGAAGGTTATTTGTGCGGAAGATTCTGTGTTCGGAAGAATCACCGAACCATTCTGTGTCTTTGATAACACAATTATGGCGTTTATTTTCTATAATCGAACAATCGTTTTTATAAAGAGCTTACTTTAACGTTTTTATAAAAAGCAAAGGTTTTGTCTTTTTTCAGAATACAGTTTTTTAATATCAAAAGACATATGTTAAAAAGACAATGTTTTATGTAACTTGTCATCTAAAAAGAACACTTTCAAAGTTTCTTCCGTTTTTTGTCACGACCGCGTCGATTTCCTTCCAATCCACCCAAAGCTGTATGGCGATTTTCCGCATTTCCTAAATTCACGAGTGATATATATTTATAATAGATGTCCGCCTACAAGTCGGACAGGGCTGACGACACTTGACGTGCACCAGTCACATTTTGTGATTCATTGGCGAAGTTGATTGAGCGACTGTCAATCGAAAGTTTAGATTTTTATTAGGGACAATTGGGCAACAATGTCTTGGCAGGCGTTTCATTTGATTATTAAAAGATTTTTTTGTTTTATAAACAACTTGAACAATACTAATATAATCAAGGATCGCTTTTTTGCTATTCTCTCACTATCTGTATTCTTGATTTGGAGTAAATCGAATCCTAATGGAGGTTATCCGTATCACTCTAAAATTTCATCACTTGGTATTAGATCGCAATGATCAAAAATCGTCCTGATATTTATTAAATAATGTGGAATTAGTACTAGCATACCAATAATTGACAGTGAATACATTATAATAAAAATAATAAAAGATTTTTAGTACTTTTTCCACTTAAAATTTATTTGATCAGGACCGGTTTCGCTCCTCACGAGCATTATCAACTGATAAGTAAAATAAATTAAACAGTGCTATTTATACAGGTTAAATTAAAAATAAAAAGGTGTGAGCAATTACTAACAATTAAAAGGATTTACAAATTACATTGTTCACTTTTAGGGTGTTCACTGTCAATACTTGGTGGAAAGGCATTATATTAGTAAAAAAACAATATTGCTTTGTTCTTCATTCCACTTTATTTAATATGTCAGGACCGGTTTCGCTCATTACGAGCATCGTCAACTGATAAGAAATATAATTTAACAATGCTATTTATACAAAAATGTTATATTTATGTTATATTTATTAATGTTATATTTATACAAAAATTATATTTCTTATCAGTTGACGATGCTCGTAATGAGCGAAACCGGTCCTGACATATTGAATAAAGTGGAATGAAGTACAAAGCAATATTGTTTTTTTACTAAATTACATTGTAATTACACAAAATTAAAATGCTTAACACCTATAACATACAATTAATTTTGTGTAATTGTAATGTAATTTGTAAATCCTTTTAATTGTTAGTAATTGCTTAGACCTTTTTATTTTCAATTTAAATTGTATAAATAGCACTTTTTAATTTATTTTCCTTATCAGTTGATAATGCTCGTGAGGAGCGAAACCGGTCCTGATCAAATAAATTTTAAGTGGAAAAAGTACTAAAAATCTTTTATTATTTTTATTATAATGCCATTCTACCAGGTATTGACAGTGAACACCTTAAAAGTGAATACATTTAATATGATTAACGGATGTTGTAAAAACTTCTTTCTACTATCTCGCTTAGTCTTTGTTCGGAAAAATGAAAGAATAAAAAAGAGAGTATTAGTTAACTAGATGCTTTTATGTTAAGATGGTTGTGAGAGAGCTAATACATCTTTACTGTCGAACAAAAACCTATGTATCAATTAGAGAAAAATTAATATATGAACCCAATAACGAGAGTTTTACCACTTCGGTGCTTTTTTTTTACCAAGAACTGGATGCTATTAAGTGACTACGATCAATAAATTATTCTTTTACGAAGGTTGGTTTAAGAAAGTAATGTTAGTAATGGGTAAGAGAAATATAAAAAAACCCATTCCCTTGCACACACATACACAACTAAATTTTAAAAAAGTGTATACGGGGAACCGAATCAAAATTGAACGCTTTGACTGTTTTATTAAAATTTTTCAGGCAGTGGATGTTTTTCAACATCATGATGAAAATTTCTTTGACATTTGATAAAAGAACAAACATATAAAACTATATTTATAATTTGTTTTCTTTTTAATTTGTACAGTAAAAACAATAGTTACTAATAGATTAATCAAAAAAGGACTCGTATCCTTACAGTAGAGTTCACCTATCTTCTAATCGGATTATCATAATTAGTAGCCGTGATGCAATCCGGTAATGAGAAAAGTCGCGTATGTAATATTTTATTCATTCTGTTCTTTGACTACTTGGAAAGCTTTGTTCTGTTCTATAAATCTGATTAAATGCTGAAATATTTGAAGTAATTGGTAACTAATTTTTCGAATTCGAACCTGAATAAGAATAGCATATATTATTATGGTATAAAAACACAAAAAAATATGCTAATAATATGCTTATTAAAACTGTAACATTTATTTATTAATTAATTTAAAATCAGAAGTGCCGGGCATGATATAACAGTGACCGCTTATTCACCATGCACTTGACAAATATAATTAAAATAAAAAAACAGAACAGAATACATCAAAATCAAAAAAAATAACACACAAAATCAAGAAATAAAAAAGTGAAACCTAACAAACAGTTCACAAATACTGTTATCTAGACAATGCGCTAATCAGCTGAACGGCTCTTGGAACTGGCGACTTATACGTCCTACGCAGGGAACAAGCTTTAAAAAACATTTTTTTTTTGTTATAGTTTTGCCAAAGTAAGAATAAATTGGGAGCATGTAAGTTAATAATCATGAGAATTTCACGATTATTAACTCGTCCCCGAAGAAGAAGAGAAAATGATCTTTGAGCTTCAAGAGGAGAGAAATGATAGCATTCCTAAAAGAAATTTGGTGGGGTAGTATTCCTTTAAGAAATTATCCAAGGGAAAGAATTTACATTTTTTTTAAAATAATAATATCTTAGAAATTTCTTATGGACTCTCCAATTGCAGCTTGTATAAACATTCATTTGGGCTCCAAATGATGGATCCATATTCAAGCGTACTTAAGACCAAAGAAACATAAAGCGTGCGAAACACAGTTGGGTTTTCAAACGGTTTCCTTTATCTAACAATAATCCCAAAATGTTTATTAATGTTACACTACATATAACATGGCTTTGTCGAGTTTTTTCTTCATTAAAGCAAAGTTCTTTTTAAACAAAAAACTTCGATTAGAGTATAAAGCGTATTATATTTTGGTACAATTATGAAAGAGGAAATGCCGCCAAACAACTGCTAAAAATGATTGAATACGTGACATACGCTTGAACACTTTAAAAACTCCCAGCAGTTGAAATTATTTTGAATGAAAAATTTATTTAAAAAAAAGACAATTATCAAATCTGCCAATTTTATCATAAACTAAATTTGATTACGTTTTTAGCTTCTCTGAAAATATTTTTGCTATCGCTTATAACACATTGTATTTGTATACTACGAAAAAAATAATTTAGGTTAAATCAGAGATTTACAAAATTTATGTTACTACACCTCCCTTTGAATAAAAATATCTTCGCGTCTCCCCATTCATTAATTAATATAATAATAATAACATGTTTTAAAGATTAAAAAAATATATTTAAATGTTCGCGCCTCCCTTTGCAATAAGCTTACGCCTCCCCAAGGAGGCTTGCTTCCCAGCTTGGAAATTGCCGAGTTAAGAAATAAAATTCTAGGAATATTGTTTAATAAATAAAGACTAATGCTTTGCTTTATTAAAAAGATATTCATCACAAAATCATAATTTAAATAAGTGTGTTTGGTAATCTAATTTGATTTTAAAACATCAAGAATAAAAGAAATACATTGTATTAATTCAAAACAAAAGAAAAAAGAATATTCGTTTTAGATCATAATTATTCATTTGTATTAAATATGAGAGTAATCAGCGTTTATCATCAATTTTATCGAAAACATATCATACAATTGCAAAGAATATATTAAAACAATTTTGTGATACAATTTGTAATTCATGATTTTTCCACACTTTGCAATTATTGATGTAATAATTAATACACATACATACCTATACATTCTTCTTTTTGCTACGCTACACTTTCAGTCATTTGAGATTGACGATAATAGTAAAAACAAATTTCATGATTTCTACGATTCACCTACTAAGTATTCAAAGTCATCACAGTTTTATGTGGATTCAACCATTTGGTGTTATCACACCAAATAGAGATAATATTCTCAAATTTCTACCATCTACAAAGAAGAGAGATTAAGAACTCTTAAAAAAAACGTTTGATAAAATGGGTTGTGGTGTATTCCGTTTAAGTTTTTACAAAAAAAAAAACACACAAAGACTAAGGATTTTTTGTGTGTCACTTCGATTCGTTTTCTTTTTAACTTTATCCAGATACTTTAATACACGGCGAGTATAAAACAGACTCCCTGACAAGCAAGTAAAATCAACCTTAGGGATTGAATTCTCTTTCTTTTAAATTAAAGTTACTGAATATACTTAACATTAAAAAAATAGTTGTCAAGAGAAGTTTTTTCGTGTGCTTTCAACCCTTTTTCTATTCAGTATCCTTCGTTCTGTAACTGACATTGATCTATGAGTGAGCTTTCTTTTCATTGTTAAGAATAAGCACAAGTCATTGACTTTAGGATAAACAATTTAGTTTTCGCGGAAGTAAAGTTTTATATCTGAATAGCAGTAAAAGGACAAAAAAAAATATAAGGGAGGTGGTGCCCTTTCTACGTCAAATCCTTTTTATTTGTTTATTGGAAGGTTTTGCTGTACCATAATCATTATACGCAACAACTCAGCTATAGTTTTACTATTGTGGTGCCTTAAATTATCTAACATGTTCGGAAATACATTTTGTTTTTTGAAGTAATTGCCGTGTCAGAAAAAACATTGAATAATAGTGATACCAAAATTCTGCCTTCATTCATATCAATTGTCATATACTAGACAAAAATATTAATAAAATGACAAGGGTCTTTGTAATCGATACTGTACTAATCCAGACAGGCACACCATATTTTTTATATTATACATATGTAGAAAACGAGAATGTCGATAAATAAGAATACGCAGTGATTTTCTTGAGCATTTACAATATTTTTAAGGAGTGAAATATTTATTTTATAAGGAAACTTACATTAATTCACAGAATTAAAATTCATTGAATTACAAAAAAAGCATTTTTTTTTATTGGGAAAATCAATAAAACAACGCATTATGGCTGATAAAATGCAATTTTAAAAAATGAAAAAAAATAATAAAGCATAATTTATGTACTTTCCACGTTTTTTTATTAGAAAAAAATCCGGTTCAACTGACCGGAAACATTATCAACAAGTGAAATTTTAAATCTGTACAAACTTAACAGTGAACCTTAAAGCTGAACAAACATTTGGTTCAAACAAAAAACAAATTATATCCAACCGTCTTGACAGTGCGTTTTGACTAGATACCATTTATTTACAGGAGTGTTTTATAACAAATGAGAAAAATACGATAAAAACATTAGACACGCGATCAGGTTTTATTACTGGTAGTTTTATGAGAATAAACTTGGTACCGTAAAAGAAGGGATGCGATCATCAAGAAATGACAAAATTTGGTAGGATATATTGATTGAAATAGACTTTTTGTTATTAAAACGTACAGTAGCTATCTAAATAATATATTTAAAGCATGACAAGAACCATAGAAATATTAAAACTTTTGTATATTTACCACAATAAGTTTTCCACCAAAGAGCTCATTAAATCGATGTTCATTAATTTTGTATTAAAACGACAACATAAATCTGCCTATATTGAATATCATGCTATTTGGTGACGTGTTTATTATTGTCCGTCATATGACTCTCCTTTGTCAAACGATATCTATTTTAAGTCACTGGGTTGTAAAGGTACAGGTAAAAGGATAGCTTCATCTGGTTTGGGTTCACAGGTTTATATTTGAAACGATATATACACACCTTCACTTTGGAAAATGCATGTGTAGGTACACTTTATGTGATTTTATATTCAAAACTTGAGCTACATCCGTCGAAGGTCAATAAATAGCCATCCATACAAGTCATAAAAAACTTTAAGTGACTTTAAAAACTAAAAAAAAAATGATTAATCTGCTCATTCGTAAAATGTGTTGATCTTATTTCTCTCTATTTTTAATTTTTAAAAATGTCATTATAGTAAATGCCAATGCGCCAAATACTTAAAACAAACGAGATAAACTTAATGAGTTTTTGTATAAATCACTTGAAATCAACCAGAGGAGAATTGACATCACAAAAACCCACGTCTTAGATCTCAAATTAAAGTTAGAAAAAATCTAAATTTTACATAAACCTTACTGGAAATCGAGCCCAGACTTGCCTGATCAATAAAGCCGAGCTCTTAGCAACTAGACCACAGCGTGTGACTTTGATTAAATCTGCAATTTAAAGCTTGTTAGAATCGAAATACAATTATACACACGACCGCATTGTGAATATTCTGCTATCGAAATAAAGATTTACTAAATAAAACACTTCTAACTGCACAGTTTACTATAAAACTAATGAAGCATGCTAAGTGAATTCCTCGTTAGGTGGCCAAAGATTAGTTTTACTAAAAAAACAAAACAAATACAGTTTTATGGATACATTGAATAATAATTTTAAGCGTATGGGCACAAATCTGGCGAAGATTAATTATAAAGCAAATTTATACGGATAATCATAAGCAAACATTTCGGTAATGACGATTTGCTCCAAGTATATTAATTGACTCCAAATAAATTATCTTGACAAATTAATATTCGGTTAAATCAGCGACATTTTAGAATGAAAGAATCCATCTGTTTGGAAGAGAAGTCAAGCGAAATTATAGCTCTCTTACAGTACTTGTTGCGCGTTTCAGCGTGGATCCTTCACCTCACTTAAATTTTGGATGTAGTAATGTCAACTCATTTAGTTTTAAGCTCTTTTACTAATATTAAATAATATTGAAACTCTGTAAACGGTTACTTTGAATTTAAGACATATGCTTCGATTGGGTCGTGAAAATATTCCTTTGAATAACAATTCCATATTTGTTGAATAAGTGGAAAAATGTTTACCAATCAAAATCGTAAGTATCAGTTATCAGCCGTTATATGATATTGTAGAAAGCCTAATAGACATGTTTTGTTTCCATTATTATAGAGATACTTTTATACATTTCCCACCTCTTAAAAACTGACTATAGCTTTTATATAATTGTATATGTAAAATTTAGAATTTTGACTGAAGGTGCTTGATGGAAATTTAATGCCAAAATTGTGTTTTATTTTTATATGACGTATATTTTTTGACATTCTCAAATAAATTAACCGAGGCTAGTAGGATCGCAAGGTTGCGTAATTAAATATTGCTTGGGTGTGTGTTATAGAATTAAATATGTAATATGTAACTAAAGTGACACATAACATCTAAAATATTATGTTTTGCTTGTGTCAAAATATTTCAGTTGTTTAATATGTGTATATACAAATAAAATAATTCAAAAAAGTAATTAAAATATTGTATTGGGAAAATACATTTAAAAGAAAACTAAGTAACAGTAACGTAGAAATACTCCATCGAGTAAATAAAATAGACTTAAAAATAAATAGTTTAGAGTTTTTATAAATAAATAAATGTATTGACAATAAAGAAATATTATTAAATAACTAGCCGGTACCCGGCAAGCGTTGCAATTCCACTCGAAGAAAGAAAGTGTTTGCGTTTTAATTGTGTTTATTGAAGTGCATGCTTTATTTTTGTCTGTTTGACGTTTGCTGCCGATTGTCTATGATACAACACACGCGCCACCTACTGTTATTTTATTGTACTATAACCTTCCCGGAAGTCCAAGCAAAATTGTTGTCAAAGTTTTATTGCAATCGGATGAGCAGTGTGGCAACGCATAAAGTACGAACAAACAAACATTCATTTCCATAACTTCCCACGATTTGTTCCATTCTCTGATCATGATTGTGTGACTTTTATTTCATACGTTAAGTCTTTTTTCGTATTCGAAATTATTGTTCTATGATTACCGTTTCTAAAAAGATGAACCTTACTACAAAACTACCTAAAACAAATTATTAAATAAATATAAATAGTAAAAAAACACAAATTAATCATAAATTAATGTTATTGTATTCTTACTATTAATAATCTGTCATATGTATATGGGAACAATAAAATTATGAATTCCAGAATATATATATATATTATATGACTTGACACAGCTAATAGATTAAAACCTTTTTCAAAAATACTTTTAAACCTAAAACGTATAATCAATGCACGCATAACCATCAAAATACTCTTAGCATTTACATATAATAGTTGACAAAACATAAAAAAGAAATTGCACATTATAACACGAAACATTCATTTACTTAGCGTCAGTTCAAGTTCATCCGTGCACTTGAACGCCCGAAGACGCCGAAAGGCGAAACCCGGGTAGTTAGTGACAAAATCTGTGAGAATTTACATAATTTGAACGATTCACATTGAATATTGAAATTCCACCAAGCACCTTCAGTCGAATTCTTAAATTGCACAATATTCGTTGAACATCATGAAAATAATCACTTAAAACTCTCTTTGTTAATAATTTCGCATTCGAGATTATATAAGAACATTTAATAAGAGAATAACCGTTTAATATAAATAAAGAATGCTTTTCCATCAAGTATTGACAGTGAACACAGGAATTATGTACGTAGCAGTTTACGCATAATATCTTTATTCACATGCATTTAAAAATAACCATAAAATAATGGCTTACTTACGTTATGTAATATAATTCACAATGTACTTTTGCTGTCAAATATCACGAAATATTTTTTTGACGTTCTATATATAAAAGATTTTTAGTTCTTTTTCCACTTAAAATTTATTTGATCAGGACCGGTTTTGCTCCTCACGATCATTATCAACTGATAAGGAAAATAAATTAAACAGTGCTATTTATACAAGTTAAATTGAAATAAACTTAAATAAATTAACTTGCACTGTTTAATTTATTTTCCTTATCAGGTAATAATGCTCGTGAGGAGCGAAACCGGTCCTGATCAAATAAATTTTAAGTGGAAAAAGTACTAAAAATCTTTTATTATTTTTATTATAATGCCATTCCACCAAGTATTGACAGTGAACACCTTAAAAGTATAAATTCTTGTTTAATTCATATTTATTAACCTGCATTTATTATTCATATTTTTGCTTGTAAGTATTGATGTGGTTTGTTTAAATCTTTTTGAGAACCCTCATGGCTGTTGTATTTGAAAAAGTATACTACTTTCTACTTGATTTGGAATTCAATTTTAGTTTTTTGCTAT
The DNA here is from genome assembly GCA_031772345.1 of Himalopsyche anomala. Taxonomy (NCBI): domain Eukaryota; kingdom Metazoa; phylum Arthropoda; class Insecta; order Trichoptera; family Rhyacophilidae; genus Himalopsyche; species Himalopsyche anomala. The sequence continues at coordinate 3,201,097 of CM062834.1, forward strand.
TTATCAATGTGATAGTTATATTTTAAACAATATTGTAAAAAAATACAGGAATAATAAACAGATTGAATTCTTTGATAATGACCACTTTAAATACAATTGTATTTTTTATGTGATTGCATATTATGATCATTTATTTGTAAGAGATAATAAACATTTTTATTATAGCCAATTAAATGCCACTGTATTAGTGAGTTAATGTACTTTCTTATCGGCTGAAAGCGAAATCGGTCTCGATCATATTATATTAAAAATAATAGTGGAATTAGAACAAAATAGTGTTTTATTTTTTTGAATATAATGACTTTTCATCAACTATTGGCAATGAACACGATTGTGATAATTACATACTAAATTAGTTAGTTTTTTGATCAGTGTGATTATTCAAGACATGACGTTTTTTCTTGAAACTATTAAAATAGTCTACTGTTAAATTGTTATTTTTTTATTTGACAACGGTTAGTTATTTTTTTTCAACAATTTATAGAAAACCGATCATGACCTTTATAAATAAAGTGGAAATAAAATACGACGGAATATTGTGTTTTTCTTAGTATAGGAATGTCACATGGCCTGAAGAAAGACTGTCTGTTACCTAGAAATACTTAGGCGAGCACTTTCAAGATACCTTAAGTATTTTATAAGTCAGTGAATAAAATTAATAAGGAAATTCTCCAAATTCTGAAAGTACAACGTGAAAAAATTCCCTTATTTTCGTAGAAAATCCATTTTCCCTTGTCATTTTGACGAAGGTGTTAGTAGAGGGTACAATCTAAGATTCAAGAAATCTTCCTTAAACATACGCAGGTTTTGAAAACTTCTTTGCCTAACCTTTTTTTGCATTAAAAAAACAAAGCGTAGAGTTTTGAAAACGATTATTATTATTTCTATTCCTAATTGTAATTGTATAATATACGATAAAATACTTAAAACTGTCTCAAAAAGGTATGAAAATTTATCTTATTAATAAATTTATTTTTCTTACCTGGGTTGGCTTCACGGTGATTAATTTAAAAGTTGAACAATGTGCATAATAATAATATGTGCAATATCGTATTTATTTATTTTACATATATGTTCCTGACATTTGAGCTTATATCAAAGCGTCAAACCCAAAAGAATAACAACACCTCCGTATAAAAGAAAATAAACAATTAAAACATAAAATACCTTTTTAGAATAATACTGTTATATAGGTACATACAATTTAAAAACCAATTTCTTGAATATATATTGTAAATAGTCAAACGAATAATTAATAAAAACAAACTACCTATTTTAAAAATATGAAACAATATTACCAACCCTCCAAGGACGAGCTAGACCATATGGTCACAGTAAACACCGTTGTCTATTGATCCCACTATTCATCCTTTTCCTACCTGAATATCGTTGCTTTCACTCAAATTTGGTTCAAAAAGATACAAACTTCAGTTAGTCATCAGCCGTGGGGACGGATTTTCCGTTTTATTAATGGACTTTTTGAAACTGCTCGTTTTATTTTATCAAAACACAAAATTATTTACAGTTATTTTACTAATATATCTGTGTTGAAATAATATCGATCTAAAGAGGTCAAATTGTAAATATTTTTAAAAATTTCATGTTTAGCTGTATTTCAACCTTGAATGTTTGGGTGCTCATATAGTCACGCTCGTCCTTACTACTGTCCGCAAACAATATGACAGAGTAATATAAGGATGAGCATGACCATTTAGTCATACGGGGTTTTTATACAACGACTTTGCGTTTTTTTTTAATTTGTCAGAAACAAAAGTAATCCGTGATTTCAATATGGATTAAAAAAAAATATCGGAAAAAGCTCTCGTCTCTGGAGGGTATCGAAGAAAAAATTGAAAAAAAAAAGATTTCAGAATTCAATAAAATATTCTTTTCGTAACTAAAATGCTCAAAAGGAAATAATATTGATGAAAACAATAGTGACCGTATTATTTATTCAGCACAGTCTGTTTTGTGGTAAATGATTTTGAATTCAAAGGATATGAAAAATTGACAAAAGTATTGAAAAAAAATATATAGATCAATAGAATATATTACTTTAGAATTAGTTTGATGAAAGCATTTAAGTTTTAATAATTTATGTCATTTAAGTTATAGTGGTTGGTATTGATAATATTTTTTTAAGTAAAGTGGTAATTAAAAAAAAATACTAATATTTAAGCTTCTCCTACTTTGTGAACTGAATGAACTGAACTGGACTGAACTTTGTGAATGACTTCTACTATATTTTGTAAATGCTATATATTATTCCGATAGCAACCCTAGTCGCTTTTAAGCACGCGTGACGTAAACTTTATACAAACAATCATTTATTATACCTAGTTACATATCGAATCTATTAAGAAAAATAAATATTTTCATCTAATAGTGAGAGATCACGTTAAAGGGGCTAAATATTGTGCACAATTTTGATGATTACCTAAGATATCTATTTAAAATAAGCCTTTGAAGAATAATGAATAATAATAAGAATAAAGTTTTTGTCACATTTTCAGGAACCTATTCAAAATCCATGTTTAGTCAGGATAAAGATTTATCCTACCCTTTTGAAGGATGTGATGTAAATTAAGTCACGATAATCGAAAAGAACGTTCCAGAGAATTTATATTTTAAATATATCTGCCATCATTAAACTACACACACGAAAATTTATCATTTATTAAGGATATTTGAAAAAAATAAAAATATTGCTTAAAATTAGCTCTTCCAGGAAGAACAATCGCATTAAAAAAAAAATTGCTGTATATTTTATTACTAAGCAGCCGTCAATTACGTCCAAAGTAAAAAAGCGACAATGGACCTGGCTATGACATGTGATTCGGATGCCTCAAGAAAGCCTGAATTCTGCTTGTCTCTTCTACCATCCGGATGGATTCCGCCGTCGTGGAAGGCCACTGATGATCATCTATAGGATGTACTTGGCGGCGCTACGGGACGCTGGAGTTACTGGAATCATGTGATGGCCATATGCTCCGACTAGGGAGCGGATATGGACATTTTTTTTTTCATAAAATATTTAGCATAATTATTGTATGTGACTAATTGTTTCTCCAGCGTTTCAAAACTAAGCTATGTTTGTTAAGTTTGTTGTGTATTTAATTATTTATGAAATTTTTAATTTAATTGTTTTTAAAGTTCTCATTAAATACTTTTAAAAAAGGACAATTAAAGAACCACCAAATAAATTATTATTCCTTTCAAGAGATGTACGCGGTGCACGACATAACTTCTGCGTTTGTCCGTTAATTATAGTCATGTGTAAAATGCAAATCTCGCGTCATAATTTTATTTTTTTGTGACTTTATTCAAATAAATATCTTAAATGTTCAGACATGGCTATAAGACTGGTATACTTTTTTGAATAAATTATTACTTCCCACACGCAGTGAAAATGTAAAAAAATAATTAAAATGTTAATTGAAAACAATCTTTTTTTATTAGAAAAGTTATTGCTTGATATAAACACATATACTTTGTGTTAATATGTGTGTATAAACAGCTATTTTTCAAATGTGGTGATCCCATTATGTTTCCAGATTTGCACAAACTTATGCACACCATTTTGTCAATATGTACCATTTCGACCAGATTATATTTTACCTTACACAATGTTGTGTCATGTGTGTACCATTTTGTGCATACCAGTGTATTCGTACCATTTATTCCATTTTATTTGGTCCTCACGTGTAAGCCTATATCATTTTATCCATACTGTTTATCTTTTACACCATTTTGTACAAAGAATTTTATGTCTACTATTTTGTCCTCGCATATCATTTTCGTCCTCTTTTGTCTCCACAATAATGTCAATTAAATCGTATTTTCATCCATACCACTCTGTCATATATCAGTATAATATGAGGTAAGGTAACAATACAATTCTAAAAGTCCCACGTTCAAATGGCGCTTGTACAATACGTTTTCATGGAAAGACAATTGGTTCCTCTTCGGCGCTGAGTCTACGAGATTTGTAGAACATCAACTGACACGTAATGCCGATCCAATGGGCTGGCAAATTCATCGCTTCTTTGTATCGATTTTGCAAGTAATGAGGCGGAACCGATACTATAATTATATATTAGCGATACAATGCAAAAAAAACATCAATACGTTAAGTATTTGGAGTTCGTGACGCAAAACAAGATTTATGTACTGGAATTAATACATGGATTTGAATATTTCAGTTCTGTAGCTGAGTGGTCAAAGCTGTCTGGGTTTCTTGGTTGAATTTACATTCACTTGGTGACTTTATATTATAATAAAGTGAAAACACATCAATGTATTTTAGTTATATATGTAATTATAATAAATTTTAGAAATAAAATACATTGATACTTAATTAAATTATTATTTTTGGACTTCACCCACACGGTTATGAGTAAAAATTTCAGATTGGGGTATATTTTTAAATTAAATTTGTAAATTGAATTTATATTCGATCCTAAAAGTGAGGCTTCGAGTTGACGATTATCAGTAAGCCTTCCATTACCATTTCACAATATTCTTTACCTTTCCCGGAAAAAGGCAGGTCAAGTGACTAAATAATAACCAGTTCATGCAAAAAAACAACTGTATTGAGATAATTCCTTAAAATTACGTATAAAGTCATTCGTGAAGTCAAGTTATCAGCACTCTTAGGCTTCGTCAACTCGATTGCTGGGTAGCCAGTAATTTGCACGCTGCTTTGTAATTAATTTGACGGTTCAAATTAAAGGTTTTGATATTAATTTATGATGTTTTTATTATACCCCACTAGAGATTGAAGAAAACGTATTCGAATAAAAATATTATTTTAAATTATATGATTGATAGTTATTTCGACTTATGCCATCACTACAGCTATTATATGTTTAAAACTATATTAACTAAGCTGAATATACTGGATAAACAATACATTTTCTCATTCACTGTTTCTTTCTTATTTATATTCCGGAAAGGTTGCCAGTAGTCATTCATTTTAGATGAGATGAGAAGAAAATATTTTTTTTCATCTATTCATAGTATTTTAAGAATTTTGCAATAGTTTTGTAGATGTGCCCATAATTATGAAAGTGGCGTAAGTCATGAAATTGAAAAAAAATGAGTTATTCATTTATTTTGGTTCACATTGTTGTAAAATAATATAATCTATGTCAAAAAATAAAAAAAATATCCTGAAACTATAGCATTAATTCAGAGTATTGTAGTCACTTTCAACGGTACGCCACTTTTGTTAATTTTGACAACAGACTAAGTCAGTTGTACGTGTGCCGCGCGTCTTGTTACATAATTATTTTTTACTCTGTGTTTTATGCAATCCTGAATTTTATTTCATAAGCATTATGTCATCATCAGATAGTGGCTCAACTGATGCGATTTTTAAAAATGCACCATATAAGATGCTATACAAAACTTCATTAGGGATACGCTAACTTCCATGTTTTAGACCTTGCACCTAAAAGAGGAAACCAAAAATTTACCAAAAACTCAACTTTTTTCCTTATTACTCCACCAGCAGAACAATAACAAAAGAAAAATATAAAGATATGACCAATTTACTACCTTATATTCCACCAATTTACCGGGAATATTTTAAATCTCTTAAAATCGAAAATTAAAGTCGAATTAAAATCAATAACTTATAAACTTATAATTAATTACTAAAAATGTTAATGAATAATAAATAAATAATTATTCTCAATAATAATTAATAATAAATACTAATATGGAGTACTCATTAATTTTTAATATTTAATATTAATTAATTATTAATAAATAATTATTCTCAAAAAAAACCTTTTTATAGTGTTAAACAATACTTTAAACTTATTAAAACGTACGAAAAATTTTTAAGACCACTATCATAATAATGAGCATAATTCGTTCTGCTAATTTTCATTTTCAAAGTCATTTGAACCTAAAACAATATTACTAACAATAAGTACTAACGTAGAAGCAATTCATCGGGTAAATAAAAATGGTTTAAAAATGAATAGTTTAGAATTTTTAGAAATAAATAGAATTATTAACAATAAAGAATTATTATTTAATAATATCTTAAATAGGACTGGTTGTTCGCCGCTGCTAAATTTGTTTCCAATGGGCTTAATCATTCCTAATTGAGGTAACTCATTAGTTAATCATTTTTGAATGTAGATGTCATTTGAAGTATCATTATTATTTGTTTTTTTTTCTATCCACCCCTTCTTGCTTCCCGTTTTTATTATTATACATAATATATCAAGCATTGCAAAAGTAAGATTTTCTGAGGATGCCTCTGAAAGAGATGAAACACGTGACAAAGTTAAAAGCACAATACGTAGAATAATCTAAGTTATTTTTAATTTCCTATTAAAATTTGTGGAAAAGTTACCAAATAGTTAGAAAATATTACTTAATCAGTTAAGAAAATGGTGTGTAAAAGAAAAAAAAAGGAAACATCTTAAATTGTTTGCTTTGAACAAACTGACGTAAGTTTCTGTTAAAATAAATCACATTACAAAAGCAAGACAGGCAGATTATTCACTTACAACAAATTTACCACAGATGTTTTTCTACCTCTCGTTGGCCTAATTAAAACCGAAAAATTATTTTCCTTCATCGGACAATTATGTCAACACTTTTCTTGTTTACGGCTTTAAGAAATGCCCGTGCCTCACGCGAGACCCCAATTTATATGATGTTTTACGTTAACAAATGAAGTAAACTTCTGAATGTAGTATTTTTTATGAATCGATGCTTCTAAAAATGTTTAATTTGCGCTCTTTTTCTAATAGAGAGTCTTTGGACTCTTGGTATTACCATTCTGATAATGGATCGCAATCGAGTATAACAATTATTTACGTTAGATCAGTGTTTCTCAACCTTTTTGGGAGCGTGGCGGCGGGAGATTATATATATATATTTCTATAAATATATTATATTCCTAAATAAAATATTGTTTTATATATTTTTCCGGACTTTTTCTACTGGACTATAACATTTAAGATGTTATTTAATAACCAATTATCACAATTATAATGAAAATATCAAATAAAGTATCCGAATTTTTTGAAACCTCCTGCAACTTACACTAACCATGACCACAATTATCATCATTTATTGACGTTACTCATCCGCTATAAGATATAAATTTTTATGAAATTTATCTTGTTAACGCCGATAGCACACGAAAGTGGAACAAGTTGGTTTTCCACCACCACCCGTTGTGTATATGCAGCCAACGTTTAATGGCCGCCTTCCACAAGGCTATCGACAGAAAAAAGGAGTCTACCCCTTACATTCATGGCCTGAGCAGAATTGCACGGGACTAATTTTGAACCATGCACTAATGTGCTTAAAATAATAATAAAAATAATAAAAGTGTGACTAGCTCAGCCACTTAAATCAAGTTGATATTAAGTATCTTGTGTATAGTCTGTTTACTGAGAGCTCGTCGATGTAGACGAGTTTAATGACTCTAGAGAGGAATCAATGTTTTCACGATCCCCATATGAATTGGCAAACATTTCAAATGCCGCGAAGTTAGCTTTGGTTGCAATCAAGTCAGCGTGGCCTATTGGGCCCGTATGAGGACGGACCACAGAAAGTGGACCAGTACGAAGCACTAGCGAATACAAAACTATGTCTGTTCTGTCATGTTTTTGAATGACGTTTTAAAATAAAATCATTTCTAAAATGGACAATTAGATTAAAAAATTGATTTTAGCCGTAAGCAAAAGACCATTTATATACGTATCTAATACGTATCTAACTGATAAAATAATCGATTATCTCAAAACAAAAAAATCCAAGCCACATGAACCAACAAAAGTTGGATAATGTTGACCATCTTTTTTCAAGCTATGCTAATACGCTTAAAAATTTTACCACGAGAAGATACGCGGTATTAAAATTAGATTTAGATAAATCGTTCACTGGAGCCGATCTTTGCAATTTGTATGAAAAAGAAAAAAAAATCATAAGTACCTCTTCCACATATTCAATCGCCTCTTTTGACTCTACAGAACTATCGGACGAATAATCAATTTGTCTTTATCAAATTCTCACATGAATTCTAACTCATCACTCAATATTTTTTTACTTTTTACAGATGCTGTATCAATAAATTGTAAAAACAAAATATGTACCTCAGAAAAATAACTAGTCTTTCTTTTGAGCTAATTGGTTCTCTCCAGTTCGTCTGCTGGTTTGTTATGTACGGTTCTGACAAACTATGTAGTTTTTAAAAAACATGAACACTCATAAGAACATATCTACATTTCTTCTTCGATATCAGTATCACTTTCACTACTGGTTAAAAAAGTATATTTTTCAGTATCAGAACTACGGCCACTATACATGCTGTGCTATTTTATATTATAAATCAGACAGTTTGTAGCTTTTCGTGACAGTACAGCTTACTGTCAGAAATGAAAATGGCGTGGATTCGGTTCGCATCTGTCTACCTGTTCACAAAGGAGTACTGCACGAAACCGTCACGAAGCCGAGCCGGTTGTTACGGTCCGCTTTCGGTCCGTTTCTGTGACTCTGTGTGCTAGCAGCGTAAGACACTGTTTTTATGGGAAGTGAAACAATCCTTCGTATCCTATTTCACGATGCGCAAGACATCAACACAATGTATACAATTAATAAAAACACAATATTCGTTTGTACTTTATTCCACTTTATTTAAAAGGTCAGGACCGGTTTCGCTCATTGCGAGCATTGTCAACTGATAAGAAAAATATTTAAACATTGCTATTTATACAAAAATAAAAAAGTGTAAACAACAATTTCAATGTCAATTGACAGTGAACAACCTAAAAGTGATCAATGTATACAAAATGAAAAACTGTCAATTTGTTTGTGATAGCTTAAAAGGAAATCGTCAGTTAAGTGATAAATATTTTTTTAATAAATTGTACGTGTGTAACTATTACACATAATATGTATCAATAAGGGACGTGTCTAAGCTTTTGCCGTTTTGAAGAGCTTGTTACAGTATGTAAACATGTGTGATAATTTATCTATCTATCTGAAAAGCAACACACTCTCTTTGTAAGCAAATGCGCAGAGAGAGACAGAGAGAGTATGTGAGTGAAAACGTGCTGAGTGATGTTTTAACATACACACATTATCTCTCTTTTTTTTATATATCTTTCTCATAAAGCATTTTCAGCGAATAGCAGCAAGTGACACGGTATCTGCAGTCAATATAACAGTGTTTAATAATAAAACTAGCATAGCTATTTACTTTTATAAGTCAAAAATTCTCAGCGAGCTGACGGGTTTGAAAAACAAATCACAGACGTAGAATAACTCAGTTTTTTATTTAAAATTTACTAACCCAATTGATAATTTTATCGCGCACCATTAAGAGGGTTCCACCAGTTTTTCGGGACGAAAATTAAGTTGGCTTAAATTGGACACAAAATAAGAATAATTCAATAAAAATCCCTTGTAATTTCCACAGGCAATTCAACGAGTCCTGAAGTATCTTAAAGATTTTAATAAAGTTAAGAAAATTTCCTAATCAAATATTCTTTTGGTCCGGCTTCAGGTATAATTTGCGGGACGTCAAGGCTTTTTCTGGCACTGAAGTGAGAAAATTTGTAATTTGCTTAGAAGCTCTTTATCTTGTTAATTAATTTTATCGTTCGTATTTTAAGTTGTAAATGTTTATAATCATGGAAAAAAATGTTTTTTAACAGCGTGAACATTTTATATATCTTAAATAACAGTACAATAATCAATAACTTATAGCATTATAATTTTTTGATCAAGTTCCCTCCACAATACACTATTTTTAACAAGAAATTATTACTATTCAGTCATTTCAGTTTTAAGATTAAAGAAAGAAATGATATTTATTTGGGATGAAGATAGCAATAAATTATTGTTTTATTTTTGAAAAATCGTTATAGTGGGTCTAATCAGCTTGTGCTCTCGGGGGTGCGTCTGCTACAATGAATAAAACATTATTCAGAAACAATTATCCTAAAAATGTATAAAACATTATTTAATTATTTATTTTTCGTCTTTTGTAAGCCTGCTACTACATGCTTTGCTTAAAATTTGATGAACGGAATACTACAAAAAATAGGTTGAGTTGAAAGGTCGGTGGAGTAGAGTAATAAATTCACAGACATTTGAATAAAATTTTATACATCAATTTTTTTGAGCACAAATGAATGAAACTGAGAAATCGACACATATATAAATGTTTTTAAAGCTAAATAGATTCAAATTTTTACCTGATTCAGATGATCTCTTGAATGATCAAATTATTTTTGCAAGTTCCCCTTTACTTTATCCATTGCATTAACATATGTTAACTATTCTTTTATACACATTTTTATAAAAAATAAATATATTTCTTTTGTTAGAATTGATATGGTCTTTGAAAAAATCCTTTTTCAGAATCTTCTTAACTGTCGATTTTGTTTAAGTATACACACCAACTACTTGGAAGCGGGAGAAAAACAGGAAACTATCTTAAGCCTATTCACTTTATTAATGCAGAATTTTATCACTTTATCAAAAAATTCCCAAATTTTTATTATGTTTGTAATTACTTTTAGTCACCACTTGAAATTTATTAATCTTGGATAATCAATATTTAATTATGTGGTAGACGTCTTGAACATTTTAATTTGGTGTCATTTTAGAGCCATTTATAATGTGATTGGTAATTTCTCTTCAATGTCAATTGTTGTTTACACCTTTTCATTTAAATTTATTTTTGTATAAATAACATTGTTAAATTATATTTCTTATCAGTTGACAATGCTCGCAATGAGCGAAACCGGTCCTGACCTATTAAATAAAGTGGAATAAAATACAAAGGAATATTGTGTTTTTATTAACTAAATAACATTATTCATTTTTTTGAGCTGCAATAGTATATTTTTTTATTCTGAAAACTGCTAGTCAAATGAGAAGTTCAGTCAGTCAATATAATTATATTTTATTACTTATCCAACTAATTAAATAAGGTTTCTAATACCAAAGTGTTTTGAATGGAGAATTTAATAAAATTACTAATACATGTATGGTAAGTAATGAATATTTTATAGGGACAAACATATTGCTGAATGAGTATTTGATTAAGAGTAAAATATAGTTAAATAATCTATTAATTCGATACTAAATATCTAAATATCAACAACAGATCGTTGTTAATGCGCTAACAAAAATATTCATTTATTTTATCTGCAACTTTCGTCCGCGTATACAAATATGTATTTATTACCTTCGCTTTAGGCTTAAACATATACCAATATTACTTTAATTAAAGGGTTATTAAATAGTTATATTTGAATAGTATTTTGCATTAAATTTTATAGGAATGACGGAAAATAATTTTAATGGAACATTGAAATAATTAAGCAATGTTTTTTTGAAAATTAATTAATTTTGAATAATTTTGACCACTTAAAGATTTTTTCAAATATGTTCTTGATTTGTGGACAAGTATCATTGGAAAGGAAAAATATAAAACATAACATATTAAATTTCTTATGTATTAATGATAATCAATTATTGAAACATGTAAAAAACTATATTTAACATTTGAAAAAAGAGACAGAAATCTACAATTATTTTTCAATTATCGGCCACCAAAAGATACAATACCATACCAATTTTGCAGTAAAACAATATTAAAAAATAAAATAATAACTAATGATGTAATTTTATGTTCCCACATAAAATATAAAGTGTAAAGTTAAGTGATTAATGCAACTTTAATGTCATTTTAATGTAAGAATCATATGTTTTCATTAAATCGGACTGAATGGACTTAAATTTCAAAATCGGAAATACCTGCATATAAGGATTTAAAAAATCTGTGTTATCAAAATTTTATAATCCAAGTTCGTCATTATCTTTGAAGTTTTTAATCAATTCATCTAATGATGAGTCTGAATAACTGATAACATAGGGTTAAGAAATTTTGTAATCAATGTTCTCTCGATTATTCAAAAAAAATGTTTCATCATTACTGATATTTTTTCTGTATTTAATGATAATGCGGATATATTGGTTTTCTTGTACACTCCTTCGTCTTTCCTTACAAATGCTATTTGCTTTTTCGCTTCAATTTGTTTCATCTGTGATTCAGTCTTTATATAATCAATATTCTTTTGATTATTAAAAGATTTTGTTTTTCCATTACTAAAGTGTTTTTCTGTATTTAATGACACTGCATATATATTGGTTTTATTGCCTTTTTTCCCCTTTTTTTGAAACTGTCTTTTGTTTTTTCTCTTCCATTTGTTTCTTCTTGGCTTCTTTGACTTGTAATTCCACGTTTTTTTTTATTTTTCTTTGATTCAAACATATGATATGTTTTAGATGTCACAGCAAACGGTGTTCGTTCAATTTGACGCATTCCTTTTCTTTTGAAGGTTTTTGGCATTGTTAAAAAATACCCAAAGTTTTGTAGTTGACTATTTTAACTACTGAGTTGTCATCCATACTGCAGGGTGATATTTTTTTGGTGTTAACAGAACTTGATTAGTAACCACAGAACCTGAATTCAAATCCTCAGATGCAAAGTCAGTATTATATTTTTTTTAGTAATGGTATATTGGTGAAGCAAAGAGGTAAATGGAGAATCGTTACATTTTTTCCGTAGTTGAAACAGCATACAAAACTCCAAGCTTTCTATTGATCCATCAAAATGTTAAAAATTTTCAATCATCCCCAACAACAGTAATAAAATCTTTTGTGTTATTTTGTTATTGCTTTATATCATTATTGTGTCGCTATTCTTAGAAATTGACTTAACTAGACAGTCAGGATTAAAAGGGAAAAGTCCACAAGCTATAAAACTATAAATGAAATATTTGCTCTTTATATTATTATCTAAAATCTCCTTCAATGATGGAGGAAACTTGAATTTTGTAAGAACCTTTGTCGGATTTTTATTGTACCATTCTCTAACGATTTTCTTCCAAGCAGTTAATGACTTGAATACAGCAACATCTGCAGGTTGCAAAATTCGTGTGGCGTTTGGGTAAAAAGCAATTACATAAATTTTTAGATCAGAACATAACTTGCTTATTGTATATGTAATATGGGACTTGTGGCCATCTAAAAATAAAATTACTGGGAATTTGACACCAGCCTTTTGTAGTTGAGGATGTAACATGTTCGCGATGTACTCAAAAATACTTGAGATGCCATCCAACCGCTATCGCTCTTTCCAGCGGTGGGCTGCCAATATTCTAACAAGGGGCTCGCTTAATCTCGGCCATAATACCTTTAAATTAGGAATGATGCAAATCCCGTGACATGCGACCCGCTTGTTTTTTTGTGGCCCACGGATGTTTTTGAATTAAAATATAGTACATATTTTTTAAGTAATTTATTTGATTTATATTTATACATTTATATATATATACATTACACGCGCCGAAATTTAACAAAATTACCCGTTCCGAGCCCGAAAGGCTCAGGCCCGAGTCTAATACCACACTTCTTACCCGAACCCGACCCGAAACCCAGATTTATACTCCTCAGCCCGAAAAAACCGTTTTTTACAAATTTACAACAATTTACAATTCTCTATAAAAATGGTAATATTTAAAATTAACATGGTTGACTTACGACACGAACATGGTCTGAAATATTTTTCTGAAGTAATAAATTCCTTACCCGGGGCCGGCCCGAGCCCGAATCTCGATTGCTCGTAAGGGACCGGGCCCGTGCAGACCTCTAATATACATACATATGTGAGCAAGCTTTTTGGTTGACAATGCAAAATTGGTTCATAGAAATACGCTAATTAAGATAGAAATAGGCTATTACTGATTTTGCGGATTATAAATAATTAGTTAAGATTTTACAAAGGTAAAAGTCCCATCAATTTTTTAATTAAGAATACAACACGTATTGCTTAATATGTACACCGAATCCTCTTTTGCACGGTTTCAAAATAACACGGCCGAATGTAATAGAAACTATCTTTCACGTATTTATATCAGTGGTGCACAAGGTTTTTGAAAGAAGGACCAATTTATTAATTTTCTGTTTTTTCGCGGGCCGCAGAAGAAAAAAGTGTTGAAAAATAATTATATATTACACTAGACGAGAGATACATTCTGTGACTCATTGTAAAACGATGAATTTCGGTCACGAATCTATGCCCGTGAAAATAATATCATAATGCTAAATAATAAAAAATAAGATTATGTTTTCTATCGGTGATAATCCAGATTATATACCTTTGGTTCTGCATAATTTGTTCATATATCAAACACAGATTTTTATAGTATTCACTAAAAAGATTGGTAGAAGAACTTGTTATTTTGGGATGAAAAAAATGTTATTTTAAGCCGCATGCGGCCCGCGGCTTGTGCATCACTAAACTACATACAAGGCTTTTTTACATGAAACGTATCCGCGTGTAAAAAGAGCTTACTTTAAATATCATTTTTACTTTACAAACCTTAGCTACCATAATTTGTTTTTTTGCTGTTTGTTCGATAAAAAAGGTTGTGCATGCCTGCTTTTACACTACGGATTGACAGTGAACACCTTAAATTTTATTTTAATCATCATTAAACATAACACATGCTTGATTGAATGTTTGCTTCTTTAATCGTAATTATTTTCTTCACTAACGTTATACCTCGTTCCAAGTTCCAAGAAGAAGATCATAAAAAATCTTAAAAGAAATGTTAGGACTCTGTCCTTGCAAAAGCAAAAAAGTGCAGAATAACGATTACGGCGAAGGTCGTGAAATGAAAAAAATGTACACGTGTTAAGTAAATTTGAAAGTAGGCTCATAAATATTTGACGCCTGGACATCTGAGCAATAAAATATCTAGTATCGGCATTTTTAGACAATAGTCAAAAAACCGGCTCAAAAAAAGGTCCCTTTTATTATGCAACTGAAATAAATGTATGTTACGAACAAATTGAAGGGTCAACAGAGTCTTATGTTTTATAATGCAATTTAACAGAAATAACATTTATGTATTGATGTTATCTGAGATGATTGATTTTTCAACTTAACAAGGGGCTCGCCGGCCGGTCCAAAATTTAACAAGGGGCTCGCGCGAGCCCCCCCGAGCCCCCTCCAGCCCATCCCTGGCTCTTTCCAATACCTCAAGTCAAAGTTACATATTGAGCTATTCTTTCTGGAACTTTTTGATATTCAAATACAATAAGAGGATCAAAAACTATTACGCTGGCTGAAAAGGTAAACATAACTGTAATGTTTTCTTTTGATCATGTTTACTCTATTGCGTGAAAACGTTTTAATAATTGGCCACCAAAACCACAATTATGGGCTAGGTGGCCAACATTTATATGATTGTCGGATTTTTTTTTATAGATAATCAGGTGATTAATAATATTCTCAAAATACTATTTTCAAAATAAAATTGAACATCACTATACTAATAAGTCACTTTTTTATTATATACATGATATTTAAATATTCATAAGAATACAAGTATTCTAAAGTGTCTTTAACCAATTCATGGAAACAATTAACTACATCGCGTCTACTCAACGAATGCATTTATGTTGCAGTTGCAACTGCAGTCGTAGACCTCGTAATTAATGCCACACCTTATTCAAAGAACCCTAGCATTTTGTTGAACAAGACATTAATTCACAAAGTGTTGAACTGCACTAAAGGTAAAATAAAAGGTTTGTGAGCTATTTACTCAGTTGCTAGAAACCTTTATATTATATTCAAAATGGGTAAGGTTATTTTTTTTTAAGTTTGATTTGTCGCTACCCGGCAATGGCTCGGTTCTCATTCGGGGCAACTTTTTTTCGAATCATATAGGTATTATCATCATTATATCCAAAGCAGATAATGTTTTTAGGTTCTTAGGAAGTCCGATTTATCTCCGTAACGGTACCGGCCATTTAAGTCACGTATTTTTTGCACACGCCTTATAAGTATCATTAATTCTTGATAACATATTTGCGTAGACATATGTATGGTTTGTTTCTGGGATAAAATCTTCTGTTTACGTTTAATTTTGACATTTAAAATTGTACACAACGGACCGCAGTGGTTTCATACGCGGTTACTCGTGCTCATCACTCTTCTATTCGTCATATAGTTATTGACTTTGGCGATCGGTCGAGTACGAGTGCTTTCAACGTGCTTGGGGTATTAATTTATTTAACATATCATACCTATTAAGTACACAACAAGATATAGTATAATATTTAAGTACGAAATATTATGCTACTAATTTTAATAATTTTATAAATTCATTTGATAATAATATAAAATTCACTTCAGAAGTCGGAGGCAAGAATATTAAATTTCTTGGCTTAAACATTAACATTAAAAACTCTTCTCACGAATTTAAAATATTTCGTAAACCGACATTTTCTGATGCCGTAATTCATAAAAATTCAATGTACTCACTTTCTTATAAACTAGCCGCATATCATTCAGAAATTTACATACTTGTAAATATTCTTTTAAATCAGTAAACTTTAATATCAAATCAAAAATCACCAAAAAAATGCTATCAACAACGGGTACGATATGTAATACTCTTATAGACTTTTTTTATCAAAAAAAAAAACTAAACTTGTAGAAAAAATGCCTTTTAAAGGTAAATTATCAAAGGATATAAAACATACTAGGTATTGGCGTAGAATTATTTATTTTGGTAATACAAGTTATTAAGCAACGCTGATATTGTTTGACCAGCTTTTTATTGTAAAAACTTGTTAGGTAAATTATAAGTCAACAATAACAATGCTTTTGTTGTACGAATTTCTATATCGGAAAAACAGAAAGAACCTAAAAAAAGCCGCATTTAGATTTTAAAAAGACACGTTGATTTTTGCCAACCACTTGATGTCGGAAAACCACTCGTTCAACGCGGATGAAGGTACTAAAATGCTTCACTCAAACACGGGTAGACATAAATTATTTTCCCAGGAAATTTTAGAAATAAATAGGGTAAAGTTAAATAGTTTGCCAATTTTAAATGAGCAGGTAAATCTGCCAAATCCCCCACTCTTGTATCCTATATGTAAGTAAATATAATTATAAATTTTCCAGCAAAAAAAAATAATCTTGAAACTACTTATCATTGAAATCTGTAGGCAGTCCCATGGGTTAATCTAAATTCCAAACTTTTTAGGTTTCCGGCCCCCTTAAAATATCAGATTTTTTTCTGTAGCGCCAAAAGTCAAAATATTGGTTATCTCATGGCAAACCTTATGTTACTAATAGTTTTTCCCAGGAATTTACCGATTTGCCCAAAATGTCAGCGTGACTCGCTTTTTTTTAGCTCTTTCGATAATTTTTCAAAGTCTCGAAACACATCCTATTTGCCAACTTTGTCCATTCTATATTATTATCAAACATAAATACATTCAGGATCTTGAACAACTCCTGAGCCTTTGTAGTTACTTTTTATAAAGTAATACTATTAATAATATTTTGTAAAGGGAAATTTTTACGGCGCCCAAATAGAACTACCGCAGCGCACATTTTGGGTAACTCTGGGTTAATCCATTTCGCCAGCAATGGCAAAACCTGGATTTTTAGTGACAAAACTTAAGTGAATGTACCAAATTTGAACGGTTCAAATAAAATTTAAATTGAATTAGATATTGCCTAAAAATCCGGTTCCCTTCCCTTGATTGCAGATTTAAACCAACAAATTCTTACCACCACAAACAATATCCATTAAAAAAATTGGAAGAATGATTTTTATCTTACCATTGGTTATAAAAATCTATGTTAAAATCTACTTCAGCTTAGTATACAGTATGCACTCAACGGTTAACTCTTTGAGGAGTGAAATATTCTTTTAATAATTTACTAGCTGTAAGCCCGTTGCCCTCAACGGAGCGGGGGGATTTTTGTTGCATTTTTAAATAGTCAATTAATTTAAAAATAAATTGCAAACCGGCTTAAGCCTAGCTTTAGTAAATATTAAAAATCAAATACTGGTTTTTTTCAACAGTCGGTTCTTGTACAAGCTTTAATAACAAGAAAGATTTTTTTATAACTAACCAATCCTCTGGTCTTAAAAATATAACATTATATCATATTTGAATTTTTGTTGTCTATAAGAAATTTAAAATTTATTGTATATTGTATTGGGTAAATTAAATAAAATCTTTCATTTAAATCAATTACTGTGGCAATTTATTTGTCAAGCAAAGTAAGATTTTTATTACATTAGCATTAAGCTAGTCGCAGCATATTCCTTCATTAGGATTTTATATATTTCACAAAAGATTTTTTTGTCACTAATGCCAGTGTTTGCCAGCAACTGCACGTTTGGGTTCTTACAAGACAGAAAAACAAAGTTGCTGACACTTTATGGTAGTAACTAGTAATATGCAGTTCAAAAAATGTGAAGCCCATTGAACATTATAAAATACTTTAAAATAAATATATAATTTTATATCAACATTTTTATTTACTATGTTTGATCCTGACGTTGAATGTATTCAATAGTTAAATATGGAAATTGGAAAATCAAAGATTTTTGCGATCAACACTTGGTAAAAAGGCATTATATTCAAAACGATAACACTTCTTACACGGTTATTATAAATGTGGAATTAGAGGGCTTAATATTTTTAATAATTTTTCATTCGTAGGATATAGTAGAAGCTATTTTAGTTTGGTGACGTACAGTGTAGTGCTTTTTATTCATTTCGAAAGTGTTTAAGCTAGAAAGCACAAGCAGAAAATATAAGCCAAACTAATTTGCGTTATTTAAATAAAAAATCTATCTTTTTCGTCGGTCCATTTAAAAACGCAAAATGTCAGTTTCTCTGTAATTATTTTTTTCTGTTGGAGGAATTTGCTTTATTCAAAAAAAGTTTTCCTCTCTTTCTACAATTAGCGTTTTAGGATATGTTTGATTGGAAATAATGAAAATATAATAACTTATGTAAAAGCCACATTCTTAAATATAATAAAATAAAACTAGCTGTAAGCCCGTTGCCCTCAACGGGGGGATTTTTTTTTGCATTTTTAAATAGTCAGAAAATTTACTGGCGTGAAAAAAAATTGCAAACCTATTTATTGAATAAGCCAGAAAATCTAAACGAAGTTAATTCTTTAAATGGATTTATTTTAGGAATACACCGAATTCTCTAAAAGAACTAAAATACACCGAGACTGCACAACAATATATGCAAATAGCGGATATAATAAAATATATTCATAAAAGTCATAATTGAGCTGCCCTGATGAGCTGCTATATCCAATATCGACAGCTCTCCACTATTTATATTTTAATATTTTTTAGAATAAATCAAATGTTTCAAGTATGCAAACAAATATATTTCGGAGAAGAACAAAAATACTCCGGGACATATGTATGTATATCGACAATCCTGCAGTATTTAATTTTTACCATCTTTCTAAACGTCATCATGAATCGAAAAAAAAGGCAAAATCCCGGACCTACAAACATACACTCAGCCAACACTCAAACACGCCAACATTATCGGCTATTAATATATAGATATTAAATTAAATCTGGGTATGTGGCCGAGTAGTCAACTGTGTTTTTGTGCTTACTGAATTGTTTCGTATAACGGAAAGTTCCATGAATGGATTTGGTATGATGTCTGTGATTTCTATGATTCTCTCTAATCCGTCTTATCATAAAAAGTGGGCAGCAAGAGTGATAAGCTAACCACCTATGTTCTAGCTTTATCTTTTTATCTTTATTGTACTCTGAGGAGCAAGCAGTTCTTGTGGAAAGTTTTTTATTTTTTTTATTAGGAATCCATATGCCACACATTGGGAGACGATATGATCAATTTACTTAATATTATTCGAGTATATTTTTTTTAATCCATCTCCACTCCCAATGTCTCCGGAGCATACAGCCTCCTAATGGAGGTATCTCGACAGCTTTTTTGCTACGAGAACTGTTTGTTACTCAGTCGTTCAATTTCTCTAGGGTAAGGCTATAACAAGACTAGTGGTTCACTAATCGTTCTCGCTACGCCCAGCTATTAAAGAATAGGAAAGGGTGAGGAGGATTTTTTTTATACAACACAACACCCAAGCCTTTGAATAAAAACCGATAAATTGATCGAAAAAATGCTTCTTGCACTGGGACTCAAGCCCGTGAGATCCGGCATGGAAGCCTACAACGCTAACCGCTGCGCCATAGAACCCGGTTATTCGAATAACATAATAAAATGAATAACGTCCGTATTATCAAGATAAGCAACTATTTTCAGCTTTTTCATTAGTTGGAAATGCACGTAATGAACGAAACAGACTCTGATATGCAATGTAATAAATAATTTAGAATTTGCAAAAAAAGACATTTTTTCATATAGTGCGTTTCCACAAAGAAATGACAGTGGACACCTCAAACGTGATTTGTAGAACAAGTCACGCGTGAGACAGTGACACTTAATTAATTTCATCATGTCTGCTTCCAGTGTAGAGTATGTAGATGCCTAGTAGGGCTTTTCAGAACAAAAGTTT